>VWZZ01000503.1:130367-242940 GCA_013399095.1 Psophia crepitans
AGGACTCACATTGGAGCAGTTCATGGAGGACTGTCTCCCATGAGAGGAACTCCACACTGGAGCAGGGGAAGAGTCCTCCCCCTGAGGAGGAAGGAACGGATGAAACAACGTGTGATCCACCAACCGTAACCCCCATGCCTGTCCCCCTGTGCTTCTGTGGGGGAGCAGGGAGAGATCAGGAGTGAAGTTAAACACAGAAAGAAGGGAGGGGTGGGGGGAGGTGTTTTAAGATTTGGTTTTATTTCTCACTGCTCTAGTCTGTGTTTTGCTTGGTAATAAATCAGATTAATTCCTCTCTACGTCTGGTCTGTTTTGCCTGGGACAGTAATTAGCGAACAATCTTTCCTTGTCCTTATCTTGACTTATTTATTATACCTTTTCTCTCCTGTCTAGTTAAGGAGGAGGAGTGATAGAGCAGCTTTGGTGGGCACCTGGACTTCAGCCAGGGTCAACCCACTACACTGCTGTATTTCTAGTCTACGGGCTGTAACTAATCTAGATTGAACAGCAGCAAATAAAACAGCTCTGATGTTTAAAATGGCGAGATTATACTGTTTGAACATAGGCACTACTGTAATCTGAGATGTAATCTGATCCACAAGGTGCCAGCAGAAAATGGACCTGCAGGAGACGTGCACCCTCGTGGGCCAGCAGTGGGGTGCCAGGTGGAACGTCCTATGACAACTGACTAGCACAAGATGACTAAACAATGATTGTCAGTCTGGGAAAGAAATCCAGCAATCATGCTTGTAAACATGTCATCTGACATATGAATGTCGCTAAGAAAGTGAAATCACTCCTAGTCAAAGAATACATAATTGAGATACGTTACACATACAGTTTCCTTTTGTGAATTTATGAAGCTGCATTTTAAAATAAACCACCCATGGAATAATTCTCACAGAAGTCAGATAGTGTATTTTGCACATAAAAAGAGATTAAGCTGAACTGTCTGCAGTGCCAGTGCATTTTCAGCTTAACAGTAATCATCGTCAAAAGAATATAACATGTATTTTTTCTGTTACTTACCAAAGAGGATATCTTTGCCTATCTGAAGGAAAGAAAAGAAAACAGCTGTGAAGGCTATAGCTGCTGAAATTCCCAAAATAATGAACACTTTCATCTACAAGAAAGAAGATATAATTGTTGACAAAATAGATACCTTTATCTTCTAATTATAAACTGTACTATAAATAAGTTCCTGCATATGGTAAATTTTACTTTAAAATTAGATTTGTAACCACATTTCTGACTGTTTTTGAAGTTCAAAATATTAATGATTAGAAGTAACTGTGATTCACTTTCTCTTTTTTTCCTTCCTTAACACTTCTTTTCCATTCTGAGAAACCTGTAGCACAAGCCTATACATCTCTTTATAACATAGTATGTCCTGACAGTATTAGCAACGCTTACCCTAAATATTAGAAATTCAGCAATATTTTACCATTCATTTTGAACTTATCTGTACACCAACATGATTTGATTGTAAATTAGTCATTGCGCTTGAGGTAGTGGAACTGGCAAACTAACAGTACCATCCACCAGACCCCTCTGTACTCCTTTCCACCCATAACTGTGTTATCAAAGCAGCACAACGAATATGTTCGCTTGGCAAATGTGAGCTACTTTCTCCATTTCAGTGCACTGGTTGTCTGGTGGTTATTACAGCACTGCGAATATATAAACTATCCGAGAGGTATCATTCTTCACATGCGCTACGCTGACTGGAAATGGAAAGATTTAAAGTATGTTTAGCTCTATATTCTATCAACATAAAAAACTTTAATAATTAATAAATCAACTCCAAAAATTCAAGAAAACAATACTACCCATAGAAACTCAATGTGAAAACACCCCCATTTTTTTACATTTCAGAAGGTAATATGATGAATTTTTTCTGGAAATTGGCAAGCAAAAGTTTTATAGTCTGACCTTTTGTCTGCCGAGGAGATTATCGTCCACAGTTCTGTACTTTATCGATGGCAGCAACTGTTCTGAAATATGAAAGCGAAGTACTTTCCAGGGGCCCAGCTTACGCTATCAGCTTTATGCACTGGTACTCACTCAAGCTTTAACAGTACAAATGATTTCAAAATCTTTTTTGGCCACACTATATTCACACAAAGCAGAAACTGACGTTAATGCTTGATTTGTTTATTTTTTTGTCCTGCTAGGAACCAAGAGCTACCTGTGCAGTCAGTTCTGATATAAGAGTTGTTTTCATGGAAATGTGAAGGACAAGTACTCAGATTAAAATCATAAATATTGCCACATTATGCAGTAAAGCAAAGCAAATTCCGGGTATGCTTTTCACTAGTTCTCTTTGTGAATGTATCTGATAAAAAAGGCAGCTTTACATTTTATTTTAGGTGATCTAGCATTGGTGCTTTAACTTTTTAAACTCAGATGATAGCTCCCAGATTGCCCACCAACTTTCTTGCTGCACTTCTTATTTGGTTTTGTTCTCCTGGATAAATTATTTCACACTTATAAGCCTACCTATTTTTATTTAGTTACACTTTTTCAACCCTATTGCTTCTTCTAAAGTCAGTATTTTGAGCAAAAGTATCTAACTGGCTGGTTTTTTCCATTTGCTACTTAGACAGAGAGATCAAAATCAAGGCTGGAATCAGGATTGGGGATTCCCTCAATTCATTTCAGCTGACCTCGACAGGAAAATCACAAGGTGGAGCCAAAGATCAGTGTTTTGATCTCTGCCATAAGTGACAAGTAAAGTAGGGCTTGAGTGGCACGGAGCATCCTGGAGCTAGTGGCTATGGCATGTGGTGGTGCAAGAAAACCTACGAGCATGTGACTGCCTGGAGAAAAACTCAGGGTTATTATTATAGTAAACTTCAGCTTAGGAACACCATCCATAAGCCTGTTCCCTGCAAAGGTGAGTGGACATGGGTGAAAAGCTAGAAGAGTGTAAAGAGAAACAGATCTAGAATCATAGAATCATAGAATAGTTTGGGTTGGAAGGGAACTCAACGATCATCTAAAGATCACCTAGTTCCAATCCCCCTGCCACAGGCAGGGACACCCTCCACTAGACCAGGCTGCCCAAAGCCCCATCCAACCTGGCCTTGAACACTTCCAGGGATGGGGCCTCCACAGATTCTCTGGGTAACCTGTTTCAGTGCCTCACCACCCTCACAGAGAAGAATATTTTCCTCATATCTAATCTAAAACTACCTTTCTTCAGTTTAAACCTCTATTAAAGAAGTAGGTTTATGATTCTTAGTTGGGGGCTTTAAGATTGCAGAGAAGAAGTGAAACTTGCAATACCTCTGTAAGTCCATTTCAAATTGCAAGTCCTTTAAGGTTGTTTCCTTACATAAGAAAACATAAAGACTGACTTCTCCCATAGCACAGCAAAGCACTGAGAAAAGCAGATTCATTCCAAACAACTAATGGAGTAAGGAGCTTTCACCTACATTCTTTCATACACTTTGCAAGTAGCAGAGGTTTCATTTCTGAGGGTTGACAGGCTTTCTTAAAGTGAAAAACAGGTCTGATTTTTTTTTGCATCTTCAGAGCCAAAAATCAAAGCTTCCCCATTTAGTTAAAAAAACCCTCAACAGTTGACCTATGTCAAGGTTTGTTTAAATGAGGATCTCAACCTTTGCTCATTGGTTGCAGTTGAAGTATTTTTCAACCGTGGGATTTAAACGGTTGCATGCAGTAAACTGATCTGTGAAGAAAAAATTGAAGTATCTATTTTCTAATCTCCTGATTTTAAGACTATAAATGTTTAAACCACCACTGACCCTCAAACATAGTTTGTTTAGAAGGTGTGGAAAGTCTTAATTAGACTGAACTAATACAGGCAGAAGCTGCTGTACTCCCATTCTTACTGGAGCTCATTCAGCATCCTGTTATTGAAATGTGCTGAAAGAGAATTAACAGGGTAAATTTCAGTGGCTCAAGAGTAATGTCAGTTTTTTGAATCCAAGATTCCTGTATTGCCTACATGCCAGTGCAGGTAATTTGGACGCTGAATGTATCCCCTTTGTTTCAGATTTTCTGTTAGTTGCCTGTCTTCAGCCACTCTTTCTGCAGAAAGGTTGTCAGACCTTTTTGCCAAGCAGTGAAACTGCATGGATCAATGACTGTCTAAACATGGAATACAAGACAAGTGTATAACAGTCCTTATGCTAAACACCACTCTTAAGCATCAGTGAACCTTAGCAGTTCACCATATTGAGTTTTAAACTGATTTGTTCAATTTGTTATATTCTCAAGATTTGAATCTGGACGTGAAGAACAGTACTGTACATGCGTTCTTAAAAGCTAAAGACCTATAAAGTAAATCTTTGAATTGTTGATAGAAAGATAATTTCTGTTCAAGGATATACCCCAAAGCAATAGAATTTCAGATTATTCACACATATGAATTTCTGCAGACCTACTATGGTATTCAGAAAACTTACACCATATTTGAAATATTACACAATTTCAACTGATGTTTGGTACAGGGAACTGACACATTTTGTAATCTCAGAACAAGTCTTACATATGCACTGTAACAGCCTGCAGCCCTACACCAGGCTTTCTGAGGCATCAGCAGTTCTTACAAGCACTGGAATAGAATGAGAGACCTTCAAGGTAAACCGGTACAGCTGTAGGAGCTACTTTTGATAGCAGATGATACTGTTTTGTAGTATTTAGAAGAAATACTGGGCTCTAGCATGGTGTGAAGGACACTCTGTTAATATGGATGTCTAATCTATAATAGAAATATTATTCTGATCTCTTCTGGCTATTAAAATTCCAAGAACACTCTTTTGCAAGAGGAGAGGCAAAAAAAAAATGCATATTACTGTACAATACTCCAACAGAAGCAATTTTGCTGAAGTTCCAGTTTAACAGTATACAAACAACAGCAATTAGTTTCATTCTAGTTAAACTAACAGTCTAGTTAAACTAACAGCAAAATGTCACCAAGTCAAAAAATGCAAGAAAAGGTGAAAGGAAAGTAGTTTACAAGGATAAATCGATTTAGCTAGGATTCATTGATACCATAACTTCTAGTCACTTTAAGCACTTAGTTTTTTTCTAGAATTAATTCCATTTCATTAGAAACATTTTTTGCTATTATTTTCTTTAGTTAGAGAAGACCTCACAGAGGTTTCTGCAGCCAGAAATGGGATGAAGAGTGTGAACAGGTAACGATCATTCACTGACTATTCCAGTACAGAACCAAGGGTCAAGTAGTTGGCAGGTCGAAAACAAACAAAACAAGGCAATTATTTAGACAACACATAGTTACACCGTGAAACAGCTTGTGTCAAGAAGTTGTGGTAAACAATTTCATATGAGTTCATAGAAATATTTTGACAATTTTGTGGAATAAATATATATTAAGAGCTATGAGACATAAGATTTGCATCAGGACCACACCACACCCACCTCCCCAGCCTCCCCAAATCGCAAACTGACTATGGCTGGAATTTTTCTTCTCTTTTTCACACGTCTCTCTCAGCACCAACTGTTGCTTTTTGGCAAATGCAAAATACAAAGCTGAATGGCTCTTAGGACTAATTTCTGTGGTTTATAGAATCATAGAATTGCTGAAGTTGGAGAGGACCTCTGAGATCATCAGGTCCAACCACCAACCTAACACCACCATGCCTACTAGACCATGTCCTGGAGTGCCATGTCTACACAATTTTTGAATGTCTCCAGGGACATTTAACCATCTCTCTGGGCAGTCTGTTCCAACACCTCGCTACTCTTTCTGTGAAGAAGTTTTTCCTAATATCCAGTCTAAAATGTTTAGACTTGAAACTCGGCTTAATTGGTGTACAGAGCTGTCTTAAATTAAAGGATGAATTATAAGCTAAAAAAACCACTTACATATACTAGTCAAATAGTTCTAAACTAAATAGTAACTAAATAGTTCAGATATTATTTCAGTCTTTTTACAAGACAGTGAATAATAGATGGGAAGAGGTGTTAACTTTTTCCTCAGGCTCTGTGATTAAATTGTTGTCAGATAATTAACAAAAAGCTAAAAGGATCAGGAAATAAATGGAAGTAGGCCAGTAAATAACTAAATGACTGTCTATAATAACTAACTGCATCCACATTAGCAGTAAGTGCTATAAGCAAAGAAGGGAGAGAAGCGCTTTGGACTTTACTCCTGCCTGGAAAAGGAACAAGCAGCTTGCTGTTCTGGAAGAGTTTGATGATCTGTGGCTAAATAAACTTATTATCCACCTGGAAGACTCAGTGCCTGGTTTTCCAAATGCTCTGCTTGTTCTCTAAAATAATTCTCTGCCTTTACAGATTAGTTATGGCTTCTTCCTGAAGAAGAGGATTTGTCCCAGGCTGGTGGAACATCTTATATTCTTATGTTTCTTTAGGCTAATGGTGTGTCTTGAGTAAGAGCAATAGTATTTGGTCATTATGTACTAATTTTAGTGTTATATGATGAAACCATGTTCCTGGGTAAAATATTTTTCTCAGAAACAGGTGGAATCTAACATGTAAATACCTGGGAGTACTGAAATTCAATGAACATTAACTAAATAAATCTATTTATTAGATTTAGACCATGACATTGTCTCATGAAAATGTTGATTTCAACCCAAACTGACATCATATGTCATACAAAAACTCAGTCTTTAAAACTCCAGTTACAGGAAGCATCCTTAAGATTTTAATTTTTTTTAAATGTGCTGCGGTTTATTACACTTTGTAATACATACAGACCAAGACTCTGGAAATGTAAATTTAGCTGCAGAGTCAAGTCCACTCAATTTCTTAGTCTAAATTCATGCCAGCTCTGCATATCCCTCTTTGAAAACTCTGCCTTAACTAAAGAACAAATTATGATTTATGTGAAAGAATGTGGAACAGAAGAACAATTTTTAAGGTCTTTAGAAGGTCTGAAATTCAGTGGATTGAATCACAAAAACTTTTTTTTTTAACTGAGACAGAAAATTAATCCTTCATTTTGATAAAGCACTGGTTTCAGACCAAACTTGGTCTCTTTCAGACAGATCATTTCAATGGCAAGTTTAATGGTGAGATTTCTGCCTTCTTACAATGCATGGCCTTCTTGCAGAGACCACAGTGGTATCATATAATGAAGTTTATATCTTGGATTTAAGGAAGGTGAGTGGATACATCATATGTCATGTAGCCATAAACCTCATCAAGTATTAACAAGATAACAAGCATGATCTTTTGTAACTTAGAAGAAAACAGAAATTGTTTTAGGAAAATAAAAACAATGAGCACATAATACAATTATGGTAGACCAATTTTACTATTCTGTCCACTGAGAATAAGTGTGTCAGCATGGTTAGTGACAAAACTACAAGAGGATTTAAGGTCCCAGAAGAAAAACTAGGAGGTGTGGTTCTGAGAGTGATTCATTGCCATACTCAGAGAGTCCACAGATGGGGGACGTTCCTGTCCTCCTTTTGTAGTCCTTTGCAATGAGTTAAATATTCTGTGAACATTCCCCTGGTGGGAACCACAGTGGGAACCATGATACACGGATCTCTCACATCAGAAGGTCCTTGGATAGCAGTAGAAACTGGACTGATGTCTTCTACCTCCTGCCTCCCAGCACCAAGTTACCGTGAAAGTCCAAGCGCTGGCAGCATGGTTTCATTTTGTCCCCATCACTTGAAAGAAAGAAAAGAGGTGGCACAGTCAAAGCACTCAAGAAAAGGACATGAACACCTAGAAAAGGAGAGAAGCAGAGAGTCATGACTAGAGAGATGCTCTGACTTGCAGTGAGCAGTGTAAATGCTCTATCATGAAGCATGTTTTATGGTAGTTGTGTGTTCTCAGCTGTTTTTACTCGCCGGGTCAGGTGATTCAGTATGACAGCATTGATACACCCCATTCTGAAGAGCCTTATTCTGTCTGAGGTGGAATTGTGAAACAATTTGGAGAAAGAGATAATACAGGGAAACAAACAGCCAGTGAAAAATTAGACTTCTGTTCAGTAAAACAAGTAATAAAAGAATCTCTCAAGATGGCTACGAACTCATTAGATGGATTGTTCACTAGACACATCCTACATTATAAACACATTTTGTTAATTGAAAAGCACATTTTAAATCTAATGAGATACTCTTGAACTTTTTTCATCCAAGTTCATATTCACTCAAGCAAATGAGTATGCTTCCGAATTAATCTCCAAATTTCCATTAGTCTGTCACAAATCAGGAAAGTAAATGATCTGAAGAAGTTAAATGAAACATTCTTCATGAGCGCCGATATTAAGAGGTCACACAGCACTACTCTCTGGGACATTTAGTGTTCAAGTGAGCCTTATGACTGAGTAATAAAAACATCTTGGCTATTTGACGTCATGTCAAGGTTCCACAAAACTTGAGCTGTTATTTTTAATGCCCTGCTGAGTTTGAAGTATTCTGTAGCTAGATAAAGTATGTTTTAAAAAACTCTCAGACTGAACAAAAAATTGAGATATTGAGATATTACAGCTTTCTCATTTTTATGTTGAAACATAAAGGCACCTGAGAATTATCAGGCATGCAGCATTAAATAGTAACTAATAACAACAATGAAACACATAATATTGAAATTAATATTAATGAGAATCAACACCTTGTAAAGAATTAAGCAGAGCCTACCAAATAGCTGAAAGAACAGGGAAGAGTACATGTGAATATGTGTGTATTTCTACGTAGGTATAGGTATATGAAACTACATAGAGATAGACACAACAAAAGAACTCATTTTTTCACTGAAGTCTTTGTACTTGAATTGAGGTAAAATTAATGATAGATACTGTGGTAGACTGTCAAAGCCAACAAAATTATTTTAATGCAGCCAAATATAAGGCAATGTCTTTGAAAATAAATTGTGCAGATAATATACGTATGATAAGAGAACCTTGAAAAGCTGTGACTCAGGAAAAATCAGTCATATAAGGGAATTACTACTGATAAGTTTCTCAGCTGACCTTCAGGTTAATGCTCTGGCAAGAGAAACTAATGTGTGCCTCTGAGATACAAAAGGAGAATTAAAAAGGAAATGATCTCGCATCAATGTATGGAATTGATAACATTGCCAGAAGTTCATCATGTCCACTTCTTTGCTCTGGAGACTGTGAGTAAGCTTTAACAATGTGAGGCTTAACAGAGTGAAGGTGCTTGGTTTGGTGAGAAAATGCTGAGGAGCGACATCTTACTTGGAAAGCATTTATACTTGGAAAAAACCTCCAACTTATAGGGGGCAAGTTTTCAATTCTGCAGAAAAAGGTAAAACAAGATAAATACCTGTGAGCCATACTGGAGTTGAACAATCTTGACCGTGAAATAAAATATAACTTGCAAGTAGCAAAAAGACAATTAAAAATTGAAAGAGGTTACAAGAGTGTGCAGTGAGGAAGAAAGAGAAGAAGGAAAGCTTTCTGCAGAGGCCCTAGCCCTCTGGGCATGCCTTGGTTCAGGGCGCTCTCATAAAATTTCCCTGAGTACCAGTGACTGGTACTGTGGTACCAGCTCTGTGTCAGAAGGAGCACCAATGCAAGAACTGGCAGAACAAACACCAAATTTGTGCCTTCTCCTGTGTTCTCATCACTCCTCTCACTGACTGGTAGCTAACACCTGCCCACTGCCCTTCTATTCCACCCCACTCGGTGGGTGTAAGGGAGAGGTAATTTTTTAATTCTCTGTGCGATAATACAGAGTAACAACAATTACTCTAGAGGTTCAAATAAATCACAGTTACTTAAAACTCAACAGAACCACAAAAGATAGCTGTTTGGCAAAAGTTGCAACTATACTTAAAACTCAGCGGAATCATGAAAGACAGCAGCTCAGCAAAACTAGTCACAATATTACACTGGTGTGCTGAAAATGGAGTTAGAGACAGAGTGGCAGAGAGGAAAAGAAAGAGAGAAAGTGAGCGAGAAAGCAAGAAAGAAAGGGGGAAGGGAAGAAAAAGATTTCACCATCCTAAGGATCCAGCAAACTCCTCCACTTGCAGTTGCAGTCCTCAGGTGGTGGGCAAGCCAAAACCTTTTGTTTGACCCTTTTATAGCCCCCCCATAGGTGGGGTTTCATCACCACTGAGCATGCTCAGTGTGTGCTCAGGAGTGTTCCAGAATGTTCAGGAATGAGTTGATGGGCTGTGGAGGTCTTGGGGGTCTCACTGCTGCCTCCCTTGAGCAATGGCCCCTCACGGGCGCCATGTGCAGCAGACGTCTTTGTCCGCATGTTGCAGGAATAGGGGGATGGGGTCCCGAGACAGCACCCTGCCTCTGCAGGTCCTGCCTTTGGTCGACACTCCCTCATTCAAGGCAGATATTTGGGTATTGAGCCTTACACTTTTTCATCCTCCCCAGCCCATGCTCCTGCCCGGCTTCCCAGTCCTGCTCTGCTGCAGGCAGTGAGGAGCTCTGGCTGGGCAGCCCCCTGTCGATGACCACTCAGCTGGCTGATTTTTTAATCACTGGCTTGGTGCAGGGTATATAATGGTACATAGGCAGTTAATTACGGGCAGCCTGGGAAAAGGTCCTGACTGGCAGATCGTGTGTATATTGCTGTAAACCACCTAGGCATTTTTTGCATATTGCTATGGGTACCGCAGTTAGAAAATATCAGTCTTTCCTAACAATGTACCCCTTATTTCTTTGGTTACGTGGTTGACTCCTGATGCACAAGGTAGTCCTTTCTTGGCCAACAAAAACAAATCTGTACACTACTCAGATCAATGGTATTTTACAGCGGAATTTGCCTTCTGAGAGGATCATAGTTCCCATGAGATACAATGAAATTTGTGATAATGAGAAATAAACACTTGGGAGAAACGACCTTTGGTGGGAAGCAACGTTTGTAGATGGTTTTTTGGTAGCACACTGGCAACATGTGCCCCCAAAATGAGATCGAACCTTATTTCATTTCACTGCTGAATGCACTCAAAATCCCTATCTGTTATTATAAGTTACTGTAAGTCCATACCATATTTTTCATTGTGTAATTTTGCCGCATTTTGATATACTGCTCTCTTTCGCATTTTTGGCAATGTCATCAAAGATCAAAGAACTTCGCATCCAAAAGGCACACACACAAAACATAGGTGCTTTTCTCTGGTACATGGTACCAATTCCATATGGTGGAGCTTGTATATGAACACTTGAGTCTCTGGTATGGAAAGCTGCTTCTGTAGAGTAAACTACATGCACGTGAGACACTACAGTTTTCATCCGTACTGTTGGAAATCTCCTACTCAAATCAAGATGAGTGTAGCTAAACTGCCTGTAACACGCAGCACCTGGCCCATGCTAATTCTTCAGCCTTGCTTAGGGGCTGTTCAGCAGATCCTTGGCTGGCCTGGGGCAAAATCATATCAGAGACAATTTCCACAATTTTACCTTAGGGAAAATCATAACTCAGATCCTGATAATTTCCTGATATAGTTTAATTTACTAATATCGAAGTAACAAAAGGGTCACTAGAGAAACAACATGGTTAAAAAAAAAAAGAAGGTGCTCTCTAATCAATTTTTCAAGGTGACTGAATGTGGCCAGCACGGAAAACAGAAGCATCTCAGACTCTTCACTGTGTGATGGAATAGACTCAATCACATGCCCAGGCTTTCCTGATGGCCACTGTAGGACAAAATTAACTTCCCAGAGCTCTAACAAGAGGACATGGTTAATCCATTTGGTGAGGTTATTAATCCTTAAATAAGGACACACTATATGACAGGACCAGTAGAAGCT
Organism: Psophia crepitans; assembly: GCA_013399095.1. NCBI lineage: Eukaryota > Metazoa > Chordata > Aves > Gruiformes > Psophiidae > Psophia > Psophia crepitans. The sequence continues at coordinate 142,084 of VWZZ01000503.1, forward strand.
TTGGGATATGACAAATATAATGTAATACCTTTGAAGAACCATGAATAAAAAATGACGACTCTACCTGCAAAAATTATTAAGCAGAATCTGAAGTCATGTGTATAACTCATAAAGATGTGTTTATAATCTTCATATGTCATTTAAAACCAAATAATAATATGCCATCAGGTAGCTTTTCTTAATATACATAAATCTATGATTGAAGCCCATATTCTCTTCCCCCGAGGCACAGAGTTTAGTTCCTCAAATTCTTTTTAGTTGCTGCTTAACTGCGATAGCACCTAAGAACCTGAATTTGCATTAATAAAAAGTCATCAGATTTGTGTGCCTGTGCAAAATATAACTACCCAGCAGTGTAACACAGGGTACAAACAACCTGTGATCTGGGAGAGGCAATGCTCATTCTCACAGGTTGTGAACACTCTTTGCTGGGTAAATAATAGGCTGGAAAGCTGAGGCCAGGGAGTAGTGGTGAATGGAGCTAAACCCAGCTGGCAGCCGGTCACAAGCGGTGTTCCCCAGGGCTCAGTCTTGGGGCTGGTCTTGTTTAATGTCTTTATCAATGATCTGGATGAGAAATCAAGTTTGTGGATGACACCAAGTTGGGCGGGAGTGTTGATCTGCTGGAGGGTAGGAAGGCTCTGCAGAGGGATCTGGACAGGTTGGATCGATGGGCAGAGGCCAACTGTGCGAGGTTCAACAAGGTCAAGTGCTGGGTCCTGCGCTTGGGTCACAACAACCCCAGGCAGCGCTACAGGCTTGGGGCAGAGTGGCTGGAAAGCTGCCTGGAGGAAAAGGATGTGGGGTTCTGGTTGAAAGCCGGCTGAACATGAGCCAGCAGTGTGCCCAGGTGACCAAGAAGGCCAAGAGCATCCTGGCTTGTATCAGAAACTGTGTGGCCAGTAGGAGCAGGGAGGTGATCGTCCCCCTGTACTCAGCCCTGGTGAGGCTGCACCTCAAGTGCTGTGTTCAGTTTTGGTTCCCTCACTACAAGCAAGACATTGAGGCCCTGGAGTGTGTCCAGAGAAGGGCAACGAAGCTGGTGAAGGGTCTGGAGCACAAGTCTTATGAGGGGCAGCTGAGGGAACTGGTGTTGCTTAGCCTGGAGAAGGGGAGGCTGAGGGGAGACTTTCTCACTTTCTACACCCAGTTGAAAGGAGGTTGTAGCCAGGGTTGGAAGGGACCAATCTCCCAGGGTGCAAGTGATAGAATCACAGAATGGCTTGGGTTGGAAGGGACCTTAAAACATTATCTGGTTCCAACCCCTCTGCCATAGGCAAGGATGCCACCCACTAGATCAGGTTGGCCAGGTCCCCATCCAGCCTGGCCTTGAAAACTTCCAGGAATGGGGCATCCACAACTTCTCTGGGCAACCTGTTCCAGTGGCTCACCACCCTCACAGTGAAGAATTTCCTCCTAATGTCTAATCTAAAACTCCCCTTTTAGTTTAAAACCACTGATAGGACAAGAGGAAATGGCCCCAAATTGCTCCAGGGGAGATTTAGATTAGATATTGGGAAAAATTTCTTCACTGAAAGTGTGGTCACACATTGGAACAGACTGTCCAGCAAGGCGGTGGAGTCACTGTCCCTGGAGGTGTTCAAGAAGCATGTAGATGTGACACTTCAGGAGATGGTTTAGAAGACATGGTGGTGTTGGGTTGATGGTTGGACCTGATGATCTCAGAGGTCCTTTCCATCCTTAAAGATTCTGTGATTCTATGATTCTATAGTCTGTCTATAACAGATGAACACAGTGGACTGCTGTCCCCTATTGTCATTTGGCCACAGGGGAGAGCTATTCACACACAGGGATAACTAGCGGGGAGGAAAGGAAGATGATGATCAGTGCAGATCTTGTATTTCTTAGAGATTTGGCCACCAGAGGAGTATGCCCTGACTGCTCTGAATTAACTGTCACCTCTTGAGATCTCATCTGAGACAAACAGCTTCATTTGCCGAGGCAGTGAATATATCTGTCTTATGAAAAAGGTGACTTTTATGCAGGGTTGCATAAAAGATGTTAAAAACTCCACTGTTGTATTGGCATTAGCTCAATATGAGCAAAGACATTAAATATTCCACTGCCATATCAACATTAGCTTAGTATGAGCAAAGTCCTTCCAGCATAGGAAGCACGTCTTGGGTACTGTGATGTACTTTGACTGTCAGAGAGAGGGATCAGCATGGGCTGGGAAAGGCAGGTGCAAGCAGGTTACGAGGTAGAAGGTGGCAGACAGAGCAGGTGTATCCTTCAAAGGGGAAACATGTGAAAAGTGGCAACAGTAATGGGCAGAAAAAGGCATAAATTTCCTGGAATTCTGCCTGTGCCAGTCACAGTAATTATATGGCAGGCCGAAGCTGCCAGCAGCAATGTTTGTTTTCTGTGCAACAGCCAGGCTGTGGTATACGTAATTAGCAAGCAGATGGCTATAGCCCCACAGGGACCATAGTTTGTGACAACTTCTGCACTCCACTGCTTGTGCCATAACATTCTTTCTAAAATAGTGCATGTGCCAGGTCTGGGTAATGGTTTAACAGATGCTTCATCTTGGTTTCAGGACAGCAGATGCAGGAAAGTTTCTCTGAGAGCCAGGAAGGAGATGTTCGTGAAGCTATGGATGTCCCAGCATGTACAACCTCGTACAGCTGGACATATGCTCCTTTAGCCTTGAGAATGCCAAGGACATAAAGATTCAGTGTGGGAGTTCAAGGAGGAGGAAGGTGCAGAAAGCAGTGGGCTTGTCTCTTCCCTGAAGAACCCAGTACTTTATGGCTCACCTTAGACAGTGAACTGACTGGTTTGCTCGATTCTTGGACTGCAGAATTTGGATCTGAGATCTGGCGGCCAGATGTTGTTTTAGAAGAAGCTGAAAGGTTGAACACGCACAGGCACAATGTGCCTTAGTTACATGGGCCCTCTTAGAGAAATTAAAATTATTATTAGTAACATTCTATGTCTAATAATATTCTTTTTCATATTTCAGAGCTACAATGTTCTCAAGAATAAAAAGCTTGCCCAGAGAATTAAATAGTTAAGAATGATTTGGCCGAGAGCAGTTAGTCAACAGGTTTTGGGTGTGCTTAGAGACAATATTTGTGCAAAAATAAAGTTGTGGCCTCTCATTTAAATCTGCTTCATTTGTCAGCATTAAGCTGACCTGTGTGTGCAAGCCATTACGTACCAGCAGCTCAGCTGTCTCTGCACCCTTTGCAGACTGCTCTGACTCTCTGTTTTTCCTAATTAGTTTCTGTTGAAACCCCCAATTACTTTCTCCTCTTTTCCTTCCAGCTGTATTTAACTTGATCTCATTTATCTCCTGAAGTTTCTCTTTTTTTCCCATGTTTCCCACACTGGTCAAAACTTTGAGGTATAACTGTCTCACCTCTTCCTTAAAGTGAGTATGCCTAATCTCAAAAGTGAGTTGGGTAAGAGCACGAATTACAACAAAATACTTCTGAAAATAGATAAGATTTAAATATTCGGGGCAAGACATTCAAATACAAGGCCTCCCCGTTTGAGGTCCTTCCTTCCAGCCTTGACTTTTTTCTAGCAATTTTCAGTAATTTTATGGTTGCAACTCTATCAACTCACCTGCACCAGCAGGAAATGTCTTACCTAAGAAGCCCCTTTCACCCAGCTCTGTACAGTGCTTTTTCCATCCTGCTTCCTGCCCCCCACCCCAGTGCACACCTCAATATGCTCAGAGTTAATGCCTGAACTCTGGTGGGGACACCACTCTGATTCTCAGTCAAAGGTACAGGCATTTGTCACTTTTCCAGGCCAGGGCATCCTTCCTCCATCCCTTCCCTCACTTAACTCTACCTCTCTCACTGTCTTCATGCAGGTCCCTCCTCCTGGTCCCACATTTCTATTTCCAGCTTTCCAACCCTTTCCCATGCCTCCATCCTCCATTTTCTCCACATTTTTCGATCCTTCAGTCTCTTTTTTTTGCCTCATATTCTTTGTCCTTTCCCTACTACTTCTATCCTGTGTCTCTTCTAATTGTAACTTAACCATCCTTCTGATTTCCATCACAATTTTGTATGTAACAAGGAGGGTCTTACGTGCTTTAAAAACCATGATCAGGTAATACTTCATGCTATTTAGATGAATATCATTTAAGTAAAATCCTTTAGTTTTGTAGTGCTCCCTACCAAGCTGCCACACTGGTGTAGGTCTGCAGAAAGGACCTGGGGCTGCTGCTGCATTGGGAACTACCCACTCTGAGAGTGCAAGAAAAGATTGTGCTGCAAATGTGAGTTCGTTGCAAATTTTGGGGTAAGAAAGGGTGGTCTGGCTACCTCTGTGCTGGGTAAGCAATACATATTTCATGCAATGGGAGTTTCACAGATGGCAGAGATACTGAACAAGTAGTCTTAAGCTCTTCTTGCTCTACTTTTGACACCATCAAGTAAAGTTCTGCCTTCAGATGCACAAAAGCTGCACCTGAATCATTAAACAAGGCTGCGTATGAACAACAAACTCAGAAGAAGGAAAAGGAAGACAACCTTTTCTCTTTCGGTACTTAAAAATAAACCTACCCATTTCTCTGTCAGGTGCATCACTACCAGTCCTGAGTTCACGGCCTGCAGTGAAGACTGACTATGACCAAGTTTAATAAAAGCGAACTGTGAAGAACAGCTCCCATTTATTTTTTTTTTAAAGCCAGGAAGTTTACAACTAGAAGCAGCCAGCATTAAAAATCATAAGGATGAAAGAAATGTTATTGCTTTAAAATTAGCCACTGTCTACACAATTTTTCTGCAGTTGAAAAAACCCTCTTTTTTTCCAGTTCAGAAGGACTTTTCTTCTCTTTTCAGCTATATACTGAAGAAAACAATTCAGCTCTGTCATTCCAAGCATGAAGTAGAACAAACCACCTGAAATAGTTAACATAATTTAGTGTAAAGCAATTACATCTATTGCCATGAGAAGCATAATTTACTGCTACAGGGAAGTGAAAAAGTCCAATATGTCATAGTAAAATACAATTTAAGCTACGCATAAATGAGACCTTCCTCACATCTCTGCATTTTTTCTCTTTGGAAAGGGGACCAGAGCTCACGATTACACCTCCCCAGATGACTGCCCTGCCTGTCAGGTTACCAAAGCTTGCACCTTAATCTGTGCTTACTCTCCCTCACCAGCAAATCTGCCTCCTCCTCAGTAGGAGAACCTCTTCAGGAGGCCAAAAAGTGCTGCCATTGACAGCAGCCTCTTGAGATGAAGAAGGCAGCACCCACATTGCACCCAAGGGCTCCAGCATATGCTGAGGCAAAGAGGAGTAGTTTCTTAAAGAGCGTGCAGCCCCCTTGGCTCTCTGCCCTGCCCCTCCTGTCTGTCTTGCAGTGCTGTGCCTCCAAGGCTGGCATGCTGAACTAGGCCCCTTCAGGGACTGACGGACTTGAAATGGCAGACTGAGACCTACGATGCAGGCACACATTCTCCTCTGCTGCTTCTTCTGGGGGGGGTCAGCCCTAAGCAGAGCAGTGGGGCAGGCAGGAAATGATGCCATCTAAAAACCTAGCTGCTCTAGCAGCTCGCTTGTTAAAAGAGCATTTCCCACTCCGGGTCCAGTGCTGTAATTAACTGGCAGTTAAATAATGGGGTCACTCTGCCCCTCCCCTCCTGGAAGTACATATTTTACTAGAAATGGCAACTGCCATGTCATTTTGTGAAGAGACTGGTTGGGCTGCACTCTAAAAATTACTCTAATAGCATCAAACCTCTCCCTGGACCAAGCAGCCTTCCTCCTGATTGTTCGCCCTCTGCCTACATGGAGAGCACAGTGGCATACATGGAAATTTAGGGTATTAAGGACATTTAAAGATTTACAGCCTTCAGATTTGATCAGTTGAGTTGCCCAAGTCTCACTACGGATACACTTTTGTGATACTAGGATACCTCTTGGTTCAAAGGCAATTCAGAGATGGGGTGATTGAAATGTGTTAACTGCTTACAGGTTGTCCTTGATTACAGTGTACTGCCATTACCTAAGAAGGCAAGCTCAGCTCCATTACTAGCACATACAGTTGTTTTTTTTTAGTTTTAAATTCAGGATTTATTTTTCATTCAGAGTATATTCTCCCTTCTTGAAATGCTGTTATTTCCTTTAGGAAGAATTTCTTTCTAAAATTAATAGTCCCTACAGGTGGATGATTCCAATATTAATGAGTATCACCTATATGGTGGTAAATGTGTTTTCTTCTTAGAGGCTTGATATACTAGAAGACTTTAAAAAAAAAATGATTGTTTATTAAGATTTTCTGAAGTCCCTTTTTCCAAACATCTGCCCAGCAGAGTTAACAGTGATCCTAATGCATCGCATTTTTCCTGTTAGCAAAGCAAGGAACGAGTATACAAGAAATCTCAAATTACAAAGCTGAATGCTGCCCATCTTTGAATGCCATTGACATTTTGTTGTTTAGCACGTTTAGGTTCAAGATTTCAGCACTGGTCTCTCACTAAAACAAGCGTATATTGTGGTCACTATGTGTCCCAGCAAATCTCAACTGCTTCATTTACACCATGGAAATGGGAGTGCTTCTAATTCCTAATTCCAGATTATAGACAAAGGCTAGTCCCTGACTCCTCTTGTCAAGTTTAAGACTGTAAGCACATATTATGTATCCCTCTCTCCATACCTTGATTTCATGGCCAAAACTGGTCTCCATGGCTGGAAGAAGCTGCTGTGGCCAGGACCTCTTGCTGGAGGAGGACTGCAGGCTGCATCATGGATCACACCTAGACTTCATCATAGCAACCAGATCAAGCCATTGATCATTTGTTAAATGAAACATAAAATGTGACTAAGTTCTTTACTGATCCAATTACAAAACCTTCATTTTAAAAAGCCAGAAACCCACCAAATCACTGACGATAAAGTATAAACCTCAAATAGCTGATAACAAATCCCTTATATTTATTTAATAAATGAGAAAAAACACCAATGAGCAATAAATTATTTATTCAAAAACATCTATACAAAATAACACTCTTGGAGATAAACACTTTTACATTTTTAAAGTGCATCTCTTCATTGCTACAATATTTGATTTACTAATTTACACTGTACATTCATAATTTATAAAAAAAATAATTGGCGAATATTTTTCCAGTTGGATGTTAATAACAGTGACAGGGAGCACATATTCCATTATAGAAATCACTTTCGAAGTGTGTACATATACAAACTATTCATATCCAGATGTAAAGACAACACCGTGACAATAGCAAGAGTATCACTAGAAAGTGAAATTACAGTATACTGTACGATAATAGGTTCTCTTGTTATAAAAGGTTATTTAAAAGTGCAAAATATATACAATCTGCCTTTATATTACTTCCTAGTTTAATCTTTACTACTTATTAAATCCATTTCTGGCTTCCTGAACTGAACAGATAAAATTACAGTAATTTTACACTATGTAAATCTACAATCATGCACATGTTGCAAGGCTGCATTTCCAATTTAAAAAAAAAGAACAAAAGCAAAGCTACACACACAAAAAATACTGCATTTCAGATGCCCTTTTTAATTTGCCAACTGAAATACATAAAATATGTAACAAAATATGTAGCAAATACCATGTAGGTGTGAAACATTATGAGAATGAAAAAATAACTAATTTTTCTTTGTTAATTATCAGATTACCTGTATGTGGTTCCTTATACTAAGATGATCGCGTCTACTGCATGATTTTCGTTGCACTATATTTTGGTCCTCAATACAACCTTCTACTAAAAGGGAAAGAAACCTGCAATATGCAAACCTCACAGAAACTCAACAAACATTTAATTGCCACATGGCCAAGATGAACAACACTCAGTCTCTATGGGTCCGTATAGAATTTTGGTATCTATTTAGGTCTGGCTCTATTATGAACTGCTGAACTAATGCATTTTTAGGATAGAGCTAGTGGACTGTCAGGAAACATTTAATAAGATATACTTATTGGCTGCAATAGAGTATACTAAATTCAAATGTTCTTAAACAAGGACCTCTGAGTTTATGTTGATTGAAGCTCTAAAACTGAAAATCAACAAAGAAAGATTTATAGGGTGGACATAAGAACAAATGGCAACTAGAGGGGAAAAACTGAGTGCTAATGTTACCGCTGATGATTTAATCCCAGATGCCCTTAGCTCTTAGGGAATTCCACTGATGCACGCTGACTTTCAAAGGCACGTCTGGAAGTGGTTTAAAACATTTCCTATAAAGTGTCCACTGGATATTCACATATTTTTTTCTTCTTTGATTGAGTAAAAGAAAACATTAAAAAGAATATCTGAAGTATACACTTTTTTGGATGAACAACAGTATACAGCAACCAGCCTTGTGCTGCATTGTCAGTTGCTGATCAGAATGTGAACTAACTCCATACATCATTGTTGGTGACATTCATACACAAGAGAAAAGCACTAATTTCATTTGAAACCTCCACACTTCACTTCCATAATGTATTTTTGAAAGTTTTCAGCAAGAAGCAGCAATTGCCTTTTACTTTGCCAACAAGATTGCATGATGGAGGGGAGAAGCAATGGCTGCATATTTCCAACTGATCATTTTGAGATGGAAATTCCCACAGCTGTAGCACGTGGCTCTGTTACTAATGGTGTTTCCCACCCACAGTGGACAAATTTACTGTGGTATTTGAGATAGAAATTCCTGGAAATGTTGATATAAAAGTGCATATGGGAATGCTATGAATACAGATTTCAAGGACACACAACAACTACTTTTCTCAAATACAAAGAAGTCATTTAGCTTTCCTTTGTTTTTCCTTACCACTTCCACAAAGAATAATGTCTTGTCTCCATTTTTTACAGGTAAGTGAAACCTGAGAACATTCTGAGAACTTTAAATCCCCTTAATTTGAAATCGTGATTTATGAAATGTTATCTTTGCCAGCCTAAGCCATTAGTCATGTTTCTGTTGAAGCAGGACTAGCATTAGACTAATATACTATGAAAGATACCAAAAGACTTGAATTAAAATTACACCCCATAATCTTATTGCATAACATGTCATTAATTTTCTTGGATTTTCCAGGGAATATAAAGGGAAATACAAATCTGAGCATCTAACATCATAAATTGTTAGTCCTTTTTGTAATAATCATAGAATGGTTTGGGTTGGAAGTGACCTCAAAGATCATCTAGTTCCAACCCCCCTGCCATGGGCAGGGACACCTTCCACTAGACCAGGTTGCCCAAAGCCCCATCCAACCTGGCCTTGAACACTTCCCAGGGATGGGGCATCCACAGCTTCTCTGGGCAGCCTGTGCCAGTGCCTCACCACCCTCACAGTGAAGAGTTTTTTCTAATACCTAACCTAAATCTTCCCTCTTTAGGTTATACCCATTACCCCTTGCCCTATCACCACACTCTCTGATAAACATCCCCTCTCCAGCTTTCATGTAGGCCCCCTTTAGTTACTGGAAAGCTGCAGCTAGATCTCCCTGGAGCCTTCTCTTCTCCAGGCTGAAGCACCCCAACTCTCTCAGCCTGTCCTCACAGGAGAGGTGCTCCAGCCCTCTGATCATCTTTGTGGCCCTCCTCTGGACTTGGCTTATATAACAAATACTTAACTTTTTAAATGTAATGAAATAAAGATAATGCGACAAGCATAAATTATTAATCATTTATGTACACCAGATAGTGTCATGTCAAAGTAAATTTTGCAATAACTGACATTTTATATTGTCAAAACAGTGAGCTATCAGAAAGTTCCAAAAGGGACTAAGCTCCTATCTCCCTCTGTCTTTGAGAGATTTAAGAACTCAGAAATATGGGTTGGAAATAAGAAATTTTGAATAAATTGCGTAATAGATCATAACATTTTGTTTCCAGAGAGAATGAATAAAGGCACTAGACAGATGTGAAAAAACCCAGCAACCCAAGGATATTGATATAGGTGAAAAAATACAGTAAACGGCAGAAATATGACTAGTGAACAGGCACCTGCTGTGGGAACACAAAGAAATGAAATGAGAAAAAATTCAGTGACAAGCAGTGATCTGACCTCTTGGAGAAAAGAACTTGATCATCTGAGAGAATGTTAATAATGTCCCCCGAAAGGGATGGATGACATATGATCTGTAAAACAGGGTAGAGTGAGATATACACGTACATGCTTCAAGAAGAGATACAGAAAGTATTTGTATTTGCAAAATCACTCACTAGCTCACAAAGGAGAAAATAAAACCCAAACCAAACAAATGAGATTTAACTTTCTCTGATAGGACCACTGTTACTTAATAATTGAACATTATTTCTGCTCATGCTGTGTAAGTAATTATTGCATAATTCTCTTTTCTTGCTCTTCACATGTCTGTAATGGTGTACCCTGCCTACTCTAGTCTGCATTACAGTTTCTCAGGATGCACTCAGCATATTCCCAAGCATCTGGCTCCATGCTGTTCCAGTGCACATCATTAGTTTGCATTTTTTTGTCTTCACATCCCAACTTTGTCATTTGAGAGAGTGCTTTCACAGTTTAAATGCAATTTCATTTCCCACCATTGAATTCATATTTAAAATTACTTCTAAGTATCATTGGTTTAACTGACTGCTTATGGAGCTGAGTATGCAGTCCTGCTCTTTATTACAAACATTGCACGCAGCTACGGCATGAAGAAAAGTGTTTCAACAGAAATGTTATGCCTATACAAGAGGTTAGAAGTGCTTATACAAGTTTTTGCAAAACTTTGTGGTCTACAGACAAGACCCTTGTGAATGCAGTCATCTCATTTATAAGATCATTTTACTTGAGGTTTGTCTTCAGACTGTAATCACATGTTGTACCACAATTGTTTTCTCACAAAAAAAAAATCAATTATGTAAATATTAAATATTTGAAACTAAATGGCAAATCATTCCAGTACATTTGTCTCTCATTATAAACTTCAAATTAGCCAATTTTTGCCTCTACATATTGAACAACAGACAACTGCAAACATTTTAGGCAGTGAATTAACCAAAAATGTTTCACTCCGTAATTCTTCTGCCTGAGTAGGCACCATTTTCAGAGTGGAGAAGACAGTGGTGCATGCTGTGATCATTGTGGTGATGAACAAGCTGGGGAAGCACAGCCAAAATCGTTGAATAATATGAACTGAGATGATTATGGAACACAAAGAAGAGAATCAGACATCTCTCATTTTCAGTACTTCCTGACAGCAAATTAGTTTCTGCTCTGATCTACGGTGCTGGAATTTGTAACAAGAAGAGCATATTTCTCTGTGCCTGGCTGGTCAGCCTGAAAGTTCTGCTGTTGCTAAAACAAAGAACCTGGAAACATCTTTATAATCCAGGGCCTGTTTTCTGAAATGAAGCACGGTAGCAGGAAAACTGACAGGCTGAGAATTCCCAGGTGCTGGGTCCCAGAGTCTCCAGTCTCTGCTGTCTGGACTTAGGCAGATTGATTGCTGGCTGGGAGGAACTGCCAGAGGCACAACAGTTGTGCTGGGATGCACAGAAATCTACTTTGTTAATTCACCCCAGTAAGCACAATTCCAAATTCAGCTTATAATTCATGTTAGAGTATCAGAAAAAGTTTTGTTTGTGGAGGCAGATCAGGTCAAATAGGAAAAAACCCAACAACAAAAATTAAGTATGAACAACCAAAAAAAGTACAAGAAAAAAAATCAAATTAATATATGCTTCCCTATCAAGATTCATCCTCTTCTTTCTAACAGTTGAGAATCATAGAATCATAGAACAGTTTGGGTTGGAAGGGACCACAAGGATCGTCTAGTTGCAACCCCCCCCCGTCCCCACCATGGGCAGGGACACCCTCCACTAGATCAGGTTGCCCAAAGCCCCATCCAACCTGGCCTTGAACTCTTCCATGCATGTAGCCTCCACATCATCTCTGGGCAACCTGTTCCAGAGCCTCACCACCCTTACAGTAAAGAATTTCTTCCTAATATCTAATTCCTATTCCTAATATCTAATCTAAATCTCCCATTGTTTAGTATAAGAGAATCATATCTTTGTTTCAGATTTAAATACAATTCCTGGTATCCCTTCCTTTCTCACCTCACACTACTTCTCCAGCAATACTGTAATATGTTACGGACTAATTCAAAGTTTTACTGAATAACTCCAGGAATTAGATGCTATAGAAAAATATATGCAAGAAAGGGTCTCTCCTGCAGAAGGTCTGTGCTTTTCTTTAACGCTTCTTCTATTGTCAACAATATTTCTGCCCCTTGGCAATCTTGTTTGTGCTGCACAAAACCACTGAAGAAGTCATTGTGCCTTTTCCACTTTAAATGATCTGTTAATCAAATCATTTTCTGTCCAACTCAAGCTCAGCCTTCCACTACTTACATTTGTGCAGGGACAATTGAATTTGCCCTTTAAAGCTATTACAGTGACATCAAGTTTCCTATTCCTCATTGAATTTCACCAGAATGGTATTTACTGAAGTGATTCGTTTTATGACAGAGAACAAGGGACGCAGCAGTCTGCTGAACATGTTTCACTCTGTATGTGTAGAAGACTGAGGCTAAGGCTATGCTTGTTTGCTAGCACCTTGCTGATGCAAACTGCTTGTAATCCTGTTTGACTAACTGAAGCTTGGGGGGGTGGGATGTAGAAAAGATTTAGCGTCTCTGTGCTAAATCAAAAGGTGTTTTTTTTTCCCCTTTCAGAAGGGGCTTTCAGAATATTTGCCCCTTTCTGTTTGAATTTTAATTCAAGGAAGGAAAGCATTTTTCTTCTGGGTCTAAACATAAAACTGTTCCTCACTCTCAAACAAAAATCTGGGGCAAAATGCATATAGGTAGTGGTGAATCTTTGCTTTCCGAAGCAGCATAGGGTATGCGCAGGATGTAGGGCCTCCAGCAGAAAGAGTGGTGATGGCTCTAGACAACAGAGTTACGCATACATTTAAAAACACTATAGTATTATGACTTCCAAGTCTGACTTTCCTACTCTGCGTAAGTATGTTTCAGTGAGTACAAAGTAAGTGCCTGAATTGATATAATTAGAAATTATTAGAATTTATAAAATAAAAGGATAGCTTTTAACACTTTTCAAGTGCATCAAGTGAGCTTATTTTCTTATTCTTCTACTCATAATGTAACTGCCGCTTGCTCTTGTCACACTAAGAGTATCTTGCAGAAATTTCTCTGTATTCTTAATTTCATTTCAAACCCACCACTGAAGCACAATTCTAGTGGGGCTAATCTGTTTGACCTGAAAAGTCAAAAGATAGATTCACAGAGAAACAACCAGAGGTAACCAAGCTATTAGAGCTTAATGACTTCCCCTCATCAGCTGAGGCACAGCAATCATCTGTACGTATCCTCCCAGCCTCTTGCAGATACTAAATGAAACATGCCCAGTAAACAACTGCAAAGGTCTAGGAATTCAACACGACTGTCTGTAGCGAGTAGATGGTTGCATATTTAGCAGTTTTAGTCCATTTGGGGGAATCTAAATAATCACTTACATGTCATAACACGTAATAACAGAACATCTTCCCACTGCAAGATCTATTCATAGCAAGGCATCGCTATCTCCCAAGCTGCCTCTTGGATGTTTAACAGCCTGGAGTCTGCTCTCCAACATTGTCACTAACTACAGTTCACAGAGGAATTACAATTTCATCCATACCTTGCCTTGGTTCCTAGCTATGTATCCTTTTTTTTGGGTGTTTTAAATACATCATCTTCCTGTTTTGTGTTAGCTAGAGGTTGCTCTATGTTAGGAAATGCTACAGGGAGCCTGGAAACAGACTGCAAACAGCACACAGTGAATGGTGTTGGGTTATACTGTCAGGTGCTAGAGCTCAGCTTTTAGAAATCTCGTATATGGTTTTAAAATGATGAGGACAAGAGGTCTGTCTACACAAGAGATTTCTTAAAGAGTTGAATCAGTCTGGGTAACTCCTTCCTAAGTATTTGATACTGGACCCTGGCTTTTCTAGGTTATGCAAACCCTAGTCAGACAAAAATGGTAGTTACTATGTTACCTTCATATAACAAAACCACATGTCTGATACTGAGATATTCTCTCTTAAGCTACAAAAATGTTCCTAGTTTTTGAAATATTTAATGAGATGTCCATTCCCTTGGTTTCAATTATCTTTGGAGTTCACACTAATTAAAGTACATCTGCACACAGTTCTGGCAATTTCCAAACTCTGTGGTGTCAAAGAATAGTGAACACTGACCTGCCCTATTTAAATACTTGTGGGTTGGTTTCTTTTTTTTTTTTTTTTTTTTTTACACAATTTGAATTCCTAACATTTGATTTTGGAGGGGACATTTTAATGCCACAGAGACATAATTCGTCCAATTTATCTTCTAGAAAATGCTGGGTGCTTTCTGAATGTCAAATTAAAAAAAGAATATGGGAAAAAGAAGAGTAGGATGGAGAATATCACTAAAATTTCCAAATCTTAACTTTCTTCTTTTTTTTTTTGTCAAAAAAAGAAGAAAAAAGACGACAGACAAAAATATCAGTAAAGCAAATTATTTGAGAATAACTACAGAAATTATTTTTTTCAGACAGTTGAATTTTTTCAGAACAAGAGATGAGAATGTAACTATAAAGAACAAAGGTTGATTGATCTTTTGAAAGAGCTATGACAAATGAACACATCTATTTTTTTCAGAAAAATGACTTCGAAAAAATGTGAAGTGACGTTATAAATCAAAGGGTAATGTATATTGCAATATGTATTGAATCAATTGATTAGCAAGCATTAAGGAAAAATGGGACCCACTTTTAACTTTCAGCCAAAATACTTTTGCTGGTTGGAAAAGCTGTGCAGCTGTGGATGGAAGAGAAAATACTGTGTTTATTAAATTAAAAAAATCCATATTATTTTTATTTTTTTTAAGTAACACCTGTACCTTGCCTACTTGCATGTGCTGTTAGGAAACAAAGTATCAGTCATCTCAAACTAGGAGAACATTTCCTTTGAAGGCAAGGGAGCTAACCAATTCTGAGTACAAAGAACCACTTGGTGATGGCTGGCAAAGCTGTTTAGATAGAGAAAGCAGAAAACCCCAGGAAACTTACATACCTCTTACCTAGATTAAGTAAAATCATAAGAAAGCATGTCTTATAAATGGATTTACTACTGATGAGAAGGCATCTATTGTTGAGGGATGTATCCTAATTAGCAAGGGAAAAGATGCACCCCACTGCTGTGCCTACTAGAATACATCAGACAAGAATGAAGTATGGTGCAATTTTTCCAAAAGGAAAATCAGCAAAGTTCTTAATGATTAAAGCAGAGAAACCTTGTTTACATCCTTTTCATATGAGCATTCAAAACCATGGTTTGTAGGGTAATTTCCTGATTGCAATTGCAGATCTTTCTCCACGAGATATAAAATCAGTGTGTGAGAAACTTCTTAAAAGGAAATGCAAAACATATTGAGGGTACAGGAATGGTTAATGTGGCAACAAAAGGCATGAGAAGTACTAGGCTTTACACAATTAGGATGAAAAGATTGTAATGGAACACTTAAAAGAGTATTTTGAGATCTTAGTAAAACTCTAAAAAATTTAAGTGCAAGACAAAGCAACAAGCAAAGAAAGGGAGCATAGTAACAAGGCTGGGAAGAAGTTAACTCTGTATAAATAAAAATGACTGTGAACTCAGAATTTGGCGCTGTCATAACAGCTTCTCACCTACCGCACAGGGTGAGTTAACCGAAACTCCTCGGTGCCTTGACCTAAAGGATGGTGAAGGGCAAATGAAATACAAGTTTGGTTATGAACCTAATTCCTTTTCCTTTCATCCTGCTATGAATATCCTGCTAAAGGGGAGAAATAAATCTGTAATAATGCTACAAATGCTGATAAAAACATCAACTGCCACAAAGAACTGAAGCCCAGAAGTGTCTTTGACATTCAACCCTGCAGCTGTTTTGATGTTACGAAGTTTCCTACTTCTGACTGCACACATTTCCCCATTTGAGTTCTGTGAAAGCTTTTTGTTCTGTGCTGGGGCTTTTGTGGAAGCCACTGTGCTTTTAGCAGTCGGCAGATGGGGAAAACTGCTACCTTTACTCCAAAAAATTATTCATAGTATTGAATATAGCTAGAGTACAAGATGAGTGCAAATCATAGTCCTTCTCCAAGTGCTCGTGTGAAACATTTAAAGAACAGGGTTTTCATCCAGTTTTATCCAACAATAAAATAATCAGACTAAACACATTGGTTCAGTAAAGCACTTCTTTAAAACACAGGGAAAGTTTTATCCCTAAAGCCAATTAAATATTCATATTAACTCAGGTGGGGAATATTTGTCCAGCTCTGTGCAAAAAGAAAACAGTGAGCTGATTATGTACTCTGCTTATGGATGTTGTAGGGCAGTAATTTAGCTGGGTTCTGAATGTTAATTGAACAAAGTGCTTAAAGACACAGTAGAATGTCTCTAATATTTTTTTCATGAGTAGCTTGATGTTCCAAGAGCCAGTGTATCCCCTGGGACATAGAACTCATGTACAAATTAATACAATTTCTACTGCCTCATTTTAGAAATATTTTCTACTGTGAAATAGGTAGAAACTGCTGGCTGGAAAAACAGGCTAAGCCTTTTTCTTCCCCTTTCTGACTGTTTAAGGGGATGACAAACTTCTGATTTACACTCTATTCACTTCAGGATGTTTTTATTTTATTCTTATAATTCTCCAACATTGCTCATGATTGCTACTTTTCACTGTATTAGTATATAGATCTGACACTAATGCTATCTATAGGAAATTGAGCTGTCAAAAAACTATGCTGTAGCATAGCAAAATCTAGGCTAGTCGATGGAGAGAGATGACTGCCTCTTCAGAACGTGATCCAATCCACCAGCATCTTTTGCAGGAGGGAGGAAAACACTTCCTGGGACTGCCAGTCTCCTTCACCGATTACAGAGTTGAGACGAGATGATTAACACTGACTGTACACCTAATTTCTACATTCATTCATTAATAAGCATTGAGTATGTTTCCATCATATTTGGTGATTTAGAGACATTTAAAAACCTGGCAGCTACCTAGCCTAGAAATATAACAAAAACAATGTTCCAAGAATAATTTGTAACCAAGAGGAAGAAGAAAAGTTCTTACATTTAACTTCCTTTCCCTGCTTGGTTGACTGGGAATCCTGCAGACCTGTGCACCTGAGGCTCTTCTGGCACTCACAGCTCCTGACATAGTGTAGACTTGCACAATAGATCATGTTTTTTCACTGAAAAAAAAAGTCTTCAATGCTTCTAAAGGTGTGAACACCTGCACAACTGCAGCTCTTACAGAGGACCATGGCAGCCTTTCCAAATAAAAGATTATACCTTTCAGTCCAAATAGTTGGAGTTCGATTCCTTACTGAGACGTCAGCAGTTTTTTTTCCTGTAGGAATGAATCCTTTTACTGACAATGTAGGCAGCTGTGCACCAAGGGAATATTAGAAAAGAAACGACTTTTTCTTCCCCTGTGGATTATTTAAAATTGTGTGTATCTTTTTTTCTTTTCTGTTTTTTTTTTTTTTTTTCAGGTTAAGTCCCATTTAAGTCACTGAGACTTAGAACAGCAGTGGATTTTGGCTCAAGTCCATGGAATTTAATAGCTTCAAATTTAATGAAAAGATTTTACTTGTAGAGTTTTTTTTTCTGGTTGAACTAGATTAAAATATATCTTCAATTTCATCTTGCATGCTACACAAATCCCTTCTGTACTTTTTAATAAATTTACTACAAGGTCTTTTACTTCACATAAGATAATCTCTTCTCTATGCACTTCAACACAAAAGTACCTAAACAATTTTGAAGCATAGTTTAAGAAACAATATACATGATTACATGAGATATTTGACATTATTTTCTTTGAAATATTTTCCTATTCAGCAGCCATAGCTCAATGAATAGCAATTTAAAGTAAGAGAACTATACTGAAAGAAGTATTTCTCTATGAAATTCCAAGAGTGATAGGTACTTTTAGCTTGTATGCTGAAGTAAAGGAAGCTTTTAAGACTGCACAGTCTGTCTGTCTGTCTATCCCTCCCCTGCTTCCATTTTTGCAGTGCTTTGGTCCATTTCCCACGCATTGGAAAGCAGGCCAGAAATCACCACTGACTTTGCCTCTCATGAGAGCATGGAAGAAGAGGTTTCCTTCCTAGTGTTCACCCGCTCTGCCCTTAGAAGTTTACTGGAGGACATGGCTGAAATATATATTAAACCAAAAATCAACCGCACCAGTCAACAAAAAGCAGAAAAAAATGCACTGCCATTACATACACCCCACTTTGAACACTGTGATAGAAGAGATATTCAAGGCAGGGGGGGAGGAGGCGTCATAAAATACTGACAATATTTTAGTAGAAGCATTTATGGAAATCCACTTAAAAAAGAAATTCAGGCATTTTAAAATATTGCTTATGCATCACACCACACCTTAAAGGTTTTGTAGAAAAGGCATGCATTGTCTGACATTACTTATGAATTAGTATAGTTCAGATGTAAAACAGGATTTTAGATTTATGGTTGCAAAGTTTGTCAGAGCTTAGCCCTCCCCCCAAAAAAATTCTTGTTTAAGCTTCAGGCCTACTGGCTCAAGGATAGAAATCACTTTGAAATACTTTTTCTAAGATCCTAGTGTGAAAATAATTAAGTCAGATTTCCAGAACTTGAGCTTTGGAGCAGCACAGCTTCAATACTATAATTGTATGCTTTATGATTATAAGAAAAATAAAATTAAATCATATAGGTCAGGAACAGCGGGTGAGGCCCTGCACACATTGAAGTCAGTGAGACTCTCTGGCAACATCTAAATTTATAACTACAATTGTCAGGGCACATTTTCCATGCCCAAGGCAATCTGGCAGGGTCTGGCCACATCCCCTCTATTAAACGCTCTGGTGTTTTAAACAGCATAGCACAACCAAGCCACTGACTAGGAACCGACCCAAGTGGACTCCAGCTCGGCTCTGTGTGTGTCACTGATGAGCCTTGATCTGATTTAAATCAATGGTACTACCCATTTGCTCAAAATTATGTTTGTAGATGGGATTATTTTCAGCCTTTTAACCAAGTTTTGAGTTTAAATTAAAGACATAATCTGGACATACAGAAATTATCCTGGCTTTACTGTTTCTAGTCATAAGTGGCTATCTTACTTTTTGTGATGGCGCATCATTTTCTAACTATGCTTGCATGCTTCTTTCCTGAGCCTGCTGTTAATGGCTCTGCTGTAGCAAATGCCTCTCTCCTACCTCTCATTCAATTCTGGTACCACTCTCTCTCTCCAGAAAAAATAAAGGAAAACTATACAGAAATGAATAATGAGGTGCTAAGGCTAGAGCTTAATACATCACAAGTCCATAACAAAGCATATTAATTTTCTGTTTTGATTAGCAATTAAATATTTGACATTATAGCTGTTCAGCCACCATAAAGCCTCTGTCTTCTGCCTCAGTGTGCAGTTCCGGAGGGGTGACTGTGGAAGGTACCCACCCACCAGCAGATCTACTGACTGTTTGTGGATCTTATTATTTTGCAGTCTTTAGTGAGCTGAAAAGTGGTGCAAATACTCAAGACCTTTGACTGGGAAAAATATACACATATTTTATGACACATACTCTGAAGGCAACCACAAAACAATCTGCTTCACTGACAATAAAAAAAATGTAGCAAATGAATGTAAGCAACCAAACTAATTGGAAATGTAACATTTTCACATATGAGGTATATGTTATCCTGTCAAGAGAACTACAAAGAAATGTAAGGTGCTATGAAAGTCCTACACAACTATTTAACAGCAGAGTAACTAGGAGTCGATTAGCTTTTCCCAGGCTCTGGCAACTTCCTCAGAAGTCTGGCCTTTAGTGCCCACCTTGAGATTCTTGCTGAATGTGAAAGGAAGGAAAAAGCAAGTGAGCTAACGAGGATCTGCAGGTTCCTCATTAAAAATAGGTTTGGAGAATTATTTCTAAAATGCAACCCTAAAATCCAGACGGTGAATTTATAAGAATTTTATCTCTAATATTCCTTGAGATTGATTTGGACACATCAGAAGAAAACTACTGACTTGCAAAAATGATGAAAACTTAGCTCACCAAAAGACTGAAAGAATTTAGAAATTCCATGAAACAAGTAACAAAATTATCTCATATCAGTATAACCACTTCATATAAAAATTGTGAAGGTGGCTAACAAAAATGTGCAATAATCAGCTGCTCTTGCAAAACAAAAAAAATTTAATAACGCTCCTTTGAATTGCAGAACCTTTTGGTAGAAACAAAAGATTATTTAGTAAATCAAACTTAGTTTAGTTTATTTGTAGTATTTGGGGAGATATGCTGTGTTTTCAGTCACATAATACTTGAAACATTAAGTCTAGATGCCTGACGGTAGTATCAACCCAGTACTAGCTGGTACAGTTTTCTACCATTCCATGGTAGCGTTGCACTTTGTATATGAGAAAATAGCAGAAAAACAAAATTGAAGCAATTCCATCATTTGTCCTCCTACAGACACTCTGTCATCTACAATTGTTCATGCTAATGACTGAGAACTGATTGTAAAAAAGCTATTCTAACTTTAATGCTATGACTTGTGATTGTTAAAATCTCAGTAAATACAAAGAGCTGAAAACAAAATGGAAACCTGAAAATTTTGAATAAAAGCAAGTTTGAGAAAGACTTTTTTTGATGGATTTTTTTTGAAAAAAAAAAGTAATATAAGACTAAGATGATATTTGTTTAAAAATACCATAATAGCTATAAATATTTATTTACAATTAATAAAAATATTTCTTACCTTTGCTAAATATAGTTTTAACAGAGTTAGCACTCCTACTGTGCCTCCTTGCAAACAACATTAGAACCGTAAACAACACTGGAATTGCAAACAGTCCCCACTGTTCAAATGAATTTCTCTATGGATAACACTTGGCAACAGGTAATCCTTATGGTAGGATGAAATCACCTACTTTAGGCACTTCATTTGTGCTTAATCTTCAGATGGACAGATAAGCATCCATTTAAAGTAAGTGCATGAGACCTCATTACAGCCTGCCAAGACTACCTCCAGACCTAAGAGGGGGAACTTCTCTGACCAGATTTAAGCACTGAAGTTACGTAAAAACACTCCTCACCTGAGAGCTTTTAAAGGCACCTACCTCTTTTCCTTAGGATACAGTAACTGTAGGCTTTTACTTTAGCAGGACACTTTACTAGGCTCCTAAAATTTGGGAAGGATTTCGATGAATTCACTCCATAGCCATTGTATCTATTGAGGATATTCTTCTTGCTTTATTTTTCATTGTTTAATTTTTTTTAATGCCTGATGCTGTCTCAAAACTTCACTTAAGAGCAACTGAGCCTTCTCTCACAGAAACCTGCAATGTTTGGTATTACTTACAAGGAATATGCCCTAAGATTAAAATAAGTTTTTAATAGCAGGAAGTATTGAAAGTGCATATAAGAAGTTAGGAATACATCAAAAGTAGAACCGTATTATTTCCTTAGCAAGGACAAAATCCAGTTTGCTTGTGTATAAATCAGGGTTAGAGCTATAGGGAGAAAAAAAAAAGGTAGATGGCCCAGAAAAATCTTTATCTTTTTTGTTATGTTCAACCAATACTGGGAACATCCTCCTCCAAACAAAACAATTATTAAAGAAGCTGTCCTCAACCGTACAGAGCATCACATCAAAGGATAGCGTCAAGGCAATCTATGAATGAATAAATGAATGATTCATGGAAGCTTTATAAAGAGATAAGAAAACCCTATGGCAAGTTTTCTAAAACTGAATGCCTATAGTTAGGCTTCTTAGCGAAGTCCAAAGCTCTTCAGTTGATCTACCACGATATTTAAATACATACTTAACATTACCTTCTGCATACACTGGGGCTACTTAATATGCTTAGAGCCAAGTGTGTGCTTAAGTCTTTTCCTTGGTCTGAAATAGAGTACTCAGCGTTTTGCCAGAGCTAAACTCGCAGGCCTCAAAAGAACTGGACTGTGGAACTATAATTTTTCAAACATATAGAAGCAAGATAAAAGTTCAATCCCTATGACAGATATCTTTAATACTTAGTTCTTTTCTACAGTGAAGAATGTAGAAATTGTCTGTGTGCCCAGCACTTTTCAAAACAGACTGAGAAGTCAAATTTTGGACACACACATTTCAGATGTTATTCCACTTTTCTATCTAATGAGAGGGAGTATATATGACCATAACAGCAGAGATCAAAATGATACGACAAATATTATTGAATGAATATTCACTTAGAATTTTAGAGTAATGCTGAAGATGACAAAGTGATTCAGTTTAACTTAGTATTTGTTAACTCATAGACTCAAAATGTTTAACGGATTGTGAAAACTCTTAACATTACAGATAACACAACTATAGACTTCTTATAAAATCACGAAGTTGCAATATTGTGCATGAAATAACTACTTTCTTTAAGAAAATAATTTATTTTCCATAGTCACGACATATAATCTGATATCAGTTACTGTACATATATTTTCTTGCAATACTCTGACTGTCTATGAATACTGGATCCACAGATGCCACTTTTGCTGCTATAAAGGAGTGAATACAGTGCAAAACTGCCGTCAGATCCTGAAATTCAAGTTCCTGAAAGAAGTAAGAGAAAAAAAAAAAGATAAAGAAATGTGAATTCATATTCAGGTTTATAAACATTTTATATAAATACAGAACAGACTAGTGTGCAAACAACAGTGCACTTTAAGTGAAAATTTGAATCTTTATATGGAAGTGTAAAGTTAGAAGCGTTAAGAATAAAAGATGTGTACCTGTACCTCGTTCACTGTCAGTGCCGCACATCAGTTTGGTTTTCACTCTGTGCTACTTGATTGTTCACATTTTACTTAGCTTGGACAATGCAAGCATTCAACTTGAAAGAACATTCAAATATTGCAACATATTTTAAAATATTTGGTAATTAAGGACGTTTGGGGATGACGCTGTGTCGAGTCGAAGCCAGGAAGGGTGAGGAGGACACACACGTCGGCAGCCTCTGAAGGGGTCAGATAAGCAAGCTGGGAGGACAGAGGCAGGGTGGAAGCTGAGGCAAAGCCACACCACAGTGTGCATATAGAAATAGGGCTGGGTATGAAACTCATATGTTCCAATTCACAAAGAAAGGCAGAGTTATTCCTGACCAGTTCTCAGATTCCCTTGACTTTTTATAACATATTTCATCTTCTGTGCACAAGTTAAATTTCTTTTCTCCAATCTCCCCAGACAGAAATGGAGTGATATTCTGAGACAATGACAACAAATATAATATAGGCAACAGGCTCAATTTACATGAAAACACTATTTGTAAAGTCTGCAGCTGGCAAATACATTGTGGGGACACTTGCGACAGTTTTTGGTTTGGGGAGAAGACATCGTTTTTATTGAGGCACACTGCATACACTAGCATTTAAAGAAAAAGAAAAGCACTGCATTTCTGCTTTTCCTATCACAGTATTTTATGCTATCTTCTCAACAAAATTCTCAACAAGATTCAGTATGAACAAGATTCCTGTTCCAGAAAAGCTCACCATCACATACCATTTTGCTATCAAAGGCTGTGTCTTTACTAGGCAGGCGTGGTTTTACTACTAACGAATGTCTTAAACTCTTTGCTGGTACTTGTGGGGCATGATTTTGTGACCCTATATTAGGCATAGCTCGGAAATTTTTGGTAGTGGAGGGAGCTGTGGATGGCTGCTGTGAGGAGAGGTCGGGGCTGCCCGGTGCTGGACACAGTCGGTTCCAGCCCGCTCCAACCCACCCACCGCAGGGCATGGCTCAGCCCCACAGCCGGGGTGGGGGGGTCTCGGGGGAAGCGTGTGTAAGAAAGGGCAATAAATTCCCCCAAAAGGCAATAAGGCCAGTGCAGTAGGAGGTGCTCCATGGCACAGCAGCTAACACTCCCAAAGGGACCACAGTCGATGGAGGAGGAAATGAGTAAGAAGCAAGGAGCAGCAAAGGAAAGGAGAAACAAGTTCCAGAAAGAAACTGTTACACTCTGACAATATTTGAGGGCTCTACTTCATGATGACGAGATTCTACTGATTTTTTATTTTTTTTAAGTTGTGCACAGTTTCTTTACAATCTCAGACACATATAGTTTATTGTCTCGAGGATTTTGTTTCCCACTGAGCAAATTTATTATTCCCAGAAAAATGTAATATTCTGTCACGATCTACTCTTTCCAGCTCAAGGTGACAATAAGCAATACTACTGGACAATAAGAGTAATAGAATGATATTCAACAAGCTCCCAAGATACGCTCTTCCTGTGGTATAACAGACCTTACAAATGCTTTTATCCTCTGTGAAATGTTCACAAAAACTGCAAGGAAAGACCTTCTCAGACACGGTAGCCTTGGAACAGAGAAAGTTTTGGCACCAAGCTGCCATCATGATAGTGCTTGCTCAGTGCACAGAGAAGCCTAAGAGAGCAATGCAATAAGGGCATAAACCAACATAACCGATAACCAGAATGTGCTATTTATTATCATTCATACCTAGTTAAACAAGGAGAAAATAAGGTAATATTGAGACATTAGACAAAACTCTCTCAAACTTCTGCTTTTGCATACTTTCTAGTCAACAAAATAAGCAATAATTATTCTAAAAGAAGAAAAAATCTCTTGAGAACTTGTATCAAACTAAGCACTTAGGTAAGTGTTAGTAACTGGCATTTGGCTGCTAAGTAATCATTTGGGCCTCATTCTCAAAATTAGATCTTGTTGTGAAAGAAAAATGAAGCGTGAATGTTGTTTAAAATCCTTTGAGGAATTTAAGCCCATGTAATCTTTCTTCTGATTTTTTGGGGGGACAAAATTTCCACTTTTTCTATTTTGATATATAGTTACAGAGCAAGTATCGGAATATGTTTCTTAAAATTTCTTTTATTGACAGTAGATGTCTGTAAAATTAATATAAACACTTCCAGAAAAAAAGTCATACCCTTATTTAACTCTTATTATCTAAGTTTTATAAACCAAAATGAAGTACACACTCATGATTATTAATGAAATACAACTCAGTATGAAATAATACAGGCCTCAGTGTATCAGCTCTCAGCTTAAGTAAAAGGTTTACATCTCCTGAATCACCATCTTTAAAAACAATAAATTCTAAAATATAAACCCACTCACATTAATCTTAGATTTGCTCCAAAATCAACTGAAATCATCCAACAATTTCACCTCAGGTTCTGACATTCAACACACTGACCAAATGCAGCCAAACACACAGAGAGAAGAGAGCCCCTCACAAAGCTTTCCATTTCTCTACTCTGGCTTTTTGCTCTTCTAATCTATACATGTTTATGAGGATAAGCAATCAGAGGTAACCTAACACAGACTGTAGGCAGGATTTCAGACTGCTCTAACAACGTTCTGTGAGGAGGTTTGGGATAAGAAAAGAGCAAAGACAGGAGCATCTCATCACTGGGAGTCAGCCCTTCCCAATGCCCCTACTGCAGAGTCCTCTTTGTTTCTGTACGAGTTCAGAGTATGGATCAAACAGCAGTAGTCCCTCTTGTGCATCTGAGAGAAGTTGTCTGATCTATTGTGAATAACCTTTTGAATACTAATAATATGTTCTTATTTCTATAAAAGATAATCTACATACAGTTGAAAGAGGAGTAGTATTGCTAAACCTATCTTTTATGTGAAGACAGTGCTGTATTTTCTCCAGTTAATACTGCAAGTGCCTCAGTCAGGGGGACTATTTTAAAGAGTGGTGCTAGATATGAAAGTTGTTATAGAGCTGGGTAACCAGATAGGTGGCATGTAAGCACTCCTCATACAGTTTACCAGCTGGTTCGCTTGTCTCATGTTCTCTTATGACTTCACTATTTTATGTTAGGTTATCCATGGTGGGAAACAATCACCTGGTATCTCAAAAGCAGAGCAGAGCTCTGGAGGGCTTGGTTAGACGTGGTCAGCTGTGGTGGTATCAGTGAGGTTGGGCTCACCAGAAGCCTCGTGCACCAGAAGCTCCCAGAGGAGGGCCACAAAGTTGATCAGAGGGCTAGAGCACCTCTCCTATGAGGACAGGCTGAGGGAGCTGGGAGAAGTAGCCTGGAGAAGAGAAGGCTCCAGGGAGACCTAATCGCTGCCTTTCAATACCCAAAGGGGACCTACAGGAAAGCTGGCGAGGGACTGTTTATTAGGGAGTGCAGTGATAGCACAAGGGGTAACGGGTTTAACCTAAAAGAGGGGAGATTTAGATTAGACATTAGAAAGAAATTCTTTACTGTGAGAGTGGTGAGGCATTGGAACAGGTTGTCCAGAGAGGTTGTGGCTGTCCCATCCCTGGCAGTGTTCAAGGCCAGGTTGAGTGGGTCTTTGGGCAACTTGGTCTAGTGGCGGGTGTCCCTGCCCATGGCAGGCGGGTTGGAACTGGATGATCTTTGAGGTCCCTTCCAACCCAAACCATTCTATGAGTCTATGATTCCAAATGCAGCTCATCGCAGTAGCATTTGACCCAGGAGACCACAAATGGGAATAAGGCTGTGGTGCTTTGTGTTTGAAGGATGTTCGATGTCTGCGCTAGCTGCCTTCACAATCCTGCAGCTGCTAGTCAGGCACAGATACTGAGGAATAGTCACATATATGCAAAGTAGAAGTTGGGGTTCAGATTTTGCAAGCTCAGGATAGAGGTTGCTCAGAGAACTGGTGTTCTGGTGGTAGATATAGCTTGCATGCAGATTACAACAGAGAAAGAGGGAGAAGACCAGGGGTTAGTTTCGAAATATGGATTTGGTAAAAGACAGGGATGGCCTTCTGGCTTGGGGAAATGTAGATGCTGCATTGTCAGAGGACATGGATACAACATGCCTCTTAGCAACTTAGCAATCTTGAATATGGTTTTAAGGGTAGAAATTTGGCCTCTTCAGGTTTAGAATGTAATGTGAATTTTTCCTAGAAAATAATCCAAATGACACTTCTTTCAAACAAATGCATTGCTCTGATAATTTATTTTTCTTTCCATTTTTTTTTTTTTGGTAACATTTCTCTCTAACTGACAATTTTATTTGCTCTACATCATCTAACACCATCCTTATGCTTATGCTTGCTTGCCTTATCTGTGATTGCTGCTTTTTTCCTTAATTAAGATTGCCAGTTTATTTTTGGTGTATTTAGAAGAATCTGTGCATGTCTAATATTTCAACAACTAAAGCTATTTCAGTTTACTGTATGTATCCTAATAAGTGGATTAAGTACAACAAAGGCCCTAGAAGGAAGACAGCAAGAGAGGAACATAAAAGATTGGATTAAAGCAGTAGGAGGATAAGACTGCAAAACTGCCTGCTGGTACTGAGAATATAAAAAATGTGCACACTACACTGGCCTTGATTCCTGTATGTGCACAGCCAAGTAAGAAAAATATATGTTCTTGTTTTGTCCACCCACCTGTGGGAGTTGGATTTATTACATATCATAAAGAGCTTGACAGACCTGTTGCATCATTACCACGCACACACTTAATTTTATTGATTACTTCCGAGAGCTGTTGAATCACTATTTGAACAAGACATGGGCCTGTATCACATAAAAGGCAGATAATGGAGACACGGACAGTGTTATTGTTCCCTGTGCATTTCATGACTTCTTTAAGGACACTGGTAAGCCTCAGTGTTTATTAGTCGTTGACAAGAGCACAACTATTACTATTGTATTCTTCAGCATGTTATTTCAATCAGATTGAAATGATAACCATAACTTTTGAAAATAATTAATTAATTAAATAAATAGAAAAGATACCTAGGTTTTAGCTCCAGTCCACATGGAAGTGAAAATGGGAGAGGAAATTCTAAATTCAGTTCTACACCAGGGCTTGTTCACCATATCATGGTTGAGAAGAACAAATGTATTAGTATTGCACTGCTTATTAAGACTGTTATAAAGACGCAAAGATACACTATCAGCTATAGCATGAAAGCTTCTTCAGCTATAAACTTTTATTTGGCCTCCTCTTTGTGACTGTCATTTGCACAAAGAGCAGAAGGATGAGCTAAAACAGTGCTCTTCCCCTGCAAGCATAAGAACCAGATCTAGGATGCCAACATCCAGTGCCAGATGGATTGCAACTCTATCTGTCAATTGTACTTAAGTCTTTTAACAATGTTCTACAGGGATCTGGCTTTACACTTCCAGCTCGAGTGATTCCAAATGCCACTGTCTACTGCGAAATCTGAAATATTTAATTGTTGCATTGGCAGATGCAAACTTTGCTAATGCACAGGAAACTCATGTGAAAAGTCATTCTGGAGATGGTCGTCTAAGAGCAGCCAACTAAGTTCACCTATTCCAGCAAATACTAAAATAAATTTCTGACAGCAATCAGACTGTCCAATATTGTCACACAGGAAAAATCTTAACTCTTATCTATCATCATGTTGCAAATGTTTTTCAAGCTCTCAAGATGTTCAGTACCAAACCACCAGAATTTAGCAACAAAAGACCCATGTTAATAAGAATATAGAAAGGCCTGAGTGTTAGATTGTGATTTATTGATGATAAAGATAAATGCTGCTGTAAAGAGAGAGCTTTGCTTGCACTCACCTTAATTTGCCACATCTTTCATCAGTGCTAATATGGAATAAATATCCTCTCAGATGATACAGTAAATCTAAAGAAAGGAATACAGTTGCTGACCTGTCCTTGATGACTCCCCTGAATTTCTCCTGTTTTAAAGTGAATAGAAATTACTGCAAAACTGTTGCAGTCTAATTGCAAAATCAGATCACATTGTACCACTCTGAAGTTACAGAAGAGTTGAGGCTTGAGGTTGGTGAAGAAAGGACACTGAATGCATTCATATGCAGGTACATTTGCAGGGCTCCTAAG
Source organism: Psophia crepitans (assembly GCA_013399095.1). Taxonomy (NCBI): domain Eukaryota; kingdom Metazoa; phylum Chordata; class Aves; order Gruiformes; family Psophiidae; genus Psophia; species Psophia crepitans. The sequence goes on from VWZZ01000503.1 coordinate 170,931, forward strand.
TTGTGTGTGTAACAGACAAGAAGAGACCTGCAATGTTTGTTGAAGCTTCAATGTGGCCCATAATATCCTAGCAACACTATGATCATATGACACTTTGGAATCTACTTTTAGAATTTCTTTTTCAATCACTTAACTTTTTTATGGTAACTTAACTTAGGTACTATTTACAAAAATTATTTATGAGAACATCATGTGGAACTACGCTTAAGCCTTAATAAAGTCAAGACAAATCACATGCACTGCTTCCCTCTGGGGTAGTTAGCCTGTCATGAAAGGGAAATGAGGCACTTTTGCTACAGTGTCATCTCAAAAATCCACCTCTATAGTTTCCTATCAGTTTATTGTTCTCTCTATAATTACAAATTATTTATATAATAATCTTGGTGGTTATTAAATAATCTTGTTATTTTTCTACTATCAGTTAGGCCAACTGGTCTGTAAATGTCTCTATCTCCCCTTGATCCCCCTTTTTTTTTTTTAAGAAAAAAAACAAAACTAAAGCTGCCATGTTTTCTGTCTGTAATCTTAACTATCCACCTGGACTTTTCAAACATAACTTCCACTAGTTCCTAAATACTGCAAAAACTAATGTTTAAAAATATTCCAACCACCTTCCTTCTATGTTCTGGTTTCTGTTTATAACTCCTTGATCTTACCTGTAATGTGGGATGTATTTTCTTTTTTTTTGATAACTGGAGCAAAAAAAAGCATGTAACCTACCCTTCTCGTTTGCTATTTGCTCAGTTTCCACAGTAAACTATGAACTATTGCGTGCCTTCATGCCTTTAGCTCTCTCCTACTACTAGAGTATTCAGAGATTTTTTGTTCTTGTTTTCATGTCTTTTTTTCAGTTGTAATGGTTAAGAAAATGCAAAAGCAAGTATCTTATTGTATATGAGCTTCGTATGTGTAAGAGGTGCATAAGCAGTCAACACCATCAATCTGAAGTTTTAAAGTCCCCCACCAAAGGGGGACGAAAAGGCATCTCCAGCTCAAAGAACTGCAAACTGCTGATCCAAGGAAGAGTTGACCACAGTCCATACAAACTCCACGTTAATGCCACAATCCGTGAATACTTTGTAATCAACCACTCTCCTCCCCCTTCCAAAATAGCCACAGAGGTACTCCTTCATACAGACCCATTTACATGCTATGTTACAATTTCAGAATTTTTAAATCTCTCTTCTAAAGAAAAGCCTGATTTCCTACAGAAATGATGAAACCACACGTGTGCATGTATGCAGTTTCTGCCGTTTGTTGAAGAGGTGAACACCTGAAAGGAACTCAATCTCTAGAAGTATGGCACGAGTTCTTGGCAGGGACTGGGACATCCCTTACCACCCTGCAGGGCAGCAGCGTCCTTTCCTGCCTTGACCAGCAGCCAGGGCAGGGGTCCCTTGGCCACCCATTATACATGGATTATCTAACCAGGTAATACACACACTCCTACAAACCAGCTGCAACAATTTTTTCCCATCATCAGCCTGGATAAAAATATGCTGTGACCTGGCAGTAATATGACTGCATTGAATGACTTTTGGGGGATTTCAATGAGTTGAAGTGCAGTTATTACTTGGAAGTATTAAAGGCAGGGTAAGTTCAGGGAAGTACTGAAGTGGGAAACCGAGGCAGAGTTGAAGGGAATATAAAGAAGAAACAACTGACAAGAATCTAGGCCTTATTAGCTCCTTTGAACAGAAAAATTTTAAAATGGAATAAAGTATTGTTCTTCACCTAAACCTGAAGTGCACAGGAAGAAGCACTTGGCTTAAAATTTATAGAAGGAGAAAAAACATCATCTCTAGCTAGTAACCAAGATGCAAAAACAGAATTCCCAAATACAATTTTTTTTTTGCCAAGAATTTATAGAGCATATAAAATTAGACGTAATACATAAAATTCTTCTGCAACCTTAACTCTGCTGTTTACTGCCAAGTGAACATGTGTCATCTGTGTCAAGCTTTATTTCACATGTAGTGGTTCATTTACTCAGGAAAAATGAAGCTTCTATTATTTGATGACATCTTCTGTTTCTCATTATTGGCTGCATTTCACCGTACAGCACTATCCAGCTCAATGAAATCTCTTTCAGTACAACAAGCTGAGGCAGATACTTACTACAGCTTTTCCTGGGCTCTTCCAACATTCACAACACATACATACATTTAGGTGCATACATACTGTTAATTCTGTATGAACTGATCACCTATCATCTTCCATCTGATAATTTCAAGGTACCTCACAAATATTCATGAATAATTCACCAATTACAAGGTATTTTCATTAAAGCTATGCAAAAGAATAGTTTTTAATGTTTCAACAAATCTTTCCTCTGGACAAAATTTTCTGTAAAATAATCTCTAGGACTCAGTTTTATAATTATTTGACAGCTAATCAGATTTTCATAAAAACACTAAAATTTACAATTTTTCTATCTAAAGAGTAAAATACAGGCAAACCAAATTAAAAACAATTGAAGTGGAAAGAAAAGCAGAGAAATAAAAAAAAACCCCAACTTTAAAAACATCAGATTTTTTGCGACGACAGACAGAGGAATGATACAGTATTAAACCAATGGAATAGAGGCCCTTGGCCAGTCACACACATGGATTATCTGATGATTTAATACACAGATTCAAAAATTCAAATTATGGTTTTTACACCAGTGAAAATCTTCCTGTCTGAGCTGGAACAAGCTATGTGAGCTCTCTGCAACGGACGATCACATACAAAGTGATGACAGTATTCCTTGTCTGTCTCCATGGAGCACTGTGAGAAAGGAAGTGGAAATGACCTGCCACTATAGCCAAGTTATAGAACTGTACCTTTTGTACAGTATCTTTGGCAGTAGAGCCAACAGATAACTCAGGTGAAGTTTGTTGATGAAATACTGAATAATTTACTAATACAGATGTACAAAAGAAGGTATATTGCATTTGTTGTAACTTTATGATAAACAAGGAAGGTTAGAGATTTTCTTCTTACAACATTTTTTAAGCATTAGAAAGGGCAGGTAATATATAACCTCTGTGTATGGTCACTGTAGAAAAGTATCACTTTATAAGGGACATTAACCTGTACAACCCCAGGTAAGAGTATTTGAGTATTTTCATAGATCTTAGATATTTGTCTGTTGTTCTCATTGGCTTTTATCCACCAAATCCCAGTTGAACCTTATTCTTACCTTCCTCTTCTCTGTCATATCACATCAAAGCTCTCCTCGTTCTTTTTAAAACTGCATGATTGAAAAATTATCTTTTTATTTATTTATTCAGCATCAAACTTGGTATCACAGGGCAGAATCTGAGCCCAGATTAAGGCATTAACACTAAACCTCCAGATGATGATTCAAACTACAATCCTGAATTAGAAACTGCTGAAGTTCTGTTGGGAATCTGAATTCTAAGTTTCACAATTTTATTTGATGTTTGCCAGAGGAAAAAAAAAAGAGACACCAGTAATGTCTCATCTACAGTAGTGACTGGATGTTTCCATAACTTAATTCCAGATCCTGCAAAGCACTGGGTGGTCTTAGTTCATGGTAGAACCAACAGGTGTCTGGAATTGCTTGGCCTCTTGACAGAATATTTCTTTTTTTAAGATAAAAAATGTTACACATTTTTTTTTATTTTATTGGTAAACCTTAAGCACATATTTGCTTAAAATTTTAAGTCTACTATATAGCTGCCTTAAAATGTATTTACCATTTATGGAGTTTTATTTTTCCTTTATCCTTTATAAAAACAGTTTTTAGATGTATCTATTGTATTGACTAAACAACTTCACAGAAATCATCTTTCTGAAACAGTGAAACACCATCACAACAGACCTCAGTAACAGGCTTGTACAAATAGTGTAATAAACCTATAGATACTACCTCACTTCCATTTATTATGGAGTTTCCAGAGAACAGGAAAAAAAAAGATAAACTGTGACTGGGAGTTCACCATATGCATGTGCACTAGTAAATTGTATTTTTGATGCCTTGATAGCAATTGCCATTTCATTTTTTACTAAACTGAGAAAGAGGATGTTTCTTACCTTTGTCTCAATTTGTTTGGTGTCTAGATTCTGAAAAAGCAGCTTTACTCTTGTTTTCCCGTCATCTGAAGAGCCTTTGAGCTGAGAGAATTTAAACCTCCACAGCACATTCTAAAGAGAAAGAAAATTAAGGACTCTGTTACACATTCTTACCCAGAACTAAAGACTGATGATGAATGTTTACGTATTAAGATAAAGCATTAGAGCAGTAAACATAGCACATGTCAACAGGCTGGCTGCCGAGCAAATAAAATTAACAGCTCTGTATCACATGTGAGAGCAAAATCAACTAATTACACAATTATTTTGAAATTCTCTGAAATATAAATGTTTCAGTGGGCTATACAATACAAAAAAAAAAAAACCAAACCAAAAAAACCAACCCAAACAAAACAAAACATTGCAAAAGCTTAATTGTAGAAAGATCTATGAGGATATTTGTATCAGTTTCACATGAACACAATTCCATACCCTATCTTGATCTTTCCTATTTCAGCTGCCTCATCTGCATAACGTAGATAATACTGTCTTACACATATGTTGCAAAGTTGAAATCCTCAGATAAAAATATGCTATAGAAATGCATAAATGAATTATTGAATGTGGTCTTGCAAACCACAAAAAATATGCTCCAAATTACACAGTTGTTTGTACAACATATAAGAATTCTAGGCTTCTCGGTCTCCTACAGGTTTATGCATGGCATCTTACTACTGTTGGCAAATCCTAGGTTGACATATACTTAGAAAAATATAACAGATGAAGAAAAACCCAACTACGCTCAGCATTGTGATGGTGCTTTAACTTTACATTCATGAACAGACTGTAACTGGGTCTAGAGGGCCTAATTAGACCACCTGAAAAGTATTCAAAGCTTAAATGGGTTTGGATCTAAATAGGATAGATGAATGTTTGCTATGTAATATAACTGCTAGTGCAGAGACGAAACAAGAACGTGGGAACAATTTAGCAATAATGGGCACTGCTGGAGTCATCATCTCTCTCAACAGTTGACACTGAGTGGAAAAGTAGATGGCTCTGAAAGGTGGAAGAAAATGCACACTTTGGGATCCTTTTATCTTAGATGAACAGCTAGAGGCAAACGATAGGAAAGATAATCAACCAAGCCAACTAGATAAAAAAATACGATCACATACAAAGCAGCTGCAGGCCACAAGAGTATTTCTGTGATGGGCCCCAAAGGGTAAAAGCTAAATAGGCTAATCACATGACAACGCTGGAACAGAACATGTATGAAATTAAGTAATTCTTTCAAATAACCTTAAGAATCCCTCCAAAATGTTCTAGAGAAGAGTTTGCTAAAAGACATTTAAAATCCTAAGCAAAAGTTCTTGCCCTTTTTTGGTCATTTGTAATAACACCTTTTTAATACTATTTTACAGACTGTAATAGAGGACTTTAGTTTTAAGTTTGTAATGAGTACATAAGCTGTTGCCCAAAATTTGAGATATAGGCTTAGAGTCATAGGGCAGATGGGGAGTCTGGCTTTAATTTTAATAAGCCTGTCTGAACACCTGCTGTGGTGTAGGAGCATTCTTCGCATCAATAGGTGACTTTAATTTGAAATTCATTGTCTGGAAGATAAAATAAGGTTTTTTTTCAGCAAAATTGCTGTGTTCCCAATGAACTATTAATTGCTTGACCACTTCAACAATCCATTCAGTGCTGGTAGGAAATATCCTGAAAAAGCTATGAGTGCGGAGTAACAGAGTCAACTCCAGCTGGCAATTACGGGAAGTAAGATGAATTGCGGAACCGACCTATTAATGCAGCACTCAGGCTTGAGAATGCAGAGGATGTCTCCGTCTCTCACATGGATGAATAATAAATGTCTTGAGTGCTCCAGAATTTTTACAGTTTAACAACAGAATCAATCTATCTGACATTATTTGGTATCTCCTTAGGTAAGCAACACAGGTTGGTCTAAAGCCTTATCATCATCAGTACTGAAAGCAGGCACTGTGGCTCAAAGTCTTACCCTTTCCTATAGGTAATATAGAACCACAGACTCACAGAATGGTTTGGGTTGGAAGGGACCACAACGATCATCTAGTTCCAACCCCGCTGTCATGGGCAGGGACACCCTACACTAGACGAGGTTGCCCGAAGCCTCATCCAATCTGACCTTAAACACTTCCAGAGACGGGGCCTCCACAACTTCTCTGCGCAACCTGTTCCAGTGCCTCACCACCCTCACAGGAAAGAATTTCTTCCTAACATCCAATATAAATACCTCCTCTTTTAGTTTAAACCCATTCCCCCTTGTCCTGTCACTACACTCCCTAAGAAACAGTCCTTCGCCAGCTTTCCTGTAGGTCCCCTTTAGGTATTGGAAGGCTGCAATCAGGTGTCCCTGGAGCCTTCTCTTCTCCAGGCAATAAATTGATTCTACTGAATGCAATAGGAGTAGGATTTTAAATAGGGCTTATTTTCTGATTTTGTAAAACACAGTATCAATAGAGAAGTTTATAATTTTAAAGGTGGAAGTACACCAACTTAACCTTCACTTTTAAAAGAAACATTTTATACAGTTTAAGCTAACGAGATTACTTTCTATAGTTAATTTGTGGCTGCACATAACAATGTGTACAATTGTGCAAAAAGCACAATTTCCAAATGCAATATCACACGAGGCAGAGAAAGGTATGCAAACCTTTTATGCTACCTCATAGGACAGCACTCTTAATGCAGTTAGTCTAGATTTTCAAGTAACAATGACCTTGGTCAGTATTTCTCTGCATAAAATTTCAATAAACTTCTGCATCTTTGTCCAACCCCCCCCCAAATACCAACACACAAAAACTAGATCATCTGTCATATTTCAAAATGCACTATCTTTCCTTTTAATGTGGAATGACTGACTGAATTTATTTAATACATATTAAAAAAATCCTTTCAGTTTGGAGTTGAAGACTGTATTTCAGAGGACAGACCAACTGTACAGCTCTATTAAAGCAGAAATATTTTTATATGTATGTTTACTTCTACTGGCAAACAAATGTATAAATCCATTTAGAATAATTTAAATTATCACTTTAAATTATATATAAAATAGTAGAATTATAGACAGGGCTTGGAAGTTGGCATGTATCATAAACTACCCCCTGCAGGCACTTTATATATAGACACTCTGTTTTGCAAGATAAGTTAATTTAATCGTATAGATTATGATTTTGAAATACATTTGCCCTTGTTCTGTTTATTTTAGATATGGCCTAAATTTCTTAGTATGGAAGAATAATTAATCCTATTTTATATCTGTAGCTTCAAAACAAATAGAATCAGGCGACACCACTGACTTTTTTAATGACTGGTAATCTTTTAAAAATCTTGATGTTTCTTCATTACTAAGAAATCAAGTTCTCTGCTAAATATAACCTTCCTTTGCTTTTATTACTTGAGAAGGAAATTACTTTTTTTTATATCTTTCCCAAACATTTATCTTTACACACTAAGGCACAAGCATAGTTGTCCCTTTCTAGTCCCACACTGACTACATTTCAGTAGTGCTATATAAATAAAAAGTACAGTACGATTGAGGAAGAAATACTTGACATCAAAATCAAAAATTACCACTACTGATCAACATAAAAAATTACAGTGAATAGAATAGAATAGAATAGAAAAGAATAGAATAGAATCGTTAAGGTTGGAAGAGACCTCAAGGATCATTCAGTCCAACCGACCCCCCCCACACCTATTACCCACTAAACCATGTCCTTCAGTGCTGCATCTAACCTTTCCTTAAACACCCGCAGGGACGGTGACTCCACCACCTCCCTGGGCAACCTGTTCCAATGCCCGACCACCCTTTCCGAGGAGAAAAAGAGATCTGATAACATCAATAACAGTAAAATAAAATAGAGTTATGTTTTCTTTTCTTTTTCCTCTTACCTTTGTTTTACTGTCAAAACAGGTAAATCCCAGAGCAAAGTCGACTGTGAAACACAGAGTATCCCCTTGCCAACTGCACATATATGTTTTAGACTGGGGGGGAAAAAAAAACATATTTTTTTGAGAGAACAACCATCATCCTACTTTCTCATATAACAATAATATTTTATGCATTTTTTGTGTGGAAAGACACTCAGCTAGCAACTCTGGTACCACTTTATATTATTACATTTTAAAATTGTCAGAAACTCCTGAATGTAGGTCAGTATCAGATCTATCACCCAGAAATTAACTGGAGGTCTTCTATATTTCGTGTCACTCTTCCAAAAAATAAATACCATATTCTTGGAAACCTTCCCTTACAACACGCCACACAGAATAAACAAAGCCAAATCTGGTTATTTCAAAGCTTTTTGAAAGCTGCTTAGTTATGACCTATTAATGACTTCTGACATAATTCCCAGCAAATGCGCAGGTAGTAGTGCCTAAATGTTTAGCGATTGCAATCTAATTATAAAAAAAGCTATCTGTCTAATTGACCTCTCTGTCTGATTTAAACTTTCTAGACAGTCTTTTTTTATTTTGCAACATTTTTTTCTTTTGTGAACTTAGGTGACATGCCAGCGCAGCACTATGTTAGTTAATGACAGTTAATGTAATATTAATAAGAAGAACTAATAACTGTCACTTATTAGTTAGCACTAATACTTGCTAGGCAGTGCTATATATAAACCATTTTTTTAATCACATTTCAGGTTAGAGAGAAAAATTCTATTTTATTAACATAATCCAGAACTTACGTTTAAACTTCTGAATAAGCTTTACAGTAAAAAGTCAATTAACATTCTTCCTTACGTATGTTTTTACAGCTAGCTAACTTGGGTCTATGACCGATTCTATAGCCACATGAAAAAGCTTCTGCTGCTGATGTAATACAAACCAGCTTGATGACATTTACCATTCACACCTAATGGCAAAAAGCCCATTGTTTTCAGCATGAGTAGAGACCAGATAATGTCTCCAGCCTTTCCTCACCTCACTTTGCCAGCCATTTATAAAATGATATCATTGTGCTTTATGAAACCTTTTTATTTTTTTTCTTCCAAGGGACTAATACTTTGCTCTCACTGATATTTCATAAACCACAATGTTGCCTTACACTTACACATTTGTTTACAAGAAATTTTTGTATCTGGATAGTTTCTTTAAATTCCAAAAAATGTTTTTAACACAGGAATGGCCTAGAGGAGATTGAAAGCATTAATAAATTTGCTTAAGTTGAAAACTGTCCTTTTAAGTGTTTTTTTAAAGATTTTTAGTATAATTTAAAACTTCTGTTTTTAGTAATTGTAAAGGTTTCCTTATTTCACTATTTATAAAAATACCCGGAGTTATACTAAAATAAGCATTTCTGAGTTACAGATATGACATTTTATAAAGGATTTTGAAAGGGCTGGGAATGAAATTAATTTATTAGTACATAGTAGTATTATAATCAGCTAAATAATGACAGACATGAATATTATTTCTGAATAAATTATTTTCCTCATTGGTGATCAAAGATAATTTTTGGCATTTAAAAACACTTCAGTGATTGATATTCAATTAGAATGACACTTAAATATCCCTACATTTTATTCAGTAATTATAAGGTGGCATTAAGCACCAGTCATAACTTATTCTCCATTATTTTAAAATTAAAAAGGTTATACTAGCTGAGCTTTGACTCAGCAAAGCAATTTAAAAACATATTAAATTAGATTCCCCCAATGGGTAAGTATCTAATTGCTCAGCCACAAATGGTGAATACTAAAATGAACTATGCACAAATAATTAGCCTGAAGTATTTTACAAATATTCAATATTTGCAAATAATGGATCTGGTTTGGAAATTATTTGCAAATACTAGAGACAAACATAATATGCTGCATTTTCCCTGTGATAAACACTACAAAGAGATATATAAGTTTTATTCTTTCAAAATACACTAATAACTTTTTCTTTAAAACAGAATTAGTTTGGGTTCTGCCATTAAAAAACCTGCCTATGGCATTTCCTCAGTGACTTTGAACAGGTTCTCGGAGAGCTCTGTGGTAGGGACCCCCGTCTCCACTCACTAACACAAGTACAGAGCACCATCCCTTTTCGTTCCTGCCCTTGGAATAAGCTTCCTGTACACTTGCAATTGCGTGATCACCCTTGGTTACCTGCAACAATTTTTTACATGGAAGTTTAACATCAGAAATCTAGGTTTAGCTGTCTTTCAGGGAATTTTGCAGAAAATAAAGTAGCACTATGTATTAGCCAGCTTGAGAAGTCACAGTTTAAGCAACAAAGAGTAAAATAAATTATTTAAAAATCCTCCCTTACTAATTGGAAATGAGATTTTTCTGGGCTTAGATCTAATACTATCTTATCACAAAATGCTTGGGGATTGTAAGCAGAGGTAGATGAGAAATACAAGGGTCTCAACCTTAAGATATGCATTAGAATATTTTCCAATCATACAGCTATACCCTAATAACCACATTAATTTACATAGCCCACACACATGTGAAAACTCAAAATATTAGCAAATGTGGTACAGCGACCATATGTAGCTCCAGACAAGGTGTAAAAGTTTTTCTGGTTCTAAACTTTGTGATTTTGAATATTATGAGGATGTAGACTGGGAGTTTAAGCCTGATGAGATTCCTTAGTCAAAGTATTAAGTACTCACAGTTAAAAGTAAGACCTCATGCCTGAACTGCAACAGCTAAGAAAATTGTAGTACACATCCTAGATCAACTATTTAATGTTTTCTAAGCAATGGTGAAATGAAGAATAATTATTTGTAATAAAAGACAATTACAAGACTCTCTTGAACTTATTTGTTCAGGTGTCAGTACCTCAATGCATATACCTTTAAGTCATGAAAACATCATTATGTTGACAATATCACTGTCCAAAAAACTGTTTCTGACTCATTCACAGAAGGAATTTGTTAGACCTCCTGTTCCTATCCAGAAACATGGCACTGATCTGTCTTTGTCATTGGTATCTGTCCTCCCAAATCTTGAGAGGACATAATAGTTAGAGTGACTACACATACACTGACTGTCTTTCCCACAGACATACAGATTTCCCAAAAATAATTCGTGTTTGATCTATGCTCCTCGCTTAGCAGACTGTCTCAGGATCCTGGAGCTCCTCCCTTCCCAATAGCAGGTTCCATTGGCACTGTTCTGCAGACCCAATGGATGTTCCAGCTGCGTCTTTGGGCAGACTTGTGGTGGCCAGCATGACAGTATCATGGTAGCACTGCACTGTAAATGTAGGCAGCATCACATAATACTAATATCATTAGGTACTAATTAGCATTGTCTCACATACTGTCGATATCAGTCTTGAGCAGTGCTGAGCACATGCACTCTCTGCTTACCTATTGCATCCTCCACGCTGGGGCCCCGTCCCCAGCATAGCTCACATGAGAGTGAGCAAGCCTCCTTGCTCCAAAAGCAGAAGGAGAAGGTTAAAAGCCACCCACAGCTTTTCCTTCCTGCTAATGAAATTCCTGCCTCTCCTTGGCAAAACACTGAGAGAAAGCCGAACTCAGTCCACCCTGTGCATGAACTGCAGGGGACTGAGATTCCTGGAGGGGAGCAAGGAGGGTGGGCAGAGAGTTAGGAAAGAAAGAGTCCTGGAAGCTCCATGATGGGAAAAGAGGGCCTACATCTAGGGGCAGGAGATGTCAGCGAGAAGGTGTACTTACCTTTATACTGCAGCCTTCGGAATAAAATGAAGTCCCTACATTTACCCTACGGTAAGATATCAGCCCTCTAACAAGGTCACATCAGCTGGTCATTAGTTTCTCTTTTACTTCCATCCAAAAAACTCTTGACACTTCCATCCTAGCATGATCCTAGAGTTAACTAATATTGTGAGGCTTGGGGAACTCAGCACTTTTTTTGTTGTATCTTCCACAACTATGAATACATATTGGAATTTGCAGGAGGTAATTAGCATTGAAGGCTAGAGTCAATTACCTTTTAATGGAAAAACCAGAAAGGCTTCTTTCATGCTTATCTTCCATCAGTTTTTACAACAGGGACAGGACAAGGAGGGACAGATTGCTTCAGTACTCTAAAACGAAGACTGTAGGATTCTAAGAGTGACAAGAGACTTCACAAATATGCTCAATGACAGGCCAATTAATTTCAAAACTGGCCTTTATGATCGTCTGTTGTGATGACTCTTTCCCTCAAAAGGAGGGAATGTGTTTATGTACCGATCTGCCAACCTAACAAGAAGGGCTTTAAACTTGGTTCATGGGTGTTAGGTACCCAAGTCAAGAGGTGAGTAAATGCTAAAACTGGGGAATGAATTCAGGGGAAAAGACTAAAACAGGGACCTTGTTATTCCCACTCTGAGAGAAGGGCATACAGAAATATACCCCAAATATCTGTACAGTGAGAGACAGAACCTGGGCAGCAAACAGAAAAGGGAACCATTTCATGTGTAGTCACTGGTTTATGACATGGTTGGAAGCACAAAGTCTTCCTGGGCAATAGGCACCATCGCAGACCAGACACAGGCTGCTTAGGAAGGAGAGGCAAAGAAGAAAAAGGGGACCCCTCCTCTCCTTGAGTTGCCTTGTATGCGTAAGGGTCCTTGGCCACACCGAGCTGTACATGAAGCCAGAACGAAGTGAGCATGCCCAGCAGATCAAAGGTCTCCTGATTTTGGCACAGACATGTGGGTCTCCTGGGTAGGCTGAATCAGGTTTGGGTGCTTCAGGGACTGTGCAGTCCAAACGCTTCAAAATAAATCTGGTCATGCAATAGATTATTGCTCTTACTGGAATATAAGCTTATAGAAATGCTTTGGTTGGGAGGCCTAAATTTGCCTAAGCCCTGTCATAGGTGTCCGATGTACCACCTATGGATTTTTTTCAAGACATACAATCTTTTAATGCTACTCTGGTGTGGGATTGTATTCTGCCCAAGAAATAGGGGTTCTACTTGTTTACATTTTTTAGTAAAATTCTTTAGAATCACACTACTAATGCCTGCCAGTTGTGATGTTACATTCTGAGATCATCAACAATGATTCATAGTAAAAAAATACCATTTTATATCCTTTTTCAAAGAGTCAGGGTGGTCAGTTACCAAACTTTTAATTCACTCCTCCTTTCCCTAAGATTTCCTTGATTTCCTTGGTAAATAAAGCATCTGAGGAACAAATGAGATTCAGTGGTGTTGCTCATGTAAGGGCAACACAGAAAAATGACATAGTGTGCGTTCCTTTTAATGGAGTTTACTTTTATAACTCTAATGCTGTTGCTCCTAATGCACCATGAAGCTTCCAGTTTCAAAAATCCAGCTGATGCCTGGCTACATTGTAGTTAATTATTGTCTTGCATGAAGAAAAGCCTGACTTTTGCTTTAACTACAGCTTTCATATGCAATATATTAATTCATTCTAGACTCAGCTATGTTCTGTTGACCAGGAATTATAGTGTTTTTGATCAGTAACATACAGAAATAAATACCAGTCTTCTATTCTAAATGAATACAAAATTGGCATGTGCACGATTTTGCTTGTTTATTTACCAAAAAGCAAGTGGAAAGTAGCAAATGCCATTGCACTTTACTGCTTAAAGTGCACATTTCTCTTGCTATTCTGTTAACTACTTTATAGATGTGTATATAGATTTGCTCCAAGATGGGCTGTAAAGGTTTATTACATGGTAAGTGGGAACACAGACACTATTTCTCACTATACTCATGTTATAGAATTCAACACATACTTTCTAAAAATAAATTATAAAACCCAACCAGAGAGCAAAGCATTTGGGCAAGAACCATATCCATATCCATACAGTATACATACTGCACACTGTATTCATATTATTCATTTAGTCGCTTTAAGTTAAAATATGTGCTATGCCTCTGTGTGGAAATAGTATGTCATCGATATACTAAATGCTAAAATCTTAATAAAGCCTTGACTTTGCTTAGAACAAGGGGCTATGTACATTAAAATTAAATTAACATTATTTTATTAATCTAGTGAATGTATTTTTGAATATTGTTTTCCAGAGAGAAATCATTCCTTTTACATGTAAAATAACATAATTGATGAGAACACAGTTTTATTTGTTCAGTAAAAATAGTACTACTTCATATATTATAAAACAGCCGTTATCATCTGGTTCTGTTTTTTTTTCCTTTTTTATAGTTAACCACCAATGAATATATATGAATATAGATACGTGATATATATAGATATATAGACATATGAATATACATACAAGCCAAGAACAACAGTGCATGGGTTTGGCATGTTTAATTTAGCGATTAACCTATGAAGATAATGGCAAAGCTCTTTTGAGCTATTCAAGATTTGTCTGTTATTTAACGTAAAAATAAAATAAAATTCAAGCTTAGCCATACGCAGATAAAATTTGTGTAAAAATCTCAGAGAACAACTAGAAATACCCCAGACTGAACACTTTTCCTTACTAAAGGAGTTCACGTTTCACAAAGTGAAAAAAGTGATCTCAAAGACTTAAGAAAGTGAATTGTGTACAGATAAGGAGGAGAATTGAATTCTAATGGCTAAATGTATATGAAGTGATTTGTTTGTCATTCTTTGTTAAACTGGAAATTTACATAATAATTGAATTTCATTGTAGTAGTTTTCCCTAGAAATCAATTACTGGTCAACATTTCAATCATATTAACAGAAGACTCCCGGGTTGCCAATTAGAACTGATAAAATTTTAATATCATCCAATAATCACTGATAACTCATTTCCTCTTCCTTCTGAAACTAAATCTCACCCCATATTACGTGTAATTTTTTTTTTTTTAGTCTTTCTGTAAGTGTGGGCATTTGTAAAAAATGGGAGGAAGTTTGATGGACTTTCCTTTGCAGAGGAACTTAAATGCTTGAAACAGAGAAGGACCTCAATGATGTGCTCTTTTATTATGCATTAGAAATAAAATAATGCACAACAGTATTTAAAATACAGTGAGGGTAAGGAGAAAAAAAACAACCCAAACCAACAGGAGACAGCTTGGAACACAGATTCTTGCATTAAGATTTTATACAGCCACTTTATACCAGCTATTATATCATATAGGAGTGACAAGGGCAAGGTTTCTTAATGCATTCAATGTATTTACCAAAAATCGGTTTCGTAAAAGCCTTAATAGTGGACCACCTAGGTGAAGAATAAGCTTTTTTGAAAATTCCACTTTTAGCATAAAAAACCTCCAAGTAGGATGTGGAAATGATGATAGGAGCAACCAGAGTTTTTATGGTCGTACTGAGAAATACATCTCAGCCCACATACAGCGAGTGTACTAGGAAGCATACAAAATTAAACCCCTTAATTCTGAAGACAGCCTGCAAAATCTTCAACAGTATTTTCACGTGGAATTATTTGTGCTAAACAGAAGTGCTTTTTAAATTCTTTGAAATGGCAAAATCGTTCAATTAAAAGTGCACGTACTTTGGCTTTCTTATATTTAAAAATTCTGACTGTTATTTTAGCATAATTTTTCTTTTGTCTCTCACAATTTTTTTTAAAGCAAAACTTCAGAAGACTTTAACATAGTACATTGAAAATATCCACAATACATATTAGAAGATGAAATGAGAATGAAATCTGACATTCATCAAAAGCATGAGAGTTTTCAAAATTTCATCCAGAACAGGTGTATTGCTTTTCTAGGTAACTGCAAAAGGATCAATGAAAGAATTTCTGTGAGTGTACATGAATGAATAACATCTTCAGTTAAAAAATGTGGCAGATTCACTCTTTGGCTATATCTTTAAGGAATTAATCGATTCACAATTAAAAGGTTACAGAACTGTGACAATTATGGATAGATGCATTTAAAACCACGTTCAGTCATTCTGCACTCCCTGTGGGATGGGGGATAGAATTGGAAAAAAAAAAGGTAAAACTCATGGATTGACATAAAGACAGTTTAATTTGACAGAAAAAGGAGATAATAGTAGTAGTTAATAATAATAACAACAACAATAATGGAAAAAGAATATACTAAACAAGTGATGTGCAGCATATTTGCTCACCACCCAGAGACCACTAATGCCCAGCTAGTTCCTGAGCCGTGGTCCTAGCCCTCAGTCAGCTTCCCCCAAGTTATATGCTGAGCATAACGTCATATGGCATGCAACATCCCTTTAGTAAGTTGAGGTCAGCTGTCCCAGCTGTGTCCCCTCCCAGATCTGAAAAAAATCTTGGATATTCCTTCAAGATCTACAGTTGCTGCAATGGAAGGAATTGTATCTAATGCCCTAAAATTAATTATTTTTTTTTCCAAACTTCACTGGATATTAGTATAAAGAAGTACATTCTCTTATAAAAGATGGTGCTGTTGTCTGATGATTTCAAGAAGACATTATACCTATTTTTTAGAAACTTGGATGTCTATCTGTGATTCAGCAGGTATATATGCAAGAGACACACTGGCACTAAAAGTTAAGTTTTTCAAAGGACTCAAATAATGGCTCATACTTTCACTGAACTTCAGACAGGCTTCTATTGATTTCAGTAAAAGTGGTGCTAGCTCAGTGCTTAGTGCTTTAGAAAATAAGACTTATGCTTAATACGTTTATGTTTGAAATGCTAGCTTTCTCAGGATACTGTTACTCTGGAAACGTTTGCCTTTAGGTCATCTATTACAATCTGAGCCACACTCATAAGCGAAATTACTGGCACACAACAG
Organism: Psophia crepitans; assembly: GCA_013399095.1. Taxonomy (NCBI): domain Eukaryota; kingdom Metazoa; phylum Chordata; class Aves; order Gruiformes; family Psophiidae; genus Psophia; species Psophia crepitans. The sequence continues at coordinate 187,628 of VWZZ01000503.1, forward strand.
CTGTTTAATTGAAATAAATATCTACCTGGTCTAATCTATTTGTAATGCTTGTGACATTACAGCAGCTAACGGAAAAGATGGTTTTCTTAGTAGAGCTCTCATTGGACAGACTGCCTTTTCAGAAAACATCAGCATAACTGGCATTCAACATTAAACCAGTATTGCAGAGAGACTAGGGCTACATGAGCATGTGGCCTGAAAGGAATGTTTCGCTGCACGGAATTTTGTTCCTATAGGAAGACCAATAGGCCAAGTAATTTCTCCACACCACTGTAGGTTCAGCTGCTACTTGGCAAGATGAGCAGATAATGCAGTTACAGATGCCTGCTCATGGCCACTGCATTCTCTCCATACTATGAAACTATGGCTATTGTAAATCTGACAGAAGAAAGAAGACTTGCTACCGCCTTTGCTAAACAGGCAGACTATGGCTTAAATTAGTTGCAGGAAAAGGCAGGGAGAGAAATGCATGTAGGAGGATAAACTCAAAGGCCAGCGGCTTAGCAGTGGTCATCCTCTAGCAGTGACATGTCACAGTGCATTCTTTAGCCTTAGCTGATGTCAGGAACACATTGTGCTTCCTCATCCCTGTGTTGGAGCAACAACTTTGTGGTTTTGTAGCGACTCATTTTTCCATAAAGAAAAGCAAGACATAGTAGTAACTTGAATGTTTAACAGTTCCCTCCTGTAGATTGTCCCAAGTATATTTTCATAGAATCATAGAATCATTAAGGTTGAAAGAGACCTCAAGGATTATCCAGTCCAACCGTCCCACCACCACCTATTACCCACTAAACCATGTCCCTAAGTACCACATCCAACCTTTCTTTAAACACCCGCAGGGACGGTGACTTCACCACCTCCCTGGGCAACCCGTTCCAATGCCTGACCACCCTTTCCGAGAAGAAATTTCTCCTCATCTCCAACCTGAACCTCTCCTGGCGCAACTTGCAGTCGTTCCCCTTTGTCCTGTCACTAGTTATCTGCGGGAAGAGGCCGACTCCCAGCTCGCCACAACTTCCTTTCAGGTAGTTGTAGAGGGCAATAAGGTCTCCCCTGAGCCTCCTCTTCTCCAGACTAAACAGCCCCAGTTCCTTCACAGACCTGAGGCAGATTCTCAGTAGCAATCATAGGAATCAGGCTGGCACCATTCATCCTAGTGGAACTGTACTGGTTTACTTCAGCAAAGACACTGACTTGTTTTTGGTACAGCCTGTTATATAATAAAGACTTTTTTCTTGTCTCGTGATCTATAAATTATGGAATTTTGCAGTTGAAAAAGCTAGAAATACCAACAAGAGACATTTCTGAGTACAAAATTCAATTCTGAATCAATGATGCTTGACTGGGATTTTGTATTTCTGCCTTATAAAGGAATCACGGGTGGAGAATAATAGGGAACATCAACTTTTGAGAACATAAAATAAAGTATCAAAATTCTAAGGTAGTATTACTCTATAAATCTGAAAGTGCATGAAAGTAACTTCACAGATCTAATATTCTCATCCTCATTCAGGTCTATAAGATCCTCTGGAAAATATTAAGAAAACTAGACTCACACCACATAGCTGTTATCTAAATATTTGGATTTATAAACAAATAAAAATATATTAAGATATATATATATATATAAACATCTTTGGATTTACCGTTTCAGCCTTTTAATATGAATAATGTGTAATTTTAAGAATATACTACTATTTTTAGAAATATTGGTGTAGCTTCATGAAAATCAACATTTTATATTAATCATGTTTGAAATACAGAATATGTAAACAAGATTTTGTTCAATACTCTTGTAAGTTGGTAAATTATCTTGCGCTTTTAAAAATTATAATAGGTGCATTGATGGATTCTCACTTGGTACCTGAATTGCTGAATTATTAACCATTTTTACAAACATATTTTCAATTAATCTATATGGTTCTCAGCATCCTTCTTTGTGTTGGAGAATGGTGTGGTTTTTGCATCAGTGTGAAAATAAATTAGAATCTAATAGCATTTCTAAAGATGACCAGTTAAATTGGAATTGTAATAAGCTTTCTGTACATAATAAAAACAATCTAAAACTTAATTGTGTAATTAAACCAAGTGCTTCTGGTAACAAACTGACTAGTATCTTTTAATGACCCTATAAATCTAACCTAATCTAACTGCTATTTAATATTTCACCTGAATTTAAGGAGGATATTCACTTTCCTTATTTATTTGTTTCAGAAATTAGTTCTGAAATTAGCACATGGTGACATTTCCATTCTTAAAGGGATTCCTGTATATATATATAATTGCTTCATATATGCTTTGTCATCATCACAGAATATAAAATTAAGATAGCATCTCCAACTGCATTTAAAATTTTTGCATTTTAAATGTATTATTTGGAGCTTACAAGGAGCTCACTGTGATCAACCAATCCTGTTTTACTCATCCTCTCAGTTTACCATGAAGAATTAAAAGATTCATAAGCTAGAAATGATAATTACTTCTTATTCAGACTGCCTAAGTTCTGAATAAGAACTGTTTCACAGGGTGATTTATACTACCATTTCTCAAGCACCACTTAATTCCCAAAGACACCTAGAAATGGCAAGTGTGTTTTGACCACAGGGTTACTGAGACACCCAAAGTCTTCTTAGAAGTTCGGTAGTTGGAAGAGTCAGGTTAGCTAAGTGGAAAGATACCTAATCTCTGCCCAAGTCCCAGCGGGCACACAGTCGTGACGATATATTCTGATTACATTGAACTTGAGTTGTAGTAAGACTGATTCAAAATGCTTTGGAGAATGTCTAGAAAACAGCTTTTGTGTAACATTCCAGGAAGGAGATCCAGGAACTAAACTTCTTTTAGGCTGCCTGGATCTGAACATCAAAAACTCTTTTCTTCAGTTTTCTCCAAATCCAAAATCTTCAATTGGACTTGTACCTTTCATGCTAAAAACCAGTTTCAGAAGGGGCCAATTCCACAATTCCTTGCAGCTTGGCCACCATAGAGTGCGAATGCACGGAATAGACAGCACTGACCAGTGCACATCACTCTTCACATTCTCTGTGGCTTGTTGAAAATTCAATTTCTCAACTTCAAAAAGATATAAAGGAATGTTGCCAAAATATGTATTGATGTTCAGTGGCAAAAAAATTGTTTAGAAGCCATCTGAACTTTTATGTAAAGGAATTGCTACAGCTGGTTCCTAATTTTGAAATCACAAGGAGTTTATTGTTATCTCCAAAAGCCCAAATAAATAAATTGATTTTGTCTCTTTCTGGAGCTGCTCAAAATATGGGAGCTATTTGTCCATTTAACTTGGTGAAAATGTAGGGTTTTATTAAATGTCAATGCAGTTTTGTGCAGTTCTTTCTTTTTCTTGTCTCGTTGTAAGTGATTTTACAGAACATAGAAGCAAGTAAGTGATTTGAAACCAAAGCTTTACTTTTTACGTTATGGCAGGTTAGGAAGCAATGCTTATGCATACAGTCACTACTATATTGATGACATAGAATATAGTCAACTGAATGGTTTTAAAGGGAAATGATGAGAAAATACTGCATTCCTGGAAAGGTTACTGAAATCAGTTGAAAGCAACTAATCACTTCTGTTTGTTTTCAACGAGTTCTAGTGAACCCTTTCAGAGCATTTTTAACAGAAATACACATATAAAATTAAGTAACAGTCCAGAACAAACAGTAAGTGGTAATAGGAATGAGGAGATTGCATAGATTATTTCCTGAGCTGTGAAGGAGGGATGAGAGGGAAGCATTAAATGGATAAGTTTTATAAAGGAAACTTTTAAACCATGAATCTTTACTAGAAAAACAAGAGATGAAAACCAAATTCTGTCAGCTGTATGGATTCTGAAAGGATTTGTACAATAAACAATGTATGTTTCAGGGAAAGCAACTTCATCTTTCTCAGATGAGAATATTATGAATGGGTTAGAAATTAATGAAAACTGACAAACTGGTAAAATCTATGACAAGATATTACAAGGGAATTAAAAAGATGAATAGAAGAGAGGATATCAAAAAGTAACCAGGATCAGATACTTAATCAGAGATAATGCATCAAGCAAAAAAGGAAAGAGAGGAAAAAAGGAAAGAATATTGTGTAAACCACGTCCTTCAAAATAATGATGTGATTTATTTTTAAGGTTTGTTTTAATCATCGATAATGTGGTTGTAGACTCCTCAGGCACTTCAAACAGATCACCCAAAAACCATACAGTGTATAGAGTAAATGTTAAAGTTCCTTCTGGAACAGGAAGATGGCGAAGTAAGGATCCTGTAAGATGTGTTTCTCTCATGTCTGTCATCTTTCATAAGTGTGGAACACTGCTTATGCTCACCGACAAAAACAGAGATTGGCTGTATCAACTGATAGTGAAAAGCAATTCATTGTTGCTTACAAAACAGAAAAGGAATTGATTAATTGCATTTGTTTCAACTACTGTTGGTTTGTTTGGTTGGGGTTTTTTGTTTGTTTGTTGGTTTGTTTTTTTTCTGAATTGTAATTATGGTGTTTTACCAGCACAATATTTGTGGAAATAAAATTGAAATGGGAATCCTATAGAAACCAAGCTCTAGGTTTGCATGCACAATTATTCCCAATAATTATTTCTGCATTTATCCAGGAACAGACATAATCAGCAAACAATTCTGGACCACAGAAAGCCAATCTGAGATACATGTTCAGCATCAAGAATCTCACTATAGAGAATGGTTTGTTGCTAATCCTTAGGAAAATAAGTAAATAGTAAAAATACATACAAAAAGACAAAACATCCACAGAAACATATTCATGTTAACTGAGATATAAAGGGGGATAATTGCATCATATATTTATGTTCATTATAAACTAGTTTTGGATTTTCACTAACGTTCCCATGACATGGATTTAAGTGAAATACTATTACAACATTCGTGAAGATATGTTTTTTGTTATTTTTAACATGTATTCCTCACAGGAGGAATCTGTATCATTGCAGGAACATGAATTTTACTGCTAACATTTCTTTTTGCACAATGCATTCATATCCCTGTCCTCAACAAATGTATATAAAACTTTTATTTCCAGAGTTTATTTGTCTGCTAAGATCAGTCATCAAGTTACAGAACAAAATGGATAGAAGTTCGCTAGAAGTACTTACCTTTTAAGCACAGAAAATAGCCATGCAGCAAAATTTCTTGACTATTCTGTTATGATTGAGTGGAGTCCAACTCCTGGACTATTTTCATTTTTGCAGTAACTCATATTAAACAACTTTTTTTTTGTCCAAGCAAAGTAAATGATTTCATGAAACTAGGTTATTCAGCTGTATGAGGATTTGAAAGAGCTTGCAGCAGCTGCATCACAGCTGGAAGCATGAATGGAAAACTTTATTCCCTGTGTAAAAGTTGCTAGATAAATGAGGAGAGTATGTCACCGTGTCTCCTCACTATGAACCAACTGCAGGTATTTTAGAGACACTGCAGTAGATGACTTCCCCCTGCATGTTTTTTTTTCAGTCTCCTGACAGCTCTTCCATCTTGTGAAGCAGATTCCTCTTCTTTGTCTTCCACCATTCATGTAACAAGTACAAAGTTTCAAGATGCCAAAACAGTTAGCCCAAATTTCCTGCGGCTGACAGTGAAATGTATCACTGTCATGCTTTCCTCTGCTCCACTACCAAATACCATTGCAATATCCTTCTCTATCCTCCTTTTGAACAAGTCTGGAGACCTTAAAGATCCAAATCATCCTATTGAGTTGTTTCTGCATTAATTTAACAATGAGAGCCAAGACTCAGATGAGTCAAGATAATTTTCTTTGGAAAGAATAGTTTGAGGAGAGGGAAGGATACCAAGAAAGTAACTTACAAAAGACAATGTTGAAAAAACATGGACTAAAATCCCACACTACTGACAAGACTACCCTGAAGGGTGAAAAAATTAGCAAAAGATCTGGAAAACATGCTAGCCTTTTATTTTTGAAGATCGTCTACACTGTAAAAACTTATAGAAAAAGAAAAATTACCTCATCTGAGCATCATTAATTGGTCTTGCACTGTTTAGGATGTTCCAGGTGAGACAGCTTGCTGGGATTTGTGGGAGATGACTGAACTTCTAGTTATGATTGAGAGGACTTCCTGACTATCTTCCCCCACTGCAATGTTGACTCTTATTATCAATCTCATGGAAATACTTTCTAACAGCACTTTTTCTGCCCTTCAGCTGCCTTCCTGCACCATTTCTATTGCATTTATATTGCTCTTATTTGTCCAAATTATGCCATCACCAACTACAATATTTTTTCTCTAGATATTTCTTTTCTTCTTTTTTTCCCTTAGTCTGCTTGCTATCATTGTTTGTAAACAGATTCATTTCATGGGGGTCACTGAATTCCAGTTTCTCAGTAAACTCCTTTTTGTAAGCATTTGCAGTTTGAAATATGGCTTTAAGACAGCTGAAAGGGGAATGATATTGTGAGGGGGATTTCTTCCTGCTTTATTGCATTCTTTCAGTCATTTAACGCTGCTGCCATTTTCAGAAGAAACGTATACAAAAATGTCACATGACTTGGGCAGAAAACATTCAAAAGCACCTTTGAACCCACTGCACTTTTCATAAACTGAGTAAGGATAGAATCTTCTCAGAAGTGCAATTCTTCTTACAGAAACACCAAACACAAAGAATGTGTACAGGATAAGGTTAGCAACAACTCTCAGGTACAACTCTTCTGATGACCCACAACAGGAAATGGGACCAAGCCACATTTAAATAAAAACGGCTGAAATTACAAAAGTGCAATCCAACACCTGCCATGAATCTTGACCAATCATTTATGAATAAAAATAAATTTCCAACTGCAATTATGGTCCCTCTCCAAAAGAAATAATTTTTATGGACAGTCTAACCTATCAGTCACAACCTTCAATTTTCTGGATGCTGAAATGCCAGTTCTTTTTCTATGGCTTCAAATAATATACGTAACCTTAAGTTGCACCTCATTCCTGCTGCTCTTGATATACTTCTGAAAAGAAGGACTTCCAAAGCAGCATTTATGCTCTGAAGAAAGAAAGCAAATAGTGGAGTCAAAGGATTTCTCACCGCTGGAGAGTGACCACAGCGCTTTGCATCCTGCTGGCATAGTGGTTTATAACAAACTTGAATGCATGCAACTAAGTGAGGGAAAATTAAGATATTGAAACACACATATGGAGACTCAAGCACTGTAATCAGGATTTTAATTGAATGCCTCTCCTGGAGGTTTCAGATAGGTTAAACCAGAGCTGGAAGAAATATTAATGTGTTTTGTGTGATATAGGTCTAGAGGATTGTTGGATTCAAATGACAAAAGATCATTCCACAAGCAAAGAATCATTCCTTAATTTTAAGATTGTTAGGGTGCAAAAGAACACCAAGTTTTGAGATTTAACAATAAATATTTCAGAACTTGACCCAGATACAGAACCAGCTAGTCTCCACCCTTGTTATAATCTGCTTTTTATATGGATAATAAATAGAAAAATTGAGTGTTTGATCAAACAGTCATATATTAATTTCTTGAAGAGTTCATGTGAGAAAATACGTTATGCATACTCAGTATGCATTATTAATCTCTCCCTGATACCCAGCAATTTTTCAGGAAGAGTAATTTTTTTTCTGAAGAACTGCATTCCCTCTCAAAAGTGCAGGAGCAATAGTATCACCATTACAGAATCTTTTTTTGTTACTCCCTCGGTCTGAAGAGACAATTAGAAGGGTTCTAAGCGAGCACCTGCAAACCTCCTCAGAATCCCACAGATCTGGAAACTTAGAAGAGTTATTTCAACATCTGTGCTCCTTGCAAGCTGTGCTAATGCAATGCTGTGATCCAGTGCTCTTGCTATTGTAAACATCTTTAGGAGGTTCCCGCAAACCCAAACACACCAGAGCAAGCTTGCATTTGTGCTAAACTGTGTAAATATGTTTTTAATTGGAGAAGGCCTATACTCTTAATCTATCCATTCCCATATCATTGGTCCAGCTCACTGGGGAGTATGGATCTAGATGTTCAGCAAATAACTTGTCTGTGTAACAGTATAGAGGTGCTTTAAGTAGCAACTTAAATCAAAATCAGTTTATCTTCTCTCTTCATACCACAAAATACCTCCTTTAGAATAACGTATCTGCTTTAGGATAAGAACATCATTCTTTGGACTCCACTCACTGATTCTAATGGGAACTTAGTCACCACAATGTTGCCAGACATCCACATTTAGACAACTACAGAATCTTGATCTTAAATTAAAAAATACCTAATGGGAAGTGCACCCTCAGATATGAGAAAATAATTGACTTGAGACAATTTTACTAGCCAGCAGATAGTGATAATCTGCTGTTTAATTTTGAGAATTTAAGTCTATCACAAACTTTCACTTTTATGCTGAGTCTTTAAACTCTTCCAATGTTAACAAGGACAATCACAATTTACAATTAACAATGTAAGAGGAAAATACTTCTTTGAAAACAGAACCATTATGTAAAATAACAACATATTTATCTTACATGAGTGGAAAATAAGATTTCTGTAAGAAAGTGTTCAAGATGGACTAAATAATCACCACAGAAATTGTTTTCCAGTGGTAAAATGTATTCATTTCCAGTTTGTTATCATCAAGGTCAACTTAGATATTACTACTTCCAATTTTGAAACATGCTCACAGACTGCTATTATGTAGTCATTGACATACAACTATTGATGTGATGATGAAGCTTTCAGTGGATTAAAAAGTACTCATGCAGACATGGAGCACATCAATCTGATGCAATTATTAAACATACAAATCATCTAAATATTTGTTATACTTATTTCACTGATGAAATGGCTCCAGGATTTAAATTATTCATTACTTACCCCTGTTCTTTGAACTTCCAAGAAAATTGCTCTTTGAAATGATTTCTCCCACACTGCCAACTCGCTGCCCAGCTCTACATTGAAATAATGACTCTTGCCATGTCCAACCATAACACTGAAACAATATGGCCTCTGGTCTTCAAGATCAAAGTCCTGATGAATACCTAAATACAAGTTTGCTTGTAGCCAGCAATCATCAGCAAACCAGAGCTGAAAGACATGTTTCAGTACGTGATTCTTCATCTAGCAAAAACAAACAGTTAAAGCAACATTGTCTTCTGTAAGTGATGGGTACTTGGATACGTTATGTCATTACGTTAATTACCTTGAATAAATGTTCTGAGAATTAAGTAATAATTTCAAAGACAACTTCTCTCTTTGTTTCTTATTCACTCATGTAATCCGAGCTACTTCTGCAGTTCCAAAATGCTGTCAAAGTTACCTAAGCAATACATCCATAATTTAAAAGGAGTTTGTAGCAATATATTGTTTACAGAGAAAAGGAAGGAAATCCCTGAATTGTTGGAATACAATGCAAGAGCTGTGTACCAGCGTTACAGGAGAATATAACACTCCATTCTAATTGGGCTCCAATATGCTAAACACCAAGGAATGCAGTTACTTTATCAAGCACCCAAGGGCTAATCCTTGAAATGACAACATGAGTTTTCAAATGTCCTCTAATAGCTGCCAACGCTGCTCTGCAGCTACAAAGGGAGTGAAGTGAGGTCCTGCCGTCACCTACAACATGAAGAGAAACTGCAGTAGTCTTTCATAATAAAAAATATCCTTGTAACAGAATGTTTTGTAAATGAAAACAAATTTTTACAAGAAACTTAATCTTTCAAGACTTGATTAGCATAGAGAAAAATAAAACTAAATAAAAAAGCTACTGCTTATACCTCTGAGTAGTTTCACCGACTAAATTTCCAAATCACATATTTTTTTAATTTCTATTTATCAGATAGGGTCCTTTCCTATCTCCATTTTTCCATGATGGCATGGGGCAGAAAAGATTGAAATAACAAAAAAATAATTTGCAAAGAGAATGTTATTTCCTATTTTCTAAAGTCACCCACAAGCAGAATTTTCTTTTTCTAGCACTCCAGGTTAGGTTTAGGAGACCTGAATCTAGTCAAGCAGATCTGAAGTAAAAGCAGTCATATTTGACCGGACTTAGGTGGCTTTGAAAAGACCAGAGTGCAGCTTTGCAGTGGTACCCAAGTCCTAGAATCTTGTAGTCAGGATAAGTCTTATAAAGATTTAGATTTTATTCTTTCCAGAACCTCTAAGAGTCTATCATAGTCTACTGAGGCTATAGTTGAAACTCCATGCAGATGAAAACAGACAACCGGAATCTGAGCATCCGAATGTAAGGTAAAATATTGTTATACATGTAAAATAAATGCTTAAATATTGTGTCCCTCCTGCTTTAGGTGCACACGCAACTGCCCTCATAGGACAGCAGTGAAGACCCACTTTTTTGTAATGAAAAGCAGAGCAAACAAACGCTCCACTAGCATAAGCTCCTCTGTGTACTGCACTCATATTCATAAACAGGATCAAAATACTCAGATGGGAAGTGAAAATTTTGCTTGTGCTGGTGAATTACTGAATAACATAAAGCTGGCAAATGTAACCTTATGCAATTTACTCCAGTCTAGTCTGTTAAACTACAGATGTTTTGTGGGGCACCTCAGAAGCAGTACATAACGCCACCAGGGTATGCAGCACTTTGTTGTCAAAAACGGCCCTGCAGCTACCCAAGGAGAGAACAGTCTTGTGGAAGTTCAAAGTTATTTTATGATGCTCCTCTGGACTGGTGAAAAGGAAGCTGAACAAAATATCTGCTTATCATCTGATGTTCCGCAGCCATGCAGTGACAGGTACTACACCTATATCTGCTTCAAGAATCAGTACTGCTCATCCTGGCTCATAGACTACTCTATTAATATTTCTTACTTTCTATGTGAAAATGCAATTTGTGTAAATACCAGGCAATGAAAGAAAATAAAACGTTTTTAAGACAGGTACCTTTTAAAAAGGCATCTAATAATCTCACCCCTGAAGGTTTAGGGGTTTCAGTAACAATAACAGTAAATATGGAGTACGAGGCAAGGTATAGGAAGAAACACATGAGATAAAAGAGATCATATTTTCAAATATCTGCTTGTTACCACTACATGTCCATGAATATGCAAGTATATGATATATAGATGAATTTTAATTCACATATTTGCATATGCATGTTTGCATATGCAAGGGTGTATTTATATGTATGTATACACAGACACAAATGCAAAATATAGCAAAAATTTTAAAATGCCATTTTCATACTGGATTCTTATTTTTCATGTTTAACTCTTGTGTTGTAATAAACATAGATGAGAAGCTTACAATTAGGTAACAACTGTGCCTTACCTTAAAATCTATCTTTTGTGAGAAGATACAAAAGCACTCTCCACCACACCTTTGCAGTAGTTCTAACCAGCTTCTGAAAGTCCTTATGAAGACCCTCCCCAAATGGCAGTTTTTACAACATAAATTCCATCTTTTCGTCTGCAATCTTAATCTCTTCAGATTTTTTTCTGTCTTTTTAGATTTGCCCAGTTTGCCTCATTGTCACTTCCACCAAAGAATCAACAGAAACGAGCTTAAAGTGTTGAATTTGAGTTTTTGCACTTTAGCTAATGTATTCATGAAGACTGGCAATTAAACATTCATTTATTAAAATGTCAAGAACATTAAAGAGTTGTATCTTGGGTAGTTTATTTCCCGCCTCTTTTTCTTAATGAAAAAGCATCACAGAATTTGCTTTAAGGATACATTGTCCTTGAAATTAACGGAATATTCATGGAAGGACTGAGTTTCAAATCAGTAGTAACCTTTCAAGGATGAAAAAACCAAAACCCAAACCATAGCAAAAACTTTTTCAAAAGGCATAATGAGTATATATTTCATTGATGCCTGACTTATTTATCAGGAAAAAGGAAATTTTTAAAAATATTAAGGAGACAGAACAAATAATCTGGGACAGGGCCTCTGTTCTTTACTGCTGTCTCAATGATGGGCAGGACCTGAAGTTGCCCATGTGTGCCCAGCTGGAGACACAGTCACATTAAAACAATGTTTTGCCCACAAAAATATGGTTGTGCTCCTGCAGCCTGCTCTCCGGAGCCGAGTACTAGTCATGAATGCCAGTATTGCTCTTCTTCTGTAATGGCACTGCCCAAGACCCTTCCCTCTCCCCACTTCTGCCAGAGAAGAGAGCCTTCCTCCTCTGCCCAGGGACAGCAGGCTTACAACAGGAAAAAACAGGCAGTGACGAGCTACAAGACTGACAGCTGACATCAGCAGAAGCTCTTTTAGCAACCACTTAATGGGACTGACACCTCTGTAAAACGCAGATGTTGGCTCATGTTTGAGAGCTATTTTTTTCTAGATTTCTGTCAAGTTCTCTGTACTATTTGCTCTGTTGGTTGGAACTTCACCATGTTTTCAATTTATCTTTTGTTGTTCTTGTTTTAAACCACAGTCAAAAAAATTGGTGTAGGAAACATGTCCGTGTTGTTGAAAGTCACACTGGGACAAGTAGTTTGAGCAGTAAGGACACGGAAACTCCCTGCTATCCCATTCTTCAAAAAATTCCATCATTCAGAGCTACAGAGAATTCCCTTCTATGCTGAAAAGGGCAGTAAAGGTGAATGGAGTGTTACTGTCCACTCTATGTTTTTTTCTTTTCTTTTTTTTTTCTTCTTTTTTTCCCTTTTCCTTCTATAAATTATCATGAATAACTGTGTTGCTTTGTAGAAAGCACCCATAAGTAGCACTCCCATAAGTAACGAAATTTAAGTGGTTCTCCTTCAGTGGAATGTTAAATCAGGATCTGTACAGGCAACAGAGCAACAACCTTCCTTCTCCACAGTGGTGTACATGGTCAAAGGAGGAACAGCAGAGAGGACAGCAGCTGGTGAGAACTAAAGCTCAAGATTCAGAATTTTTCAGTGAAACAGCATTTTATCTGAAAAGACTGATCTTCCGTGGTTTTGTTCGTTATTTTTTCCCCCCTGATACTAGTTTGGTTTTTTTCTCTCAGGAAAGTAGTGTCTCATCTAGCCTTACCTCACCTGCAAAGCAGTTTTTGATTACCTGGTAGAGAACTAAATTTATCTATCTGATACATTGTATTAGAAAATATCTTCCATAAGTCAATTGTTTAAATAGACTGCTAAGGTTTTGCCCAAAATCCTTGCTTGGGACAACCAGAAGAGGAAACATGAAACTGTCTCTAGGTGGTAGAAAAAGACATGAAGAATTTTACAGTACACAAATGCACCATGTTGCCCTTTATGAGGTAAAACCTACGATAATGTTTGCAAATTACACATGATCATAAGGACATAATTTCATAACTACTGAAATTAAAGTATCTCTATATAGATCAGGAATTACAGCAAAAGCATTCTGTGTTACATTCACTTAAAAATCTGCGTCACTAAGAAAAGAGCAGTATCCAGTTCCATTACGCTTAGCTGCAATTTCACATCTATTTCATACGACCAGCTCTAATACTGAAAAATTTCTTCAGTGTGGAAGCATTTTAGTAACTTGCTTGCTTGGAGCTTAATCCATTTTCCATATTCTCTTATATTTGCATAGCTAATGCACTAGGCATTACAAATAGTTTTTTCAAGCAGCAGACGAACTATTGAATGTTAGCCACTCCTAGTTAAGATTAACTTGAGCTTATTGATAACAGAAAAAAGAAAACTTTCTTTACTAAATAATATCATTGTAGTTGTTAGGAAACCTACCTTGTGAATTTTAAATAGAACCTCACAGAGGTTATAGATTTTTTCAGCTCGTACCCAGTCTAGTGTGCTTACCTATAATATCAAAGGAAAATATTAACAACACATTCTTTATTCTAAAATTATGTACTAATGAAAAAAAAAATATTTCAGCCATCATTATTCTAGTGGATACTCTAAATACAAACACATTACTACATTTAATATCCAGCATTTAGAAAAGACCGTCAAATAGCATTCAAGTTTTCCAGAAACACATTGACAGGAGTCTTACTATAATTAGAAGGTATTAAATAATTTCACTAATTTTTTTTCCCCATTATTACTACAGTATGATGGAAACCTCTTTGTGATCTCTCTGGTGAGTTACATAAGCATATTTATTTTCCAACATGCTAACACAGAACAGGGAAAAAAAAGAACCTATACATAGGAAAAATACAAAGGGATTATTTTGATTATATATTTGAGAGCAAAATCCTACTTCTTGGTGAATGCAGATTAATGGCTGCAGAGATATATGAAAAAATTGACTAAATTGTAACTCAGAAGCTTTTAGCACATGGAAATAAGTGTTTTGGTGACTCTGATAGCAATCTTGGATACTAGGGCAGATGCAGCGTTGTCCTGTTCATGCCCTCCTCCCAAAAGGAAGAAAGCAGAAAAATTCATTTAAATTATTTAGGTAAAGCAAAATTTGGCTGTAAAATATCTGGCTTCTGTGGATGAAACTTAACGAGGAGAAAACCATGAAATTCAATAACAGATTTTTTTTCTCTGTATTCACAGTAGCACATAATCTACCTATAATAATCAATCTTGTTCCTAATGTTTTGCATGAAGATCAACATTATGTTTTAAAATATAGTTTTAAGTTGAATTTCTAGGTCTTCATAAATTCTACACCGTTAAGCAAAATGGGAATAAAATGGTGAAAATCCAAAGCACTACAACACTTATGAGCAGACCAGTGTGACTTCTAGAAGTTACTAAATGTTATTTCAGAGAATGCTGTTAAAGGAATAATGTGAACTTGGTGTTACCTTCTTTCTAATCTTATCTCATTTTATGTCTACTATAACTGAAACTAATGAACATTATTACTGAGTAGACCTCGCAGCTATGTGTTTCAAAGCAGTGTTTCAGAATTCACCTGGATGTTTTCTCCTTAGTATGGGAAGCATCCCACCTAAATGTAGACATCAGAAATTGCTAATCTAATCTAATCTAATCTAATCCGATAATAATCTAATCTTAATTTCAGCGTACTGGGAAAAATAAAACAAAAAAAAAGAAAAAAAGGCAATGCTTTCTTCCCGTTTCTCTAACTTTAGATTCTTTAACTTCTAGATGACTAAATTTAGATGAGATGAATCACCTATTGCAAATGAGACTGAAGACCTACCTAGAAAAGAAAGTTCTATCACCACATTATGTCAGGATATAAATGGACTTTATATTCTAGGGCTCCCCATTTGATAGGTTTTATATCACTTGAAGACAATACATATAGTAGAATATGTAAAAGCATGTTGTATACTTGCTATTTTAATTTTATTATAAGCAATTTCTCATCATAAATTAAAGCTCAAAATGTTCATATAGGTACCTTTAAAAGTACTTAGTACTACTTTAAAGGAACTTTGTCAAATTTAAATCTAATGTTAGCTAGTTTAGAAAATTAACTATTTAAAGCAATTTTAGATACTATACTTGTCCTCCCATCACTTCATAAAATGTAGCAATTTTTAGAGTCATACATTTCTAATTTTTAGATTTCTGTTACTCTTTTCATTCTAGTAAGGTCCATTCAATATTTTATTTGAGTTTTGCTTTTTAATTATTTCTAAGAGTAAGCAAGAACACAAGTTTAGAAACAACTAAAACTGAAGAATTATAGAGCAAGCAGTGCAGGTCTTTACTTAATCCTTATTTACAGGGAAAACTTTTTTACTTTGATGGCCATTTTGAACAGAAAACAATTAAATAATACTGGTTTTGGTCCATTACTGTTGATCCTCAAAAACGATCTTCATGCTTCTTGCAAAATAAGGTTTACAGCCTAGAATGCTGGCTAGTTCATTATTTGGTCTTGAATTCCTTGATGGCAAGGATTTTTTTCAATCTCAGTTAAAAGCAGGAGAATCTTTAATTCCTGTTACTGGCTGGACAAGATGCAAAACCATAAGCACCAACTTAATCTGCTGTTTGTGCAACTGAATTTAGCGACACAGGCTATAACTCAAAAGCTGTTGAGACACGAGTGAACTTTCATTTGCTCATATCATTTGTTTTGATTCCTGAAGATTAATTTAAACTGTGGGGGTTCTTTGCTGCTATTAATGATGCTACCATGGACAATGGTGACATTGCTGTGCCATTCAATTCACTCTGAATACTTTAGCCTTCTCCCCATTATCCTGTGCATCACTTTCATCCTTTGACTCTCTGTAACCTCTTCAGACATTTTCAGCAGAGATAGATAGTGATGATGATGACTGTTGGCACCTACAGAAGGCAAGATTTTCTTTTACTGTGTATGTCAGAGAAAGGATACCATACGTAAACCCAAGACTGAAACAGTCTAAATATCATAGTGTGCAAGGTCATCAGGAGAACACGAATGACATGTAGAGAGGGATTTTAAGGAGGGAAAACAAACATAATACTAAGGGGTACTAGAATCCAAAGAGACAGCTGACATTATTTATAGTTTTCTCAGAACTATTGTAGTATGTCTAAGCTTAAAATGTTATTGTTATAGATTGCATTGCTTAAAAAAAAATCACAAATGACAATATACTTCTAGGCAATGAGAAAAGCTGAAAAGATTCAGAAAAGATCAGAACAAGTGCAATATCCTTAATTTGCTTTAAAGGATATTTCAGTTTATTGTAGACTTATCCATCATCACACATTTAATAACTGGGTAATGATAGGTAACTAAGATAAATGAGATACTGAAATATATTCCTTAGGCAATAAAAAGTTTTTCTCATTATTTCCCCTTGGAATTATTCCTGTAGGTATTTTGTACACTGCAATTTCTTGGGTTTATTTCAGCATGACAAGATAATTATTTTTCAGTAAAGCATTTGACAAAATGTTTCAAAAAAGGTATATTCAGTACGGGTCATTTAATGAGATGTACTTTAATTCATATGAATTTAGTTTTGACAAAGTGTCAAAAATAGTGTCAAAATACACAAAAGTACCAATTAGTATTCACTGAGCTTCCACTTTAATTATTGTTTGTCCAATACATTAATTTATCATCAACAGCAGCTGAATGCTATTATCATTGGAGGACCAACTCCTTAGCCAACTAAATGCATTATGTGATGTATTGAATACCTGGTTTTGTAGATATTTTGCTATATTAATCATTTCAGAAAGATGGTAAAATAACACATTTGTAAACTTTCATACATGTAACACTGAGCTAATCACAGAAATAGTAAAAATGAATGAAAATAGAAAAATAGGAACCTGAATTTACAATTCTGTAATAAGTATGTAGAGTTACAAAAGTGCTAAGTGTTGCAGAAGTACTTTTTACTTAAGTGTGAGTTTCTGTAAGTTCCTTGTATTTTAAAAATAGACATTGTGGTGGATTTCTGAAAACAAATAAACTACTAAAATATAGTTTTACTTAGAGTGATCTCAGCATCAGTTCAGGCTCATATTCCAAATACATGCAGCTTTAAATGTGTGTATTAATTATTGATTCTCCTTTAAAAAGTTATGGTTTTAAATAGAGAGAAAACAATAAAGTTAAATTCATTTTGACACATACATGTAGTAAAAAACAAACTGAAGAAGTTACTTCCTAGAAGAGAATTCTGCAATTATAAAATAGGCATAAAAGTCTTTCATGCTTATTCAGAGATCATCACTAAAGGATTGGCTAAACATGAGAAATAAATATCCGTTGCATGTAAAAGAGAATCACACTTCAAAACTCACTAAAGTCAAAGGGAACATAACACACTCTTTAAATTTTTATGAATTGAGTCTAGAAATCTCCAGTGGCACCCAAAATCTTAAAAAAAAATTAATACATTTAAAGAGTAAAACTTCAGAAAAAAAAGGTCAAAGTGGCTTTAATACTTATTACTGGAATACAGAGAATGCTGCATTATCTGACAATTAAGCAGAAGCATCCAACCCATTGAGAAGTACAAGAAGAGTCTAAGCAAAAGATTAAATACTTCTAAGTCAAGAGAAATGCATTTCACTGGTCTCCTCATCCTTCAATGGAAAAAATGAGTGAAGTATAATAAAAAAAAATTAAAATATATTAAAAAGGAAAAAAAAAATCAAGAAATGTTCTTGAGATGAACTACAACATATCAGTCTAAGAACCCTAAAGATGACCAAAACAACTTGAACTCGATGGTACAAAACACACACTAAGGAGCAGTCAGATCCAGCAAATATGTGAACAAAATAAAGGCTTGTTTGTAGAGTTCGAAAGTTCACCAAAAGCATTCATGCCCTATGCCCTCCAACTCATTGTCACCTCTTTCCTAATAAGTTACATTGATATTATGTATAATGTAAAATACAAATACAAAGTTAGAACTTACATAGCAGTCACTCTAACATTCAAAGCGCTGCTCCTGTGCTAATTACATTATGCAAGCTTTTCTTCTCTGTAATGTTTTGCAAAGGTGGAACTATTTCTGCTACTTTCACATTATTCTTGTATTTATTCCTTTTCTTAAACCTATAAACAGCATATGCAGTGATTGCTTAGCTGCTTTCATGTAAACCGCTTTAGCTCTATGTATTTAATCGTGTTGAAAAAGTTTTGCAATTAATGGTAAGACGACACCTCCAAAGATATGGCTACTTTAAGAGTTGAGTTTAAAACCTGTATTGAACTATGAGGTAGCAATAAGAAATCAAACACTACAATCCTTTCCTATACATAGCACATATTTCATAAAACAAAAACATTTCATTTTTCTGGAAATTTTCAATTATATTAAAAAAGTTTGGTTTTGAATGACAATTTTGAATAATGTCACTCCAGTTTCTTCTAGGATACCAATCCAAAACCTTTTCAAGATTTGACAATTGACAGCAATCTATTAGATGCTTTTAGAATGTAATAAAATGCTGCTTGTATATTAACATTGACACAAGAACACTTTCTATTTGTGCAATGGTGTTTTTCACATATGCAGCTTTCAGAACTGTGTCACAGTTCTAATATAACAATCTGTACATGAAATCTGTAAATTTCTTAAATAAAGTCAGATAAGCCACTTTAGGGATGCTTCATTTCTATGGTGAAACTTCTACATTTTAGGAAATACCATCTGCGATATTGTTGAAATGGAGTATAAATAGAATATTTATTTATTGCCATAGTAATTTATCCACATAGTTATAATATCTACATTTTTTCCACAACTTATTTTTGCCCATAGGTAACAATGTTTTCCATTCTTACAGAGGTTAGCAGCTGTATTTACATTCCTATCATCTTTTACACACAATGAAATAGAAAAAGAATAGAAATTGTATTAAATCCTTTTACAAGCAGTTGTGAGGTCATTGCAGCTAAAGATAACTGTATGACTTGTAGGTCACCTACTCTGTGCACACTGCATTGATACATTGATACACTACATTGATTCAATATGCAAATAGCAATAATATACTAGAAATATCTCTGAAATAAAACATAATGTTAAACTAATCTTTTAAAGATCAAGGAAGCTAAAACATCTGCATTTCTGTGACAGAACAATCAATTTTTTAATGTTTGACTCAATATAGTAAAAAGAAGTCAGTGGGAGTAGTGGTAAGAGCAGTATCACTAAATATCTCTAAAAATAGTGATGCAGCTCTACGCACGGCTTTGTGTGGGTACCTGTGTTCCCAGTTACAGAGCTGGGATATGTGACACAGAACCAGTGTCAGGGTACAGCGTGGGCTGGTGGCTCCCTGGGTGCTGTGGGAGCTTCCCCAGGGTTGGGCAAAGCAGCCAGGGCCCATCCCATGCCCCTGGAGGGGGATGACCCTGTCCAACAGCTAAGCACTCACACAGCCACTCGCTGACTCCCTGTGCCCCCACAGTGGGATGGGGGAGGAGAATAGAAAGAGCAAAACTGAGAAAACTTACGGGTCAAATAAAGACAGTTTAAAAAGCGATGCAAAGAGAAAAAAAACATGGATGCAAAGGTGATCGCACCCTGCCCATCCCAAGAAGAATGATGCCATAGAATCATGGAAACATAGAATATCCCAAGTTGGAAGGAACCCATAAGGATCATTGAGTCCAACTCCTGAGTTAGTCTCTAAGTAATAGATACTTTTGAAGACCAAAGCCCTACTTTTTATTGCTCAGCATCATGTTTTATGGTCCCTTTGGCCTATTTGGGTCAGCTGTCCCGATGGTGTCCCCTCCCAGCCTCTTGCCTACCCCCAGGGTGAGCAGTGTGAGAAACGAGAAACACTGTGTGAGCAACACTCAGCAACAGCCAAATCACTGGTGTGTTAGAGCTGTTTTAGTCACAAATACAAACCCCACTGCCATATGGGCTGTTACGAAGAAACTTACCTCCATCCCAGACAGGTTCTGTGAATGCCAGTTCCAGTTCCAGCCAGGAACAGGGCTGCCCCAGGGCGCCAGGCACCTCCCTGGGCATGGGGTGAGGTAAGGTCTGGACATGGGGCCATGGGTAGGTCTGGCTCATTGGGGCCCATGGCTGAGCAGGACAGGGCTGTGGGGAGCTGGAGACCAGCTCTGCTGTGCTAAAGGTGCAAGGACTGGTGGCCCCAGGGGAGATGCAATGGGGTCCTGGGCTGTGGGAAGGGTGGGAGGAGCCCCAGGGAAGGTCAGGCACCCTCACACTGGAGGCACCCTCAGGGCACTGATAATCATCTTCAAAGTGTGGCTTTAGACCCCAGTCTGAATTCTCCAAGTGGGTGGTTGCTGGAAACTACCAATTTCCTGTGGGTTTTTTTTTCCCCTGATATAAAACATCTGTGGAATGATTAAATAGCAAGAAAACTGGTCAACAGGTTTTATGATTTATAGGCTCTGTCACACCGGTGTATCTGAGCACTGGGATGACATAACACATTGACCAAAAGGGTCCCCTTTCTTCATTTTTTTGAAAAGCCACTACTTCTACAAAAAGAGATTGTGCAAAACGACAACAGTAGATACTGACAAGTAACATGTACGAA
Organism: Psophia crepitans; assembly: GCA_013399095.1. Classification (NCBI taxonomy): domain Eukaryota; kingdom Metazoa; phylum Chordata; class Aves; order Gruiformes; family Psophiidae; genus Psophia; species Psophia crepitans. The sequence goes on from VWZZ01000503.1 coordinate 208,513, forward strand.
CACTACCAAACATTCATCCTCACTTGTCTGTTCTTAGAAGAGTGTTGAACATGATAAATGAAGTATTTTATCCCCAATTAGTACCATGTAGATGGATAGTTTTAATTATACCAAAAATGTTTCTTCAGAAACAGGTCTGAAAACAATTAAAATTTATAAAGGAAAAGCGTTCATGTGGTGTGTTATTTATTTGTTTAATATTTTTGTATTTGCATTTTAATTGGATTGTAGAAATTGAAACAAATTTTAGTTCCTTGACTTAACATATAGACAATTTTTAGAGGGGAAAAAACCCAAACTTTTTCCAGATGTGTTATCTCATTTTAAAAAGAATACTACTGGCCATTAAAAAATGCTTGAAATTAACAAGGAACATTGGATTTAGAATTTCAATCAAGGAAGAGAAAAAAATGTTACTGATTGCTTCTCACTGAGGGTCATAAATAAGATTCAAAGAGTATGTACTTTCCAAAGGTACTGAAGATGGTAGACATATAAATGATCAGATTTTCTTTGGATTGTCTGAAGCAAGTGGGAGACTGACCACCTTCTGAGAAAATCCATAAGGAAGCTGCATAATTGAAATCGCATTCCAATTCCAAATTTTATTCTTTTTGATTTGTTTAAAGCAAAGGCTCTCCAGAGTAAAAAGAAAGAATAAAATAATACCATGTGGTAAGTATGGGACACTTCTGAAGAGTTTAGAATTCTATAGATAATTTCTGTTTCATTCTTTTAAATTAATTTTATTAGGTTGTTTTAGAGAAGTATTAGTTAAGTCATGTTGTGAAATAGAATACTCATTGCTAGCTGTGTAAATTATCAAAGCGAGATGTCATTTTTTCAAGCTGTCTAATTAGCACCGGATTCTCTGTAGCAGTTCAACCTCTTGCCTGTGTGCAAAATACACAAGTATCTACTAATACTATGGATGATGTATTTCATGATGTATCTTGTCTTTAAGAAATCAGAGTAAGTACCAACTCATTACATCTACAATATAGCTTAGAAGACCTTGAAAGAGGTTAAACATCTAAAGCTTATTGAAAGTCAGTGGGCCCTATGGCTTTAACTTCTTTTGAAATCTCAGCTGACATCTTCACTTGGTAAGGTAAAACAAACCCAGACATAACAAACAGGTTTCCATTTACAATGTAACTGTCACAAAAATATAATTATTTTTTTTTACCGGTGGAGTGCTGAAAATATAGAAGGATGAACCCTTCAGTGCCAGAAACTTGAATTTATAGAGCTGAGATGAATCAGTTCCTTCAAGTCTCTCATTTACCCATCCCATGTGTATGACCTGTAAAAGAAAACAATGAAAAAATAAAGTTTTATTTTTCAGTGGAGCATAAGATATATCTGAATAGGTCTAAAATAGATCTGTGTTTCTACAACGAAGAGTGGTCATGTTAGAATAGGATGCATCATCCCCTTCTTCACATTTGCCTTCCCACCACTACCAGACTCTTGAAGTATACGGGATCATGCCAGTGTGTCAGTTCTTGAAGAGCCTTAACCTGCAGTACAGGTTGAATCATGTCTGAAATTATAACCACTTTAAAAGTCACACATATGTCTCAACAGACTTTCACTTGAGCCAGCAGAAAACCTAGGTGTACTCAAATACTTCAGTCAAGAGTTTATAGAAAAAATAGTTCTACATTATCGATTGCACAGTCAAAACCTGGATGTAGTGAAATGTCTGTTACATGTACTCCAAAGAAATATATCTGAACAAATCACTAATTTATCCAAAACCAAACATCTTTATGCTCATGTCTGCTACTGTGAACAAAATGTCTTTGTTACACTGATTGTCCTTCAGAGTTTATACTTTTTTTTTATATACACTTTATCTCATGACAATTTATGTTCTCATACAATTTAACACCAAATTCAGTTGTTACACAACCTTGCTCTACCAGTATTACAGTACATGTCTCTGTATTTCAGATAAATTAACTTTAGGAAAAAATAAAGTAAGACAGCATGCTTCTTTTTTGAGGTAAATAGAAATGTATAAAGGAATAATGCCATAGTGTGGTAGTATAATATCCTGAATGCAGTTACAACCAAAAATAACAAATGTAAACATTTTAGGCTTCATTTTGCATACATTAAGAGGAACATATTGCCCTTGAAACAGGTACTTGAATCTAGAGGGACCCACTGATCTCAATATGCAGCTATTGCTGATAAGCTCGCTCATTTTCAACTAAGGCTACTCTGATGGCAAATATTGAGTTCAGTGGGCAGAAATGTCATAGCACTTGTGAACACACTGAGCCCACAGAGAACTTTGCTGGAACTCAGTGGAAACAGCCCTAAGAAGGCATTCACTGAATTTCATGAAACCTTGAGCATCTGTTCTACAGATAGATTTGGGAAACATGTGATGATCTCAGGAATATTTTTCTATTGAAAGAACAGTGCACATACCTGTAGTTATTACCAACAGCGCAGAAAGGTGGAAAGCATGGACAGGGAGTAGCTCATAGCACAGATACTTGTTCATACTCTTGTATCATGAAAATTCCACACATGGTTCTCTAGTTTTGTTACTTAATGTATCAATTATGTCTCTCACCAATCAACTTATTAATAAATAAATAATAAACTAATATGTTAAGAGAGACAATCCTCTATTTACTGAGTTGAAGCATTAACATTGTAAGGAGAGCTAAGAAACAGCATAACAAATACAATAGCCTTTCCAATTCTCACTGTGTTATTGATTAAATTTAATAACTCTCACCAACACTTTGTTTCTATAGTAGTCAGCAAAGGTTTAGAAATAGGATGTACAGGCATTTCACTATTTTAACAAAATATACTATAGTATTGTTGATAATCTAAAATGCGTGGTAATATAATATCAAATAATACAGACAAAAAGAATAATGTCCAAATCACAAGGCACAAACAATACAATATTCTCCTTGACATTCATAAAGTCATGTTTGCTGACTTGCAAATGGACACCATTTATTAACCTGCAACAATATTAAAATCTTTAGTAAAAAGTAATTTACTGATTAAACTGAGAAATTTATAAGTGAAGGATCTAGTGCTCTATTATCTTCTTCACATCCATCATCATTATCATCACCATTTATTCTTACAGCAGCACTCAGTAAATCATTTTGGAATTATCCACAATGTCAAATGGCAAAACTAAGTCACAGATAAAGTCTCCAGCTTGCCCAGGTCATTCATCAAACATCATATATTAATGCAAACATTGACATATTCTGAGAAATACAACTATATATCTTGTTGCAAATCAAAGACGTTCATTTAATATACGAAAAGAAGGAAAACATGAAATTCTTAGTTGAAACTCAGGGCAGGATGTTACCAGAAGACTAGAATTCCACTTGTCATGATTGTGTTTTCACTTCAAAACACATATGTTATTTCCTGTGATTTACAGGAAAAACTTGATTTACATGGTTGACCAAAATCAGAGTTTGGCCCGTAAGCACTGGTCCTAAGTACCAACAGTAGTGCAAAAGACAACCATACTTTCTTCAAATAAAATCCCACATTTAGAAAAAGGGCACTGAATTTCTCTAACTGAAGTAAAATGAGATTTGTTTTTCAATGAAAATCTCCTTTATGTCAAAGTTTTCCACACATGAAATGAGAATAATTTCATTTACTTATTTTACGGTATTTGTGTGAAAGCCTAACACTGTTGTATTCTTATCTATGTCTGCAAGATGTGAAAGGAGCGCCAAACATTATAGCCTCGATTTAATGTGGCACTTAATCTTCTGGATCATTCTCTTGAGTACGTATTTAGCTACAAACACAAGACTGCATTTTCTAATTTGCTGCAGACATATTTTTGGGGCATGTGTTCTAAGTGTCTTACTGAAATGGAACTGTATTATTATTTTTTATTGAAGTCACACCACACTGTGACCAGTCTACCTGTGGTAGATCAGAATCAAGAGACTTGGTGTGTATGTATATGTAAGTACAGAAGTATACCCTTCTCCACACAACAAACAGACTTATAATTGCTAACAGCTACAAACTCAACATTAAGCTGTTCCGTATGCTGAAATCTCTTTCAACCTCAGACGAAAAAAATTACAAAATTTACAAAAAAACTACCTTTGTAGATAAATTTAAAATTTGGAGAAAAGGATTTCCACAGAATACTGACTGATGTCTCAGCACATACTTACGCTGAGGAACAGAAATACAGCACAGCTAGAAGGCACACAAGTATCCTTCTTGTTCATTGGTTTTATAATTTTTTTTATACTTAGGAGAAAAGGAAGGTTTGAGTTGATTAAATACGGATCACTCCAGCAGATATGAAAGGCTGAATGAGATACTTTCTTGGGGAAGAAGCAATGGCCAGGCTTGGTAGCAGAAGGATTGCTACTGGAAGGTAAGTAGTGAGCTCTGTGGGTTTAGAGCTGCATTACTGTCACTTGCATGAGTTGGAGATAATAGGATGGCAAGCCAAAAAGTAAGTATTAATGAATTTGAAAGAGAAAGAGGAAAAGACAAAGCAAAAGACATTTAGGAGGAGAAAGAAATCAATTTAGTAAGACCAAAAATAAAGAAACAGGAGAAAATATGAAATTAAAATGAAAAGAAAAAAAGAAAGGATACTATACAAGTATATAAAGAGGGGAAAATCAATGAAAAAATATTTAGGAGGAAAAAACATTAAGAAAACAGGATTCCAAATGTATAGTTGCCTCTAAGGACACAAAGTTCTTAAAAAAAAAAAAAGAAGGAAAATATGAAGAATTTCCTTTATCAGAATTAGTGTTTGATTAACTTATGATGATATTGAAAAAATAATATAATTATGCATGTTTTTATAGAGATATTTAAAAATCTAATATATTTTTTACTTTCTTTCCACACATCTTTCTTATTGACTGGTTTATTTAGTGGTCATTTAGACCACAGAAATGGAGAAAGAATAACTATTCAGTTCAACAAAAGTCTGTATGGAACAAAAAGCAACCAACTGTTGGTACTCAGTAACAAGCTGTGGTTCCTAAGTAACTGGGGTCTCAGTATGTGGGTGGGAATATTGGTCCTGGGATAAAAACTGTCCTTTTATTTGGATTGAAACCTGCCATTTTAAATTTCAGAGGTGCTCATAAGATATTATGTTACAAACAGTTCCATTCTCAGCACTGCTTTCACCACTTTATTCCCATACTGCATAATCAATTTGAGACTTCTATTTGAAACTGCATGGAAAATTACCCATACATCACTGATGTATTATTAAGTTTCTAACATTTTCTAATACACTTTCCAAAAGTTCCTGTAGGAACAAAATGAGCAATGGCACTTATTATGAGGAGATAAAACAAGTCACTAACAAAATGTAATCCAATCACAGCAGATAAATGAAAGTTCTTATTTGCATTTATTGTTTTCCTGCAGAAATAAAGCATCTAGATGCTGCAGTGACTTGGAAAATTAACATGTGTTACATTTAATAAAACAGTCCATACATTTTGCATATAGTGCTTTTAGTTAAATAGTTATGAAAAGTAAATGACGCAAGACACTCCAGAGGGAAATGAAGAAAGAAAATCAAGTAGATCTCTGACATATGAAACACCAGACGAGATGGGTACACTTATGTAATTAAAGTGGGATAAGGATCTACAACAGATGCTTGCAGCTTGGACTGCAAGTTAAGAACCAATCATACCATGAAACACAATGGAACAATACAAAATTAAGAGAGCAAAGAGAAGTACATCTTAAGGTAGCTTAAGACTTTTTTTTTTTTTTTTGTCTTTTCCAAAGCTAGTAGTAGACTGCATATTTTGAAAAGTACAGATATTGAGGGGGTGGGAAGCAGACTTTTCACATACATAATGATTAACTAACTCAATAAAAAAATAAAATAAAATTGAGTGTTAGCTGTTTTGATGCATTACATGAATGGTTTCCATTGTACAATTGCATTCAGTTATGTCCAAATGGCTACTACTCAAAATATAATGTTTTAGAGACGAAACTACAGAGGAACTTTGAAATTATGACATTAGAGTATTTTATGTGCTTCAGCTCAAGAATGAAATTTCTAAGTCCAAGCTGGGCACAGTTTGAATGCCACACATAGTAACATGTCCATACTAACCCAAAGGAAACTGTGAAGACAGGTATGTATCTGAATTTGTGTATCTTCCCAGGAATTGCCTGTCTAGGCAAAATTTAGATTATGAGTCCTTTTGGGTAATGATAAATATTTCTTCTCTTTGTTTGCTTGTTTTAACAAGGAGACTGGGAAAATATGGGCTGATATCACTCACCTTTTCTCATAATAGTATTCCAAGTTAGGATCTAAACCACAAAACTCCTCACTCTTGAAGATGTTTTCTTACTGGTTATGCATTCTTGTTTTATACTAAATCAGCAACATTATTTGTGCAGCAGGAACTAACCAAACTAAATAACAGTGGAAAACTCAGGTCCTTCACATTTTTTTTGATGTGTTATATGTCTCTCTTATTTTTTAGCAATATTACCACAACAATAAAATACACCTAAGAAGCTATTCTCCTCATCAAAAAAAGACTCAAACTATTTCTTCTGAAGTTTGGGAAAATTAAAAAAAAGAAAAGAAAACCTTTCAAACTCTAGCTGTTTGCCATAGCTGTTGCAGACGAGTCCTCAAAGAAGAAAACTCAGTCTGAGCTTCTTTCTACATGTTATCCCCTATCAATATAATGGTAATACTGCTTAAAAAATGTGTTAACATAACTTTAATTGGAGAATAATCTTGAAGAAGGACTGATCCTAGTAATAATCCAGGGAAATCACACTTCTGAAATATTGAATGGAAAAGCAATGGGTTCTAAAAGCTGTGAAGAGCAGATGCCTGTGCAGAAAATTATATACTCTAAAATCTTTCTTACAAACCAGAAGGCAGAAATATACAAAGAAAAGGAGAATAAAGAAAAGTTAGGGTTTTTGTTTTTTTTTTTAATATTCTAACAGCTAAGGGAAGCTCAGGAAGACAGCTTAATCAGAGACCATGGTTCCTCGCTGAAGACAGAATTGTGTTGTGCCACTCACTGCCAGAGAACACAGACCTAGATGACGGCTGGAATATGTGGCCAGCATATTAGGGTAAGAAGCACTGCTTAAATATACGCTTTCGTATACTTTTCCTTAAATAGGAATAGGTTTCCTTTGTCTTGACACATCTTGTTTCTGGTATCCAATGTTTGAAGTCTTCCAACTTCAAAAGGTGATGCCCTGTACCTGATTACCACGGGCTGATGTAATAATAAACCATAATAACAAATCATAACAATGAACCTGTTGTTTTTCTTACCATGTCTATCTGACTGGCTTCTGCAGACAGGGGCATCTGGGATGGGCTCCTTAAGTACTAGCAAGGCAATGGAGGATGGACCAAACCTCCCTAAAAGAATTTACATCCCCAGATACTTTTCAAATATTTTCCAGGAACAACTTCTCCAGTTGTTTCCCACAGCCTCTCACATATACTTGATTATTCTTGACTATGTGCTGTATCCTAATTGGCTTTCATCACCCTGTTTTTCAGACTCATTCTTCAATATGTCAAGGTCATTCCTATGTCTAACACTCTATTTATAATTTCATGTCTGCAAAACTTGTGGGCTTCCTTTTGCTAATGCACCATAAAGGGAGTATTCAAGGGAACTGGATCCAGTACAGACCTTTTCAGGACTTCTAGTCAATATGACAGATTTAATAGTGAATCATTTCTACCTATTATTGGATTATACAACAAAATCTGTACAACCAAATCTGTATAATACTATAATACTTGTTAAAAATATTGCTATGTCAAGAAATGTCATAAACCTTTCTGGAATCAAGATATGTTGCAGCAACCACCTGTCACCCATCCACAAGATGCGTTATACTATCCCAGGAGGAAATTAGATTGGTTGTCACTATTTATTCTTGACAAATCCTTCAGGACGGTCATTCATTTGTTATCTTGCAGCTGCATACAAATATTTTGTTTATTTATTTCAAATTTCTTTCTAGAGATTGAAGTTAAATTGACTAGTCTCTAATTCTCCAAATTCTCTTTCTTTTTCCATTAAAAGCCATGCTGTTTGCCCTTTCCTAGCTTTTGCCATGTCACCTGGGAGACACAAATTCCCTGAAATATCTTGACAATGGCTCTGAGATTACTTTGACCAGTTTTTCAAATATCACCAAGCACTAAAAGCATATATACCACCAAAACTTTCCTTTGCACTGTCATCTAAGATTTTATTGGGTTTTGCTAGTATTATTTGCAGTAACCATGTTTTGCAGTTGACCTTTTCAGTGAAGGCTGACCTCTGATATGTTGAGTAGAAGCCAAACATTTTCCTTTGTGTCCTTGCTGTTACTGTATTTAGAGAGTAATTTTTTGTTACCCATCTATCCCTTGCTGGCTGCATCATAAGCTGTGTCCTGGCCTTCCTGATACTATCACATACTACGTTTTTATAATCATTGTCTCTAGATTTCATTTTCTGTATGATTTCCCCTGGAGGTCAATGAAGAGATCACTGCAAAAAAATCAAAACAAGCAAGGGAAGAGACATCCTAGGAAGTAGTGAAAATCTGTTTTAGAGCATCACAAGAGAAAAAATACATAGTCTTAACGATTATCTCATCAATATTTTCCTATTTATACTGAGAAGAAACTGTATTGTTTTAGTGGACTACAGGTAATGATCACGTTAGTCTTAAAAAGATAAAAAACACCAAGCAAACAAAATGAAATAAACTTGCAAGTAGTTGCTGTGTAGAAGAGAGAATTGCTTAATGTACTGTTTCATAAAAAATATAGAGCAATCCAGCAGTGTGTATCTTTCTGAAAATTGAGTCCCAAATCTGACTGCCTACTGATAACACAGAATCAAGTGCTTTCAAGTCTCTAGTGCACTGTAATAAATTATATCAAGCAGAATCAACAGTTATAATATTTGTAGAATGGTAGCTGTAAACATCCTCCACACTCAATAAAATAATGTACAAGCTGATTCAATCCCCTTTTCTCCTTGTGGAGCATCAATATGCTCTAAAAGTACCCAGTCCGTAGATGCTGTGTGCTTCGTCATCTACACAGCTTATATATATATATACACACTTAGAGCCAGAGCTTCAGCAGTGGTACTTATTTAATACCTTTCAAATCCATGTAATACCTGCATATTTGTTTAAACTTTGTAGTCCTTGGCACGGACTAACTAGGACTAGGGTAACGAGAACTCTCCGAACAATTCACAAGGACAGTCTGGGATTTAAGCATTGGTGGGAATCATGTCCAATAGGCAGTTTAAATGCAGACACCCTACTTTGGTGGGAGAAGGGAATTTAGAAGTGTGGAAGTAGCCAGACCATGCCATTTACTTTCATGACCTGGTGCTGTTTATTTTAACAGTACAAATATATTCATAATAACTACAACTACTACTACCTTTCCTACCACCTCTTTCTAACTTTGGATCACAGACACAGGGCAAAGTCCAAACTCTCTTTGACGTCTTCTTTTGGCAAAGGGACCCAGGTTTAGACCTGGGAACCAATATCTTAGTCCTTTCACTTTCCAATTTTATTTAGTTATATGCTCACAGAAATCATCATGTTTTGGAGATTCAGTTTCCAGTAAAACCAGTCAGAGGCAATATGAAAAAACAAGGAAGAAATCCATGTTTAGCAATTTTTTTATGTTCTTGACTTTGAATCCCAGTTTGTTTATGGGCTATGAAAAACAGAATCTGAATGAAACCTATACTGATTCAACCTCATCTCTTTATGAAAGATTAAGCTGGACTCTAAAGGCAATGAAGAAAACTCACCCCAGCTGACATGGTAATGAAATTCCAAGGACCTGTTCAATTCTTCAGGAATGTCCATACTCAAAAGCAAAGATAAATTTGCAGCTATCACCAATTTCACTTCAAGGCAGCTCTTCAAGTGACCTTCAATCTCTTAAGTTTATCCTTTCTCTAAATTTTATATCAATTGCATTAACAAGAGCTATTCAGGTTTGTACAAATATTATGTAACTGACATTAATAGGCTTCATTAATCTAGGGCAAACTCTTCTGTTTTCAGTTACCATTGCAAAGTTTTATTTTATTCCTTTGTGATATATATAAGAGATTCACATTTTGTTTGCTTTTAAAGCAAAGTTTCACAGGACATTTTAAAGTCTGAATTTTTCACACTTGCTCCTTTAATATTTTTATGTTTGTAAGTTTTATTTACTTGATCTGTCCAAAGTAATTATTTTTTCTCACTTTTTGACAGACAACAATCCAATGTTTGTTTCTGTCAGTTCCACCTTAAATTTTCAACTCCTGAAATAAACATCCTAATTGTATCTTCCCTTCTTTTCATGTTTGGAACGGAAAAAGTGTGATAGATCTGTACTGCCTAAATTTAGGCACTTTAGATGATAAGAGGCTACTCTTATTAGGACCTAAGTATAGTCAAGACAGAAAAATAAGTTCCTGTAAAGGATGATTTAAAACATTGATATCAAGTTCCACATTTCAACAGCTCTCCGGAACAGAGTAATTTTCTGCACTGACTGTCTAGGCAGTTTATGGAGACTAGCCCATTTATTTAGGAAATCAAATTAGGTAGTTAGTGATATGTTGTATGACATTCTTCAATACTTTTAAAAAAATCTTCCTTTTTTCAACTAACCCCATTATGTGTTCCCAAACTGATGTGAACACACTTTGAATAGTGACTAAAGTACTTGTAGTATAGAGTTCCTCCAACAAAAGATATTCAAATTTGATAACTTTTCCCCTGGCATTCATAATCACCTGTTTTTCATATCAGTTTAATTGACAATTAAAAAACATGGCAAAGACAGTAATTAAAAACTCCTTTCTTATATAGAATAGGTATTTATTTGGGCTTTGGGGGTAACTTGATTATCTACTATACATAGAACTAAAATCTGTAGTGGTGTTTGATTCCCCCNTGTAAGAAAATGTCAGTGGTAACTTTTAGTAACCTCTACAAGAGTCTGTAAATGTCCAAGTACCTTTTACAAATAAGATGACGAAATGGTGACATATGAAAGAATATACAAGCTGCAAGCTGACAAACTAATAAATATTTATTTGATCCAGATATGAAGAACTTCTTTTACTCAATCTTTGACTTCTATAATAAAATTCTGTAATAAATTTCTACACTATAAAATACACCTTGCCTCATTTTTACTTTTATAATTTACAAAGATAGCATTTTTGGAAACAATAGGGATTGGCTCTTTGTTCTTGAGTAATATGATGCAATGAAAGCACATGAAAGTGAAATGCATTAGTTTTATTATACAAGCCTCAAAGTACTTTCCAGAATTACAGAATTACCCCAGAAAATGCTACTAATATATTTTATAAAGTAAATGAAAAAAATCTTTGCAATGCTACAAGAAGTAAGAACACTTCCCAATGCAGTAAATTTATCTGGGTCTTCAGAACATTTGGCTAGTTGGCGAAGAAGAAATCTCTCATCAGGCTCCTGAGTTCCAAAAGTCCCAGACAAACAGTCATGGCAAACACAGTCTGCACAGCATGACACATGCAAAACAGATTGAATTTGCAATACACTCCGTGTCTATCTGTGCACGATATATGATGTAAATACAGAATTAACTTGTCAGACTTACTGCTGCAATATCGCATGCAAACATACGCTACGCTTTCCAAAACCTGGTTTCCAGAACCACTGTCCCCCTCTCATTTATTTTGTGGCTCCATCTAATCCACTTTTATGTCTACGGTGGAGGATTCTACTCATCATTGCCAATTAGTAAGAATCTGCTGTACTCAGTAGGCATTTCAGAACTTCAAACCATAGAAAACTTTTAAAATTTTAAAAGTGACTACATGTGCCTACGTAAGCTCTACAAATTTTGCAAATTTACACAATGTCAAGGATTTAAATAAATTGGATAATACAATGAAAGTCTTACCTGGTCGGAGGGAGAACAGCATTTATTTGCCATTTTCATCTATGAAGGAGAGATGGAAGAATACACAGTTATTAATATACTGAAGAGTTTCTGTGATGCAATTAGCACTGACTTACTTACTGAATACTGTGTTAATACTTCCAAACTGTATTTCTAAAAAAATCAATAATTCAGTGCTTAAATACTAGACTTTTACTATTACACTAAATTTACAAAATCAAGGACTCAAAAGACACAAAACTTTTTATCAGTTTTGTTTAAATCCTTCATAAATATTTGCATTTATGAATTAAACTTTGCCACTCTGAGTGAAAATATACTGTATTGTAGATAACTCACTTAGGTCTCAGTTAAACAATTGTTTAAGGAGATCTGTGAATGAGATGTGATTATGTACTTGTGAAATGAAGGCCACAGAGTGTAAGACATGTTTAAACATGAAGAGTATATTGTTTAGGCTTTCCTTTTAGTTTACTCTTCAAGATAAAGTTTCATATATTTCTTTTTCCTCCCTGTGCAGATGATCAAGAATTTTGTTGATTTTTGGCTTTTCTTTGGCAGTCACAGTTTGCATAGATGAGTGGCAGACAAACCCTGACAGATACTCCCTTCTTTAAAGTGAAACACTTACTTAAAGTGCAATATTAGTAAGTGTAGTAATGATATGGCACCTGGACACGAAAACATTAGCCTACAAAGACTAAATTCCCTACAATGTAAGGCTATAAGCTGCAAACTGTCCTACAGTGGATGAGTACTTTCAAAGGATCTTGTAGTCAAAAAGCCTGTTTTATAAAGAATGAAAAGCTTGTGGTAGAAGACCAAAAGCTGTAACTATGAACAAGAAAAACTAAAATTGCCACAGGAAAGAAGAAATCAAAGGATATTGCTGGATATATCCTGCCAGAGATAGTCTGGCCATACCAGATTTGTAAGGTCAAATCTGTGGATAATCTTTGGAAGCAGCGCATGTTGGCAGCCATTTAGGTCAGTAAATACAGTGATGCCATTGCCTGTTATGGTGGGTTGACTCTGTCTAGCAGCTGAGCACCCACACAACCACTTAATGCCTTCCCCCTCCCAGCAGGAAGGGTGACACAATAAGAAGAGGAAAAGCAAGAAGACTCATGGGTCAAGATAGGGAGAGCCTAATAAGTGAAGGAAAAAAACAAGTGATATAAAGGCAATCACTCACTGTCTCCCGCAAGCAGACTGATGTTCCACCACTCTCCAAGCAGCAACCACCTTGGAAGACAATCCCCAACCTTCTTTATCCACTACATCACTTCTGTGGCTGAGCACAACATCATATGGCACAGAGTATCTCTTTGGCCAACTTGGGTCAGTTGTCCCAGCTGTGTCCCTTCCCAATTCCTTGCCCATCCATCCCCAAGGGAGGGGGAATGGGCTGTGTCAGAGTGAGAAAATTCAAAGCCTTGATGCTGTGCAAGCACCATTCAGCAACACTCAAACCACTGGTGTGTTATTAACAGTGTTTTACTCACAAATACAAAATATAGCACCATACGGCTGCTATGAAAAAAGTTACCTCCATCCCAGTCAGGACCAGAACACCTGTAAGCGGCCAAGAGGGCTTGTGTTGTGTTAATGACACAGGCCTCAGGATGTCTCAGGGTTCGTCTGGACTTGTCTTGGACTGTCTGGAGCTGTATTACAGCTTTTTTAGCCATAACATAAACATCTAATGACCATGAGACTATTGCCCACTTGGTTTCAGCGAAGTACAGCTGTGGGATGTAATGATATTTATATAGATAAAAGCTACAGGTATATATATAAAGAGGATATAAAGTGTATACATACACTTGCAGCTAATAGATGGCAATAAGAAGTCATTATTCTGTATAGAGTGAATTATCTATGACCTTAAACAGAATGACCCTAGGACAAAACACAGTGTGGAGGAGTACAGGATCACAGCAGGAGCCTTGACGGTATGGACACAGGGTGATAAGGCTCAGGGCTGTAGGAGCTCACTTGTCAGTCCTATCCATCCCGAGCCATCAAGACTCCTTCTTCCTCACATACGCTCACTTTTGCAGCCCGTTTGAATTGAAATGTGTTGTCAAACAGTGTGGGTGTGCCAGTGGGGATGAAGTGGCCAGACCTGCTGGGAGCCTGGGGCACCTGTCACCTTGGGTAGAGTGCCAGGAGACCCTGCCAGCCCTTTGGAGAGGCCCTGCCATGCTCCCTACCACCTCCCTGCCACTCCAGTGGTGGAACAGGGACCACCACCACAGCGCCTGCAGGCACTGGCACCTACACCATAGAACAGACAAGGACTGATGATGAGGATGGAGCTCACACAGAGCTGCCAAGTGGAGCAGGGGGCTCCAAGCAAGGTTCCTTGCAGCTCTCACATACAGGTCTGCCTAGAGCAGCCTGACCGCAGGCTGCATGGATGCACTGTGCCAGGAATGGCCTGGGGATCTTTGGGAGGGGAAAGAGGTAGCAGAGCTTCTCGGTGCTCTTGGGGCCTCGACAGTAACAAACCGTCAGGAACTCAAGAACCCCACTCTGTAACTTGGATAAAAGAAACTGGTGATGTGCTCAGTGTTACAGAAGGAAGCAGACCTCACCAGTCTGATTCCGTAACAGGCTTAATCCTGAGCAGCTGTGCAGACATAATGAAAAGGCACCTGGAATACTTTAATATCAGTAGGAATGCTGTCACACCCTGCCCATATTCAGCTCCAACCTTTCTCCAGTCCTTCAAACACAAATACATACACAAAATAACTATACAGAAGCCATATTATACACATAGAAAATATTATTTCCTTGCAGGTAGCCAAAGATATGTTGAATAATAAGATTACTACAGCATAAACCAGTGCAAATAAACAGGACTGGCTGTGATCCTGTCTCCTTTCACCTTCCTTTTTAGTTCAGTCGAACTACTTAAGCTCCCTATATTACAGGAAGATTTTTGTTACCCTACTTTTAATTTTATTGTGTTCAGATGTGCCTGGAAAATTGTGTGTGAGTCTGCCCACACAGGTTTTCTGCAGAACGAGGGCCGAGAATTGCAAATAGCATCCGCATAACCACTCCAGCTTCCCACTGGTAAGGGCAATAGTGAAGAATGCTTTGGACTCCACACCTATTCATTGCACAGCCTTGGCTCATTCCTTATTCAAAGCAGGGACGGCTGCAGCCCTGACGTAACTGTGGGGAGAGGAAAGATCTCCTTCTGCATCATGTTATGTCCCTATGTCATGGGGCTGAGGAGAGAGAAGTAAGCACGCTCCA
This sequence comes from Psophia crepitans, assembly GCA_013399095.1. Lineage (NCBI taxonomy): Eukaryota > Metazoa > Chordata > Aves > Gruiformes > Psophiidae > Psophia > Psophia crepitans. Next base: position 223,787 of record VWZZ01000503.1, read on the forward strand.
CTACAGTTGGCACCACATGTTCTCTACATGCCCCCACAGCTGGTGCAGAGACAGGAATACAAATGGGATACGCCACACCTCGCTGGCAGCGCATGAGCCTTCGGCACTGCAGTACAGTAACAGGAATCAGAGACAGCAGGGGAACTAAACCCAAAAACCTGGATCTGCAGACTGCAGGCAACTTGGAAAATGAACTATTAAACAGCTGTAATTACTATACTATGTTCTAAATGAATACATATGGGGCAGGAACAGAGTGGAGGTGAAATGCTTCAGAGCCATAGACCTAAACCTAAATACCTACCAGGCTAGGACTTATCTTGCTTAAATTTGGCAAGCCAAAAAAGGAAAGAGTTATGCATATAATATACCTATATTGTCTTTTCAGACAGCAGAGAGAGAGAAGGATCTTGACAGGCACCACTTTTTTTTTTCCTGGCATTAAGATCCTATGCAACTCCTTGTTGCTTGGTTAAATTTAGGTGATACGATTCCTACCCTTCCTGAATTTCCTTTACAACCCCAGTGGTTTGAACTGTGGTACTTTCATATCAATTTTTGGGGGTTTAAAAACAAACAAACAAAAAAGCAGCAGCAAAGAAATATTATCATGTATTTTCAACCTGGAAAAAAAATTGCTTGTGTAATCATTGAGGCAGTCAGATCTGTATACTGCTTCCTCTACACAAGGATTTTGTTTCCATCCACAGGTACCCCACATTCTGCTGTGTAAAAGAGAGACCTTCTCAACCCCCTTTCTTTTTTATATACTTGTTGAAAGCTCATATTTCCTAAGTCTCTCCTTATTCAAACAGAAATTTCACTTCACTGCAATACAGAGTATCACTTAGATATACATGAACATAGAGGCATAAAGGAAAAGGTTTACACACTATGACACAATTAAAAAAGCTGTCAAAGGCATAAATATGATGTGGACTAATAACCCTGTTTTGATGAGAAATTTTAAGTTTCTACCATCCTTCAGTGAAACTGTTGGAATGATTTATAAATATCATAAATAACATTTAAAGTGAAACAACTGCATCTTAACTTGTTCTCTTACCTGCTAATGATCACGCATTTATTTGTGTATAGTTTCTTAAAAAATAACACCACGAGAATATATTGGGAAAAAAAAAAACAACTTGAGAAAGTCATAAATAAAAGAAACAAGTCTCTATAATGTAAATGAATTGGCAGCATTACCTTGAGGTGTTTCTAGTGATTAAGGCTACATTAATGTTCAGTGTTAAGTTTCAAAGAAAATAAGATCTGTGAGAAAAGCTGCACATATTTAATAGCTGGCTATCTGAGTGGTGCAACACAGAGAGAGAAATATAAACTATTCCAAAGAACTCCCTCCTAAAAACCCATCTCCAGCACGGCATTACCACTGCAGCCTACAAAGAACCACCTAGCTGAACAAATTAGGAACAGGAGCAGTGAGAAGCATGTGCAGATCAACTTGTTTCCTGTGTTTCTTGTTTCATCATGGCAACTTCACTGCCAGTTTCTGTTCTGTTTCTCCCCTCAGCTTCTTCAGCTTTACCTCTTTCTCTGAGGTGAGGCGCTGATTCATCTCTATTTATTTCTTCCAAAGGTAAATGTGAAGAGCTTTGAGAACACTGAGAAGACTGGGGATTGAATCACAAACGAAGATGACAGGGAAGTTTCATGCTCGTAGAAAAGTATATGAAAAACAGGAATCTGAACAGAGTGATGAATAATTTGGGGCAAGGGTACTTAGGAGGAGGAAAAAAAAAAGGTAACCTATATTGCTTGTAAAGGTGACAGCTATTGGGAGATTTTTCTGAGCTAAGCACATAAGGCATATATCAGTAAGGAGGGCTGAAAAGATACTCTTACACCTTTTTCCATGTTGCAGTATTCCCCATGCTCCTCTGTCTTATAAGAACGAACTCTCTCCAGCCTAGTACCAGAATCATTATTTCTCATCTACCACTTTCTAGATATGCTAACATCCAGGGGCAGCATCCCTGCACAGTGACGACTTCTCACATCTTTGCTGTTGAAAGATGACTCCTCCTTTACACTCGATCCCCAGAGAGCTTGCCTTTGCATAGAAGTTAGATGTTTCGGTACTTCAAAAGAGTAGCCTGACATTAGCAGAAGTGTCATATTGTTGCAGAGCTATTTTTGTACTGCCTACATTAGGACTGTCTTTTGGCATCAGCAGGAGATCTGACAAAGAGCTGCCAGTTGCTGAAGGAGACTGTATTAGGGTAAAAGAGCAAAATAAAGTATATCAGGGCAAAGTGATACATGAAAGTTAGGGTGCACTGTAAGAAAACAATTCATCTGTATCAGGAGCTCTTTAAAAACTAAAATGCTAAAAAAAAATTATTCAAAACGTTACGCAAATGCATATGACAAAGGACATCTGTAAGAGTAGCACGAATAGGCACAGATGAAGTAAGAATGACTAAGGTGCAGGAAAAGTTGCTAAAGTCAAGAAACAACTATTGGCACAAACAAAATCTAAAAATGTGTAGAGGTAAAAAGTGAACAATGGAAAGTATTGTTCAAATACTTAATAATAGGTCAGGTAAGAATGCTGACATTCTTTATGGCAACAGTATTAGCAAGAAGGTCCCTTGTGACCATGTATGGCAACTAATTTATGTACAGAGATGATGGCGTAGGACAGAATAAGAAATGAATAGTTTAACTATTTGGAGAAACAACTGAACTCAAAAGTCAGCAAGAACTCAAGAAATTAACCCATAAGTAGGGAAGGGGTTATCTGAAATAATCTCCGAACCAGTAGTGATCATCTTCAGGTACTCCTGGAGAATGGGAGAGACACTCTACAGAAGTGAAGTGCAGAAACAGGAAAAAGCTCTGAGGAATTAGGGATCCATTCCCTAGTGCCAACTGCAGAAGTATGATAAGAAAAGAATCACTTTGTGGAATGATAGTATTAAGGTAATAAAAAGCATTCAAAATGGATTTTCAAGAAGCCTAATCGAAGGCCTTGCCCGAAGCACTGTGGGTGCCAAGCAGCCTGTGCCCTCTGGCTGCCCAGAGGCAGGGAGCGCTCTCCAGCCCTCCTTTGCTACACACTTTAGTTGTGCTCCAGCCTCACAGTCCACCGCTTAAAAAACGGTGTGCAGTAAAAGGGATTCTCACTGACTATTACATCTCCCGTTCCGATGATCAGAAATTAAAATACTGCTCTGGCCAGACCTTTGCAGTTGTAGCATGGGTTGCATACCTGACAAAACCTATAAAGCATTAAGTCCAAGCAAAAACTTTAATCACTTACATGAACACCAGATGGACTACTTTGTTTACAAAATTCACTATTGTGATAGATAAGGGAGAAGACCAATGCAAGTACTCAGTATATAATAAAATATTGCTGTAGACAGCAATGTCACAACACAGCAAAGATATTATGTCAGGACACAGGCTACTGCACATAGTGCATTTGAAAGAAAAAAGGCTTAGAACCCTACGACTAATAAAACCTGCTTGCACTTATAGCTGCCTTTTGTTGTCTTATTCACCTATATCCTTGGACTGGCTTTTATTCAGTAGATTTCTTTAGAAAGCAAAAGAATTGGGCTTAGTAACTATGAACAGAAATCGATCTAAAAATATTACCATGCACCACTTCTTGCTATTCACACAGAAAGAATTACGAAATTTCATGAATAATTTACATCATTTTCTTAAGATTATCAAATAATAATACCCTGTAAATCATGTAAATTGCTGTATTGAGAATAGAGAATATTTATAAAGAATGCATCATAAGCAAAAATGTTCAATTTTGTCAAAGACATTGCTTAAGAAATTGAATATTTAAGAAAAATTAACATAGTAAATGAACTACTGTGATCAAATGTGATTCCATGTAACTTTTGAAGACCAGAAAAATAAATTCAATTTATCACCTGTTTTGACCAAAGATTTCTGTTCAACTCCAAAACAAATTCTACACAATATAATCTGAAGAACTAAGCAACAGTTAACCTAGAGCACAAAACATAAATTAAAGACATACTACTAAATCATAATTTATAAAAGAATTACAGCCTGAACACATCTAAAGAAAAAAAGATTAAAAAACTACACAGGCAATTCTTGCAGGGACAGCTGTGCTCTTATGTTTTCATCATTGATTTCTACCATTTCAAAAAGACTGAAATATATTTTCAATATTGTACATTATCGAGTTCCCTATTTAACTTTATGATTCATTCCAGAATCTTCAATAGTTTTCAGTTGTTCTTTCTTGGAATAATAAAGGGCTGTCCAAATAATATTTTTTTTTTGTTTCTCCAGGGATTATTTAATACTTCTACTTGTAATAACAAATGCTACTTATGAATTTACAGGAGTTACTTACAACAGCATAAGTACCTTTATACTTCTAGGGAGAAAGATGGAATAATATGACCTTAAGTAAGTCAGCTCCTGGACAACTCAGAGACTGAAAATACTGTCTCCCAGTAAGCCTCTATAAGTCACGCTTCACTAGCTACAGAATTTCCACATGCCTACTTCAAAATCAACAAATACTAATTTCAAGCACATTTTAATTACAAAAATGTAAAATGAAATATTTGGTCATATCTAAAGCTCTGTGAAATGACCAGAAATGATAAATACTTTGCCTTAAAAAGTCTTTAAAATAATAAATGCAATCTGATTTTCTGCTACTCGCTGTTCTATAATAACACTGCAAGTCTTGAAAACTTTTTGATATTTTTGATTGACCAGACAACCTGTTCCTGCTCTTTTCTTTCTCCTTTTCCTCCCCATACACATGCGTTTTATGTATTGTATCTTAAATGTGAATTATTTTCTACCCTTGGAAAATTAGAAATAATTTTACAATAGCACAGACAAGAAAATATGCAGAAAGTAACATACATTTTGAAGTGTCAAATCACTGATGTTAGTTGATATTGCTCTCAGCCAGTCAGCACTCTCCTGGGCTGTATAAAACTGAAGTATCCCAGTACTAACTCCATCGAGTGCCAGCACTTCAAATGCATTAGATCTGCAGTAAGAAGAAATATATCCGTAAAGGAAGATACGTCAGTTTTCTGAAACTGCCCAATATTTCTCAGGGTTCAAGTGATTTTTACACGTTTTGACAAGTTTTGAGTCTTAACTTTGCAAATCAGAAGACGGGCAACAAAAAGAAGGATAATAGTGGGCAGTACCAGGAGCAACACATACAGTAAGTACTGTCTCTACCAGCACATATATATATATATGTGTGTGTTGGTCATTTACTTCCCTTGAGTATACATATTATGTTCGTAATTACTGAACTTCAGGTAGTGTATTCAGGAAATATGCAATATATCTTTTTGAACAAACATAATTTTTTTTTTAAACTAAAATGACTATTTTCTTTATTGCATTTTGGTTTTATTTACTAGGAATGTATTAAGTTGCAAAGAACTACCTTCCCTAGCTTTAATTGCTTGGATTCCTATACTTTTCTATATAACATTCTAAGCAATGTTTCCTTTAAGCTCTTTTATGACATAGGAATTTGAAAAATGTACTTAGAAGTTTCTTGTGATAATTTTCGAATGTAGGACCCTCACTCAAAACAGCACTGAACCACACCTATGTGCAATTGCACTTTATTCATCTCTTATGCATCTTTAACATGTTTATAGCAATTTTATTCTGCAAACACCGATGCTTTCCTTACTATCTGCAGTAAGTTAGGCACTGTGTATGCATCTCTGAAATCCCCCAGATTTGCATGTTGGTGGGATATGTATTTTTTAACTATGAGATTTATCAAAAGGAACAGCAAAAGTTATTACATAGTGGCATGGAAGTACACCGGTCTACATTTGAAACTTGTGACGTGCAATAGTTTCAGCAACTAAACTTCAGAAAGCTACATATATTATTTAAATGCCCACGAGTGTCATTAGAATTAGATTTTAGTAATATAATATTAAGAAAGACAATTATAATTATCTGAATGATAGTGCATATGTTTGTTTTGCATATAATATGGAGAATATCACTGTTAACTTCTACATTTACAAATTAGGTACTTATACTGAGGGGCTATATTGCTTTCTTTTCAGTACTACTCTAAAAGAAAGCAAACTACTGAATGAAGAATACTGCTCTATGAAGTTGCTGGGCTTTCCTGGGCTTCTCTGACCTAAAGTGAAGTCCTCTACTGGTGAATTTATGATATATGTCAACATAAGCATTCCAAATGACACATAGAGGTTAATAGGCAGTTATTCATTCATGACTTACTGAAAAAGTTATTAACCTAACATTTGTCATTTGTAGGGAGTTTGATGGAGAAAATGAATATTGAACTCTATATGCTTGCTAAAAAGGTCATATAAAATACCAATCAGACACAATATTAACAAGACAAAATGTCCTGATAGATATATACACAGTAACTGATATGCTTTACTGTTAAAAGAGTCGTAAAGCATTATATTTGTTGTTCACAAAAATAACGTTCTTGGTCTGAAGACTTAAAAAATGTATCAGCTGATTCCTTGTTTTTCCTTTCATGACTGAATTATCATGGTAACTACTAAAACCAGATGGCAGTGGCACAATTCTGTGTCACTTTTATTTCAGTAAATCTGCTTCACCTCTTCAGAAAGAAAGAAAAGGTCAAAACAAATCCTTTTACTGTCTTCAAGTAAACTGAGTGAAATAATCACCTCTCAAACATACTGTTCCTTTTACCTAAGACTCTGACAAAGATCCCAACAGTGCTGCAATGGAATGACTTACAGTATGATCTCTTCAACATCCCACTGAGACAGTGACGATCTGTCATCCCCTATACATTGATATACAGCGGAGCATGGAAACAGACTTAATTTGGTGACATGAAGAGAAACCATTCACAATGCCTAACTTAGATATCAAATTCAAATTTCAAAGCTAAGATGCCAGAATCCTTACACAGACAGAAAGGACAATCCAGGGCATTTAACAGAGACAAGAAATAGTACGTGCTCTCCACTGAATCCACAGGGTGCCTGGATATTAACTCAGCTTCCCTAGATGCAAAAGGCAGGCGGTGTGAATGCCTTATCCAAGCGGCACAAGGTCACACAAGTGGCTGATGAAAGATCACAGAAGGGAATTCTTCAGCTAACAACTAATGCAATCAACACAGGCAATCAAGATTAAATATAACAAGTTTTATTATAAAAAAATAACTAATCTTTTACAATTTGAAACATGGTGCTGACAATAGTGCAGATTACACTAAAACTGTTGTCCTTTATCTTATTAAAATATGGTGATTTGTTATAAAAGACAGTTAACAAGATTCAAACAAATACATGTAAAGTTCTGAACACTTCACTGACGGGATACCTGCACAGAAAGAAAGAGGGTGTGAGGGATCCTGCAAGTCCTCTAGTCCAGCCTCCTCACTAACTGTTTTAAAATACAAATCTCTTTTCCATGTGAAGACCAAAACCGGACACAGTATTTCAGATGTGGCCTCAGGAATGGAAAGTAGAAGAGAATGATCACTTCCCTTGACCTGCTGACTAATGCAGGCCCATGTGTGGTTACCCTTCGTCACTGAAAGAGCACACAGCTGACTCACACTCAGTGTGGCGTCTGCCCAGATGCCCAAGCCCTTTCCTGCAGAGCTGTTCCCTGGTCGCTGAAGACTTACCCCAGGACATCCCTCCCCAGGAGGTCTGGCTGGTTCAAGGCTTCTGATGTGCCAGAGGTGGTCACACTGCCTGGCACAAGGGACCTAGGCCTTTGGGGCACCACTGCGCTGACTTAGGCAGAAAGCTAGTTTTATCAGAAAGCAGTTCAGCACATTAAATGAAATAGGAAAAGAAAGAGCTGGGGTTTTTTTTGGAGTTTACAGATGCCAGTCATGAAGTCTGTGATAGTGACATGGTGAATTCCTTCTCAACCTTACTCAACTTTACTATGATTATTTCTTGCTTCCAGTTACAATTGTTTCCCTCAGCAGATCCCATAATATATTGTCATGTGTATCACGCTGTGGTCTGAAAAGCATTGTAAAAGCATAAGGCTACAAGTAAAAGCAAATATCCAAACTAAAAAGAAAAGCTTAATGAAATGAATGCTGAGGCTTTTGGCTTTGTTTTAAGTGAACCAATCAATGCAAGCACCAAGACAGCACTGGATCTCAGGACATAACAAATTCTAGAGGCTTAAATAACGTCTCTGTCTCCATTTCCTCGAAACACAGAAATAAAAAAACCAGAGACACAACTAAGGACCTATTCCTGTTAGCTGACAGGATGAGCTTTCCACTTAACACCAAACAGTAAGTTTGAGAGATCTCAAGATGCTATGAAGTCACCTAATCGCCACAAAATAAGATGACAAGTCTTGGCTTCTTTTTCCTCTGAGGCTGCAAGCCCATTTTAAAACTCAGTTAGAGGAAATTCCCGTCTCTTCTTCTACTGGTGTTACTGTACTGACTAACGCAACTAGAACCTGAAATTAATGTTTGCTCTCCCTATATTCCAGAAATTTGGACTGAACTACCCCACATTTCTTATTTCCAGATTTGTCTCCCAATCTGTACCTTTGTTTCCTACAAGCATTTCCACTAAGGAGCATGAGGCACTGCTTTCTATGCTCAACCTCTTTCTATCTCACTTTCATGATGAAATGACGAATGGACATGCAAGTTGTGGCGAGCTGGGTGTCGGCCTCTTCTCGCAGATAACTAGTGACAGGACAAGGGGGAACGGCTGCAAGTTGCGCCAGGGAAGGTTCAGGTTGGAGATGAGGAGAAAATTCTTCTCGGAAAGGGTGGTCGGGCACTGGAACAGGTTGCCCAGGGAGGTGGTGGAGTCACCATCCTTGAGGGTGTTTAAGGAAAGGTTAGATGTGGTACTTAGGGACGTGGTTTAGTGGGTAATAGGTGGTGTGGGGATGGTTGGACTGGATGATCCTTGAGGTCTCTTCCAACCTTAATGATTCTATTCTATTCTATTCTATTCTATTCTATTCTATTCTATTCTATTCCTAGTATCTTTTGGGTTTTATGTATTGCATTAATATTAATACAGATTATTTTGCTGTATGAACAGTTAGCTACCATAGAGTTGTTAAATCCAAAGACTTTTCTAAGAGAAAATGTATTTTCAGTGCCAGCTGAAATGGAAAAAGCTGATTTTTTTTGTTTTATTGGAGACTAAGAATTTCAGCAAAATATATTGTAAGATTTTCAGTATTTGTGGCATGTGAAACCATCTTTCCATTAGACTTATCTCAACGTTGTATTGCATTTCCATAATAAAAACCTAGATGCTTGTCTGACAGCAGCTGCTTTACCTGAAGTTTACTACCATGCTGATACAGACAGATAGATTTGATCAGCTTTGCATCTTCCTAGGTCCTAAATCAGTCTTCTTTCCTGTTTGTATGATTTTTTGATGTCTGACTTGAGTTTTTATTGCTTTTCTTACAGCATTTTCTAGTGGCTTCTTTACAGTACTACATGGTCCTTTTGCTAGAATTTCTATTTAGCCTGAAGCTTTGTGGATTACTGGTGGATCTGAAAGGAAATTTCCAAAAAAGAATTACCTGAATTACTTACTCTTTTTGAAATTCTGTGTTTGTATTGTAAAAGACATATAGCCTTATATCTTAAAAAAATGCTCGAATTTGCTTATATTATTGGACTATTAACAGAAACTATGTAGCTAAAAAGCATGTATTTATATTTAAGCATGCAAAGTTCTGTAGCCTAAGTATATGGATGACAGGCAGCAGACATAAGCTGGAACATGACATATTTCAATTCAACATTAGATTTTTCCCCACAAAGGTGATTAAATATTGGCACAGGTTGCCCAGCGAGGTTGTGGAATCTCCATCCTGGGAAGTGTTCAGGAATTGCTAAGAGATGGCCCTGAGCAACATGTTCTCATTAGACATTCTTTGAGCGGAGTGCTGGACTAGGTGACGTCCAGAATTCCTTCCAGCCTGAAATATTTGATGATTCTATAAGTGCTAAACTCAGGAACTATTTTATCATAAGCAAGTGAACAAAATAGGTGAGACGAATCATTCTCTTGAGATGCTTATTTCTCTCCATTGACTCCAAAGTGAGTACAGGAATTTAGCAAATTCATAGGTGAATGACTACTACATGTCTACAGTCCAATGAGATGAATTTCATCCATTAAACTCCAATCCCACAAAAATTTTAAGCATGTGAATGGTCTCACAGCATTTAAGTGGAATGTCATTTTGCCTTAAGTTACTGACATGCTGATGTCTTTTCAGATTCAGAGCATGTCACATGTTAATTATACTCAAGAAGTACAAGAAAATATTAGTAAATATTAATTAGCAAATCAAACATCAGTTTCATCATCTTATTGAATGCATTGGCAAAATAATTATTATCAAAATTAAAAACCCTTCAGTTGTATTTTTAAAGAAGTCTTAATGCAAGCACTTACAATGTATTTTAATCACTATGATAATAATAAAGATGCATGTTATTTTCTAATTGCTCCTTAAGCACAATGGAATTGTGTGGGAGGGGTTAAATTTTTGAATAATAAATCGCTCAACTGTTTCATAGTATCCCTTGTAGGAAGACTGGATTTAACTCCATGATGTGTTCAGAGCTGATTTGATATGTCAATGGCTTCAATTTCCACTATAATATATAAGTGTCTCTAGGAACTTTTTATACATACTTGAGACGGCTAACAAAATCTACATTTGGATAATTATTGGACTGCCTGCCACAGTACTGCCAGTCAGGTTCATGTTCAAGCTCTGTGTCTTTTGGTATGAGCAGAGTCTATAGCTCAGGACAACAAATCTCTGTCATGACTACAGAGATCATCACTGTCATCGTGTTTAAATTATATGCAAAAGATTACTTCTACAAATTCTCCACATCATTTACATATCCAATTTATACTGTCTATGCAATTCAGACAGATTTGTTAGGGAAAAATGATGGCCATGTGCTTGACTAACACTTAGTAATGTAGTAGATTTCTTTGAAATCTAAATATTCTCTGCTTTCAGAAGAGCAATATAGCTTGATCATATAATTATTATTATTAGTGATAAGATAAAACAATGCAAATAAGTTTTTTACCCATAACACTCCTTTGAAAATATGTATTTCTTGAACAAATGAGTATTTTGTAAAATAACAGCGTGAAAGCTAAGTAATAAGCATCACAGATTTCAACATATTCAGCTCACTCCAGAATATGATTTCTTTTTTGGTATCAAAAGTTAGTGGGAAGCAAGCAGGTCTGCTGCAGAAACTCCAGGCTATTTATCCTGAGGCATTTACTGAAGACATCTGGGGATGGACTCCTGCTGAGCTAATCCTGTTGGATTAGAATTTAGTATGTTGTCAGCAAGCAGAAGACAAAGTAAGTCTCAACTTTTCCAGAAACAAACAAACAAAAAGTAGTAATTCTTTGAACTCACTGGTAATATTAATATGAACAATTCCTTGAGAGTAATAAACTGTTGGTTCTTATTTTTTGGGAGGACAGGGTTTATTTTGCCTTTTCTTCTGCTTGCTGGCAACATGCCATGGTGTAATCCACCATTCTGTCTTTGAAGGGATGTTATTTACTAGAAAAAACAAGAGTGAAAAGGTGTCACATCAAATTTGCAGAACAACACATCATCTTTGGGGGAAAGTGGAAATCGTTCCTGAGTATACACATCTTGAGATGAATGGAAGTACTTCATTTTCATTTATGCACCTAGTTGCAGTACAGGTTTTAAAACGAGAAGCCTTCCTGAAGATAAAGATTCGAAACATAAACCAGCTCACTTTCCGTAAGTTGGCTTCATGCTACTGAACAGAATTAAATGGAGTTATTTAAGCATGTGAATATATTGCCCTAGAGTGCAAAGAAACAAATTTCCTTCACTGATTTTTGATACACTTTTAGATTGCAAGTATATGGAATCCAAAAGTATGTCTAATTTCTGGCCAAAACATTTTATGTCACTTCTCACACAAGGAACAGGTACTACAGCAGTCCCAATCTTTAAGAATCAATATTCAGTGCTGATCTTTTATTCTGCGTGGCATAGCTCCTGTCTAACTTCTTCTTCCTGCCTATACCTTTTTTTTTTCTCAGATTTAGAAGCTTATTCTAGGCAAGGGTATGTGGCTAGAATTGTGGAGACGTCTGCAGAATGCCTGGTCGCTTCTCAGGTATCTTTCTGTTTACAGTCTGTTGAGCAGATCTTATTCTGTAGTCTGCATTTACCTGATCCCTTGCAATTGATTTCCAGAATGTCTTGCTGCTTGAGCAGAATTGTGACAAACATACTGGAAACATTTATTTTAATGATGCTTTTAAAGAAAAACACACAGAACAGTCTTCAGGCAGTCCTTAAAAAACTATACATAGCAAAACTTTTTAAAAAAATCCACTGACTCCGTGGCTTATTATTTTTACATACCACCTGAACAATATAGTAAAAAACAATAAATTGTGCTATGCCTCGTATTCCTAAAGGCATAATAAAGTGCTTGCTGGAGCGCTCCAAAGATCAACAAATTCAGAACGAAGGTTACAGAATGGACTCCCATACAGGCAGATGCCACGTTAGTTTTAGTACTTTGTAACTACAGTCAAGAAATCAATGGGCATGGCAGAAATCACAAAACACTGCCCACAGTGAAATATATCAATTTAATTACAAGGCTATCAGGTCTACAAGCCACTGAAAGCAAATGTCACTTTACAGCTCTATGCAAAGTGGAAAAAAAAAAAAGTAAAATTCCTTAAGTGCCAAAGGAAACCCCAATTTCCAAACCCTAAAATACTACAGCTAAAGGAACACCAAGTGACAGTACAATACCTTCTGAAAAAGAGAATATTTCCAATGGAAAATTTTATGTTTTAATTAGAATAACTAGAATTGTACATAGATTCTCGATGGGATTTTAGTAGTGTTTGTGTAATTGTTTTAATGCTTCTTACTTCTGGAAAGTGTTTTTCTTGCTATACTCTAAAACATCTACTTCTCCTTTATAATCTGCCTGACTACTGTACCCAGTCTCTGCCTTCCTCTGCTGTCATCTGCCAAAAGACTTCACCAGGCTCCCATGAAAAACTATTTCATTGGGTTTTTTTGTTGTACTAACAATCCTTAATGTCATCCCCCTGCACTTTGAACTGTTATGCTGCATCCCATTTCCAGTAGTTACATCCTTTTGTAACATTGTTCTCTTCTTCTGCATCGATGATGCTGATTCCGTGTCACCAATGATTTCACTTAGTGTACTGTTTTCTGCATCATAAGTCAAATAGCCCTTAAGGCACACTATTAATAATACCCTTCCAAACCTTTACTTTCTTTTTCATCTTACCTTTTATCAGATGTTAATCTCTCTGCCACTGTCTCCCACCCTATTAGTTTGACTGTGATATCTTTCATCTTTTTTTATCCTCATGTTCAATATAATCGTTACTGAAAACTGTGAGCAAATATTCACTCAGGTTTCGTAACTCTGAGATACTGTGTTTAATTCCTATACCTTTCTCAAAATGGTTTATTCCATTTCTTATTTTCCAATTTATGTATCTAATTAAAGCCATTTTGGTAACTCATTGAAATGTTAAAATGGAAAATAGAATCCTTCAGAAAGGTTTTGTTAAGAAACCAGTGAGCCAATTAAAAAAACCCACCCAAAAAAACCCCAACCCACAAAAAACCACCCCAAAACCAACCATTTTAAAAAATCACACAATACTCTGTAGTAATTGCAATGGCGAGAATATCAAGGAACAGAAAATAACACCTAAATCTAATTAAATTGATTTGTAATTGGGATCATAGCTACATGGGCTCATAGCTACTGGGCCTGACTTACTGCCACTCCACTCATTTTTTTCAATTTAATTTCCATCTTCCAAATAAGCAATTATTTTTTTTCAGTCTCTAAACTCATAATGTTCAAGAGGTTATAGCTACCGTATCTTCACTAAAAGTGCCAGTCAATACAGCAAATAAAAATTATTATATAGTACTGTCAGTACCTGCTGTAAAGACTAAAAATACTTATCTATGCCTTTTTCCAAATAAGGATTTAGACATTCCACAAGAAAAATGAAAGATAAATAATGAACTACATTCTCTACCTTCTATCTCATTACCTAACTCTACTTTTCTATCTTAAAAATAAAAACACCCCAAACTATACCATGAACTACAAATTCCTTTGGGTGAGAAAGACAGGCTGATCTCATTATTTCTCTGTTAAACTTACACCACATTTAGTGACCAACTCTATCCTCAACAGTCAAAAAATGTTTCCATTACCAGCTAGCAATCAAGAGTACTCACAGGAACAGAGTTCTCACTGTATATATTATCTTACCTCTTACAGAGAAAAATGACATTGATGAATTGCTGAGAAGTGTAGAATGATAGTAGTGGTGCTATATTAGAAAGGCAAGTGAATAAAAAGGTTACTGAATTAATAAATAGTCAAAAAGACTAGCCAGCATGTTGCATAGAAATATTCAGCTAGACTCCAATCATATCAGCAATATGAAATACGTTAATTGAAGGTGATTTCAGCAGTTAATGTAATGTTTCTCTTCCATTGAGAAGAGGAATGACATCTACTGCATTTCCCATCTTTCCTTTAAAATATACTGGGGAATTTTTTTTGCTTTTGTTTTGTGATGTGGACAAATATACTTCACAGTCCCACTCTGCAGTATTTTCATTCATCTCTTTAGGTATAACAAAGGAAAAAAAATCTATCCCATTCTCTCTTCTTTCTGCTAATATGTATAGTGCTGACGGAATCTAAAATATATGACAAATATACTCTTGTGTCATAAAGTCACCAATCTTAAGATTTCCTGGGAAAAATAAAATGGAAAGTCAACTGAAATGAAAAGGGAAAGGTAACTCCTTTCTCTTATAATGAAAAAAGAATAACAATCAAACAGGTGTCCCTGGCCATCTAATGACACAAGAGCTAATGTTCCTTTTTTTGCCAAGGTTACTGGAAAACTCAAGTGAAGTATATAGGACTTTAAACTGCATGGTTTAAGCTCTAAGGAAATAACATAGCCTAATCTGATTAGACTAGATCTGATCCAAACCACACTAAAAGTATACTATAGTCCAGCAGACCATTCTAGCTATATAACACCTTTTTAATTGAATAATGGTCAAAAATATTGAGTAAGATGCTGACATGCCATACATTGTCATACTCTATATTTTTTAAAATAAAGGGGGAAAAAAGGTACGTCAGTAACATACTAGACTCTGTTCAATCTTACGACAATCTTTGTCTTGTTTCTAAGGTTATTTGAAAATCGGAGCTTACTTACACCACCAGAAAAAGAATGCTGAAAATATGAAACAATCCTGAATATGATGGAGAAGAAAAGCGAATGAGGTCAGAAGGACCATCTGCACTGGCTGGCTTGCCACATTAGAACAGAAGTATAGCTGGACTTACTGATACTACACATTGAATATACAATGCTGTATATTAAAACTATCAGCCTGTGATTGATTTTTTAGTAACAAAAGTACGCTAAATCTGCTGTAGCCAACTGAAAGAATTTAACAGATGAAAAAGCTGGTTTTCTGTCAAGGAAAAAAAGGGTTGAAGAAAGCAGAGTGTGCATTACCTGTGAGTGGACAGACAGCAAAGCAATCATACAGGCTTCAATGTCCTTTCACAAGCCCTAACATTTTGCATAGTTACCAGGCAATGTCAAAAGCCAAAGGAATATAGGTAATTTTGATGGAAAGGATGATACAGACCCTGCTGAACTTAATTCAGGTGGAGAGTAGGGGAAAAGACCTTTCATACAGTCCATCTAGCTGAAGAGATGGCACACAGCTGTGTATGTGACACTACAGAAGATAGCTCCAATACTTCAACAGCCCAGACATAAAAAGTAATCTGGCTGTGCTAGTGTCAGTGCACCTTCTCAGGACCAACTGAGGTAACTTAGAGGATAAAATATAATGAAGTGTTGCAACAAAACAAAGTTATGACAAAGAACATGGGGTAGACAAAAAGTTACGTGGATGGCATATAGACTCATGGACTCACTCAGTACTGAAAAAGCAGGCATGCTGCCTACCAAGGTACGCAAATAGGCTCCAATATTCAGAGAATGGCAAAATTAGGAAATTGGTGAGAAGGATCCACAATACACTCAGGGGAATTGTCATGGACTCATTCAAATGACTTTAGACTGATGGCTGGAATTTGAAAGGGAGTGGAGATGTGTAGATATGGTTGAAAGGAGAATTGTTAACTAGACTGATGCCATGACTTATACTTGTAATTGCTTGTAGGTGTTATTTCACGTGAAGCAGACATTTGATTTTAGAGAGCAACTACTGAAGACAAATGTTGGAATTTATGCTTATATGAACATGGGGAAATGTAAAGGAAAGGATACAAGTGGGATAATAGTAAAAACATGTACATGTATTTCAGAGGAAGAGAGAATAAGAGCAGTCTGGTATCCCTCAAGCAAAACCACACACCTTTAGTAAAAACATGGGAAACACCTCATTTGGAGTTAATATCAAGGTGGTATTCCTTTAATGCTCATATAGACATTCTTGTTAGTTTGCCAAAATAAGCAAGAAGCATTTAGTAGAACTAAAGTATCATGGGATTGTATAGGTTTTATGGAATGATTTAATCTTCTTTTAAATTGTTTACAACAAAAAGGAAAATAACCAACACCAGTAATAAAGGAGTGCTGTGTATACTAAATATATATCGGAGCGAGATGCATCACAAGAGAATATGTCTGTCCAAGACTAAAACTGAAAACAATAAGCTCCTCAATCCTTACGAGAAAAACATATCTGTGATGGACTGATCCTGGGACAGCAGCTAAGCATCCACACTGCCGCTCACTCCCCTACTCCTCTCCAGCGGGACAGCAGAGAGAATAGGAAGAGCAAGAAAACTTGTGGGTGGAAATAAAGATTAGATACAGTTTAATAAGCAAAGGGAAGAGAAAAAAATCCTCTACAATGCAATTCACAACAAAACAAGTGATGCAAAGGAAACCACTCACCATCTCTCACAAGCTGAATGTTGCCCACTCAGTCTTCAAGCAATGACAGCACCATATCATCTCTGTCAGAGCCAGTGCAATGTCAGAATGTGTTTTACTTCAAAGAATTCTCAACATGCACAGGTTGAGGTTTGGGGATCTGGAATCCCTTGGGATTGCTCCATCTAATGCATACAGTGTATGGAACAGGAGTGAAACTGCTTGAAACTATCAGGGTCATAACTAAACTCAGGGGTTTAAATGTTCTGTATTCTTCCACTTAGCCTTTAAATTTAAGAACATTGATGATAAGTTGATGATGAGTTGATGTGTAAACGTGCACACAGAGATTTGTTCCACTTTATTCACAGGAGAACTTGAATAGTTGGAGGCCTGTGATAGATTGGGAAGCATCAGATCACATGAACTGGTCAGCTGAAGCAGGAAGAAAGGAAGTGGTGGAGGAAGTGCGGAGAGACTAATTAAATGGAATTAAGAGTTCAGACAATGACTGTAGAAGAACTTAAAACTTTTCTGGACAATTTATTGTTACTCACCTGTGATGCTTTCTATGCTCAAATCTGGCATAGATCAAGAAAGGTACACACATGGATTTCTGGTATCTCCTGGTAGTAGGTGACCTGCTAATAGCATCTCTATTGATGCTTCAGTAGATATTCCAATTCTCTCATTAACAAGGATTAGAAGTAAATAAATACAGGGAAACGCATAAAGAAAATGGAAGATAACAACAGTGAATGAACTCCTGTTCTCACACACAGGGAGAACTGTGGACTACTTGGACCACAACTACTGACAGATTTCAGACGGTCCTACCACAAGGAATGGTTTGCAGAAAATAGCTGATGCATGCTGCAATGTGTTAAACCTTTCTCAAGCACATTATTTATTGAAGCTTTATTAAACTTCATTTTTGCTTTCAATTTTCCTGAAGTCCATGAAAATCACCTCTGATATTCTATTCCATGGCTACTTTATGAACCATTGCTTAGGTCTCTGAGATGCAAAACAATTCTATGAGCAAAAATACAATGTTTTGTACCATGTACGTTGCCAAAATCTCTTGTTAATATGAGTTTCTATATGACTATCATATGCAGCATAGTCATGATGATTGTGCACTATGTTATCATTTGTAAAGAAAAAGAACAGTTAATTCACAGTATTAGAATTTGGAAATATATATTAGAGATACAGAATGAAATGTAGTACCTTAAAAATTAATTCAAGTAATGCCAAGCTTAACCTCTGTACTAGCTGCTGATGCGAACTTAATTTCCACATACAACAGATTGTATTCATTGTCCCTTTTTTACTTTATCTTTCATAATTGCCATGCATGCCATTAATCTGAAGAGAAGATGGACTGAATAAGGCGGCTTTCATATCTCCACTCAAAGAATCCTTATAGAGCCACAGCAAAATATTAGGTACAGCTAGCTATCCCAGTGCTTCCCCTTTTAGATTACAAACCTTAATTTATCTGTTCCAGCTTTGTACCTCGAGATTCGAGCCATTGACAGAGGAACTGATAAGGTGTCTAGCCAGCGCTTCTCGTATTTTGGTTCATTAGCTATGGGTGAAGAAGGTGATGATGGAGCCTGTGCAGAATAAATGAGAAACAGTAAGTGCAGTTTATCAGACAATATAGGGAAAAACCCATGAATATGCATCTCTGGCTCTGCTTTTTTTCAGAAGTGAATAGTCACAGCCATAAAACTATTCATGAAACTCAAGATTTAGTAGAGAAATAAAAAGAAGCATTTATGTAGAAAGGAACACTACCTATCTTAATATTTATTATGCTTGTAACTTAATTTCAGTATTACCGTAACTTTAAATATATTTATATTTTTGTTAATATTTGCAACTGACAATAAAAAGGAAAGAGTTTTTAGTCATAAATGTCCAGAATTTTCTCTAAATGCAATATAAAATACATTTTTGGTTTAAATTAATTTGGTCTGTGCAACCCTGCATAACTCAAATGATCATCAGAGAAAAAGACACAAATAATATCCTAATGTAAAGACTACACTAGAAAATACTGAATAGAATAGAATAGAA
>VWZZ01000504.1:0-19220 GCA_013399095.1 Psophia crepitans
ACACACGGCGCGCGAACCCTCCTACGCAGCCCGCGCCCCATCCTCGTTCCCCTCCTCGCCTGGGGCCTGCTGGGGATCCCCCCGTTAAGCCACAGGCCACGGGCTGGGAGTCGCTGGCCTGGATTAGGTTAGTCCCAAAGGTCAGGCACGTGTCAGCGCACCAAAGCCGTGAATCCGACCTGCGACCTGCAGCAGTCAGGCTTCATTTCCTCCCGCACCCGAAGGCTTTGCCTTGCCAGACAATGATTTTTTCCCCTTGTAGATAGACAAGAGCCTTAACCTTGACCTACCGCAGCAGCACGCCCTTCCCACAGCCTGAAGGGGTCATCAGCCCCTACAGACCCGGCGGGGAGCGGGGGGGAAAGGCTCAGCCCCGCAACAAACATTTTCACCCTTTTAAGGACCTGGGGGTCGGATCTCCAAGCCTGAAGTTCAAATCAGTGCTGTTTAACAGGGTACCTGGATCCGTGTTCCGCCACCCACGTAAGTCCCATTTCCAGAGGAGCGGAGAGCCCACATCCCTCGTGACTTCCACGTGCAGGACAGGCAACAACAGACTTTTACTACCCTTTTTCAGGCTTTTTTTTGGCGTCACATCTCTAAAGCAGCGCCCTAAGAAGGTCAAAGCAAGCCACTTTAGGATACAGACCTGACCCTTCTTTCCCCAGATCCCCTGTGTCCCATCAAGCCGATGTTGGCGTTGGCCGTGCCCATCACACACGCTCGGACGCTCACCACTTTTCCGACAGCCGCTTACTGCCTTGCATTTCACCTCCTGTACGTCCCGCTGGGGTCCCACCTCCCCCCACCCAGGAACTGCACACACACGTACGCGTGTCACACACATGTCCTCCTGCCCTCGGCAGTTCCCGTCGCAGCGCAGGGAAGGCGGTCTTACCGTGAGACAAGGACTGCTCAAGGAAAAGGCTCCGGCCAGTTGCTGCAGATGACTAGCAGCATCCCTGGAACTACCAGGGTCAGAAAAGTGGCCCGTTTCCTAGAGAACCTTTTACTCATTCGGTGAATCCACATACTGCAAAAACCGCCCTGCGTCCTACACACCGTCCGGCTGGGTCTACAAACCACTGCAGATAAGGCTCAGTCCTGGATCATTCTGTCAGTGGAACACTGATTTCATTAGAGGTTAAATTATATGTGCTCTCCTTTCAAGGTCCTCTCTTCTATTACAACAAGAACATTGCCAGAGTAGAAATCACAGAATCATGGAATCATTAAGGTTGGAAGAGACCTCCAGGACCACCTAGTCCAACCATCCCCCCACCACCTATTCCCCACTAAACCATGTCCCTAAGTACCACATCCAACCTGTCCTTAAACATCCCCAGGAACAGTGACTCCACCACCTCCCTGGACAACCCGTTCCAAGGCCCGACCACCCTTTCTGAGAAGAAATTTCTCCGAATCTCCAACCTGAACCTTCCCTGGTGCAACTTGCAGCCGTTCCCCCTTGTCCTGTCACTAGTTATCTGCGAGAAGAGGCCGACCTCCAGCTCACCACAACTCCCTTTCAGGTAGTTGTAGAGGGCAATAAGGTCTGCCCTGAGCCTCCTCTTCTCCAGACTAAACAGTCCCAGTTCCCTCAGCCGCTCCTCATCAGACCTGTGCTCCAGACCCTTCACCAGTTTCATTGCCCTTCTCTGGACACGCTCCAGGGCCTCGATGTCTTTCTTGTGGTGAGGGGCCCAACACTGGACACAGCACTCGAGGTGCGGCCTCACCAGGGCTGAGTACGGGGCACAATCACCTCCCTGCTCCTGCTGGCCACACTATTCCTGATACAGGCCAGGATGCCGTTGGCCTTCTTGGCCACCTGGGCACACTGCCGGCTCATGGCCAGGCGAGCATCAATCAACAGCCCCAGGTCCTTTTTCTCCGCACAGCTTTCCAGCCACCCCGCTCCCAGCCTGTAGCGCTGCCTGGGGTAAACTGACAGAGAACTTGGTGTCAGTGAGATAAAGCCCTGGGAGCTTCAGGTTTCCAAAGACTGTCCAGAAAAAGAACGTGACTTCATTACATTGTGGGTATCAGGCTGGTGAGTTTTCGTTTCCTCCCTTTTGGAGTGTTTGAGGCATTCCTTTTCTTCGGAGTGACAATTCTGATTGAAAACACTGTTCTGCCATCTGGTACATGTCCCACGCTGTGAGGGAACAATATCTCCGTTCTCCTGCCAGCAGGGGTATCCAGTGCAGTTTATGAAAACTTAAAGCATTGTTGAATTCATTTGCAAAAAGATTCAGTTAGCGAGACAAACCCCTAACAGTCTCCCGGCCCACTGGTGGTGGTGTTAAAAGTGAAGTTTTGCCACGATGTTTTAGGAGAAACAAAAGTCCAGGAGAAATGAAAGTGCACATAAGAACTTCCAGCTGATAAACGCCACTAAAACAAGTCTTGGGTGAAGAAGAATTGAGAGCTTCTCAGTGCCAAGGGAGCCACCCCGCCCCTCGGGCGGGCAGCACAGCCTCCCCGTTACGGTGACCGGGAGTCACAGCCCAGCCCGTGCGCCGCCTTTACAAGCATCTTCTGGGAAAAGCAGCAGGGAGCTGGCCCCATAAAGCCACAAGAAGTATCACCCTAGATGTTTAAAAGGCTCATGGTAACAGCGAGCTGCTCAGCTTGCAGAAGGACGGCTGGGCGCAGGAACGTGCACCTTTGATGGCTCCTTCAGCTGACCTCCCTGGCTCCCCCCCAACATCTGCTTTGTCCGAGGGACCTGCTGCGGCTCGGAAATCATCCCGAGAGAAGATTCAGCTGTAGAGAAGATCTCGTGGGAATCACGAAGCACACATGCAAGACCAGGTAAGGCAAGCAGACTATTCTACCCCATACAGGTGGAAGAAGTGCCAAGCACCGACCCTTCGCCCCAGCTAGCTATTTAATGGCCTCCCGTCACCAGCAGGTCAATGTCCTCATAAAAAATCATTGTTTGATGCGCAAATAACTTAATTCTATCTTCTAGCACTCTTAAGAGAACTAGTTTGGTTTTCGTGGAGCTTGGGAGTCAGTGCTCAGATGTGGAAACCAGTGCAGGAAAACATGGGTCCCAAAGCAAAACTGTCTGAGCTGGGCACAGGGACTTCTCACGCTCTCAGAGCCTCAGCGTTCTCCTGCTCAGCATCCAGGAACTTCCATCACTCTGCTGAACCTTCTTCCTCTTAAAGTGACACCTTAGCTAAACCCTGCCGTCTCTCTGCTGGGCTTTGCGCTATGTTCCTCTCCCGGCACATGACGGTCGTACAGCTGAACCCCCCGAGATGCGGGCGGTGCTCTGAGAGCCAGGGCTCCCTGAACCAGGACAGCCGGCCAGAGAAAAGCCAGCCAGCCAGAACACACTCCTTTTAACCATTTTTTTTTTTGGCCTTCCTTGCAGGCGCTAACATTTATGCTTTTACATGTGCAAATATGTATTCTTTGCATAGCTGTTCGCCAGGATTAGTGATGATTCAGCCGTGTCACATGCAGCACAGCATCAGCCTTTCCCCTGGGGTAAGGAGCAGGGCCCGCACGGAAGGTCAGGCAGCCTCCGTGGGTGCGTGTTCACGTTTCCACATGCACTGGGATGCTACAGAGCCACGCTGCGCCCAGCAACTGGAACTCACAGGATTTCGTTTTCCCCTCCCTCCATGCAAGGCTCTTTGGTGATGGAAACTGGACAAGAAGCAGTTTCTCTCTGCTGCTTCAGCAAAGAGTCTCTCTGATTCTTCAGGTTTCCCCAGCGAAAAACATCCTTGCCCTTGGTGAAACCATTGTCCGCACGATAGCCGTCAACGACAGGTTAAGCAAATCTATTTGAAAGGTGTTACTTGTTTTGCACTCGGTTGCCCTGTTTGATATCTTCACCGCTCCTCCAAAGACCAAAATGAAGAGATGATCCTGAAGTCCGGGACAAACGCTGCCCTCCTTTACCCTGGGGTAAAGCCAGACAAACCCCAACACTGGGGAGTGGTGTAGAGGCATAGGAGGTTCCAGGTTAACATAAGGAAAAACTTTTTCACCGTGAGGGTGACAGAGCCCTGGGACAGGCTGCCCAGAGAGGTTGTGGAGTCTCCTCTGGAGACATTCAAAACCCGACTGGACATGTTCCTGAGTGATGTGCTCTAGGTGGCCCTGCCTTGGCAGGGGGGTTGGGCTAGATGATCTTTCGAGGTCCCTTCCAACCTCTACAATTCTGTGATTCTGATTACTGGGGAAGCAGGAGGAGGGGTCTCGCCCGTGGCCTGAGATGGAGAGGACACGCTTAGCAGGCCCAGATGACAACCACCCTCTCATCTGTTGAAAGCCAACCAGCATTGTGTTAACTCACCCCTCCTGTACCTAAAGGCGTGAGGCAAGAGTGCAGCAGTAGAGGAAGAAGCAGACGGGTGTGTAGGAAAAGGGCCTGCCCTCTGAAAACCAGCAGAAAGGTGAACTGGAAGGCCGGGAGAGCGGCCGGGAACCGGGTGGGCTGTTCCCTGCACTGCGGGCGAAGGCGGCAGGGGCTCAGGGCAGGATCGGGCTGAGCTGCTGCCGCCTGCCCTTCTGCTAGGGTGGGGAAAGCTGCTGGGAGGGAAGCAGGGGCTGGGGAACCCGCCGGGTGAGGGGGGCAGCCAGGGGCAGGCAGGCCCTGTTCTGCTGATGCAGGGGAGGGCAGCAGAGAGCTGCAGCATGTCCTGAACTCGGAAAGTGCTTTGAAGACTTGGAGGGACCAGGGGGGTTGGTTGGGAGGCAAGAACTGGGCTGAAGCTTTTGGTACCTCACTGGAAAATTATTTTCAGAAGGCCATAGCGCTTTGACAGCCAAGGCCATTTGCCTTCAGAGATCATCACGCAAACACTGGTGAAAGACGCTAACAGATGGGTGGCGTAGGACCGGATCCAGCAAGGAGTCATCCTCTGCCACGACCCTACCTCCCTCACTCTGCTCTGGACCCAGACACACAGCGCTGCAGGACTGTCTCAAGGACACACGGCAGGGACCATCTCAAGGACACTCGACGCTCCTGCAGACTGTGGCCTTGCACCAGGCTGCTGTCAGGAGCACCAGCAACTGCTGCAGCCAACAGGCAGCTGGAGCGCGAGGGGGAGAGTGTCACCAGCTGAAACTATTTCAGCCACTGCTATCCCATGGACCGCTCACTCCCAGCAAGGGGAAGTGGTGGAGCAGAGGAAGTTGGGAACATGAGAAAGCAGAGACTCCCCTGCCTGGAGACAGATGGGGCTGTCAGCAGACGTCACGTGGACCTTGCACAGCAACGAATGGCAAAGACCACCGGCCAACTTATCCCCTTACCGGGCTCCGGACAACACCATGCTGCAGCTCCTAGAAGTGGAACATTGGAGTTTGAGAGTACAGAGCTGCTCAAGCAGTTTGCTGGAAGCCCAAAGGCTTTGCTTGACTTAACCGAGGAACAGAAATCAAAGCGACGCACGCCTCACCCCTGAATCACCTTTTCTCGTGCCTGTGTCTGCCCCAGGGAAGGTGACCGCGGCATCGTGGCAGGTTACTAATGGAGTAAATGCCATGGAAGATCAACAGGACCATTTCCGTTGCAGTGGATGAACACTCACAGATGGGGCGATTTAGTGTCACATGTGGCCTCTGGTCCCCAAAGGGAGGATGCTGAGCTGTGACACACCGCAGAGCCGGGAAAGGAATTGTGCCTAACAGCGGGGACCCAACGTAAGTGCCTGATCCTCCCACCCCTCCACACACCTGCATGTTTTCCGCTCAACAGAAATCCCAACAGGACTGGGACACCTGAGAAGCACGTCGGTAGGGAGGCCCCGTCCACACGCAGACTCCAGGACGCAGCCGACACGAGAGCTGTACGCCAGCAGCAGGGCCGCGGAGGAGCAGGGTTTCCTGGCTGCCGGTGCCTGGGGATCACCGTCAGGATTCTGCCCACGTCTCCACGAGGCAGCGTTTGCACGGAGGCAGCAGTCACTGACACCACGCTGCCGTGTGTAGGAAGCGCTGCCCAGAGCCACAGGGCGCGTTCCCTCCAGCCAGCGTGTCTCCCTTTCCCTTCTCCACATACGCTTCCCGGCTTCCTCCTACACCTTTCCCATGCCCAACAAACTTCTTAGAACTGCTTTTATCTCGACTTTAAGGATGTGGGGTTTACACCGTAACAAGGCTCACAGAACTGATCGTGCGAACCTTTACTCTGAAATTGCCATCTCAGCATTTTCAGCGTTCTGGCATTGCAGGCAGGTCTACGGCTGAGCAGCAGCTCCAAGCGCTGGTATTCTGACCTAGTATCTGAAGCTACACTTTAGATATTAAACCTTGTCTCATTAATTATAATTACCGATGTTATCTCACCGAACCACTTGCCACCTCAGCTCACAGCTGCCTGTGCCACGTTAGAAGCCACACGAAGGTCTGTTGTGCGGACGGTGCTGCTTTACCCGCGCAGGTGATGAACCACAACCTGCCTCCTGAGACTTTCACCAGCACCGCCGCAACCGCCCGACTCGGGCACTTCACACGCGTGAACTAACTGACAATTTACCTGAGGATGCAGCCGCTGTCTATATACAGGTCGATGTGCAGAAAGACATAGGACTAATTTCTTGATTTCTGGTTCCTGGAAAAAAAAACAAACCAAAATATTTCATCAGATCTTCAGGGGACAGACAAGAAATATCCATTCTGTCCCCTACACACCTCACAACCTATAAAAGCCACCACGTGACACCTGCTAATCAGTTTTAGTGCAAGACATTGGACACTTCCAAGCTGTAATTCAGCCTGTGAAGGGCACGAGACCAAAGGAGGGCCCGTGCGCTGCCAGGGGGTTTGTTGGGTGAAAGGTCTCCAGGCAGTGCCAGAGTACGACGTTTATGCCACACAGACAAACGCATGAAAAGCCTCCTCAGCAGCGTGCATTGGAAAACCAGAGGCAAAAGCCACAATTTGTAGCTGGGGAAGTTCAGAGTGGACATTAGGAACCGGTTCTTAATTAGGAGCATAATGCAGCAGTGGACCCAATACCCAGTGTGAGATCTCCACCCCCGGGAGGTTTTCGAGACTCAGTGAGACAAAGCCCAGAGCTGACCCGACCCAACGCTGCGAACAGTGCCGCCCCTGGCAGCAGGTTGGACTCCCTGAGGTTTTTTCAGCCAACAACTCCATGATAAGCCTGGCTCAAGTGAGGAGAGGGGTTTGCTTTTAACATTTTTGTCATCTTAACAGCACATTTTCAAAAACCATTGACAACCTCCTGCTCACCACCTTCACACCTTTCTGCAGGCAACACAGAAGTGAGACCCAAGGTCTCCCATGTTCACCGGCCAAAAACAAGGTGACTCAATCGGTTTAATAGCTCTAGAAGACTTCAGATAATTCTTACCTGTGTCTCAGCTTCCTCCCCCACTGATCTTGAAAACAGACAACAGGAAGCTTAATTGATGGTTTCAAACCAGTTTTCTGAGATCTGCAGATGAAAAGGCACAAATGCAAAGCATGAACTAAAATTTCCATTATTTGTTATCGCTGTTAAAAAGCCCAAACCTCCCCCAGCCAGGCTCAGAGTTCTGCATTGCTGGGTCCTCTGCAAGTACACAAATAAAAGGCAATCCCTGTCTTGAAAATCGCAGCACACTTGAGAAGCAGCGTGTTTCACCACTGCGCGTTTGCTGCAGCCCGGCGCGGGCGGGCAGCGGGAGAGCACGTCTCACCCCTTGGGTAGTCACAGCGCCCGCGCTGCAGGGTAGGAGAGGTTTGCCAAGGAAACATCACAGCTGAGCGATGTTTTCACATCACAAACCCCACGTCCTGCTTTGCTGGGTGACAATATCTGCGATGCCATGCAAGGAGCAGCCCACGAGCAGGCGTAAGCATGCCGAGCCCCACCACCCATGCATAGACTTTCCAACTGTGCATTTCCAACCTTTGTTTCTTCGGGAAAAGCCAAGCACAAGCTGCCTGCTGGCGCTGGCTGACCCTGCACGTGCCCACGTGGGCAACAGGTCCCCCGTCCTGGGGAACAGGGGCTGAACTCCTGTCCCAGCACCCTCTTCCCAGGCAGCTCCAGCGCTCTGGCTAAACCCAGGCTGGGGCTGCGGATGGCAGGCAAGGCCCACACGCGAACCTGCGTCCCTGCTAGCACGGACACACCTTCGGGAGCAGGGCTTTGCTACAGGGTTTGCAGGAATAGCTCAGGCTCTGGCCAAGCCTTTCTTGGCTCACAGAAGCAAGGGTTTGGGCCAACGTGGTGGCAAGCAGGATTGTCCAGGTTTAGCCAAACGGGCATGCAAGGGCATGGGTACAGGAGCAGTGCCTGGAGGCTGACGGGCTGAGCCCATTTCTCAATCACGGGGCAGATCCCCACAGCCTTCCAGCGCCTCCATCCCTCAGTGCCCCACCATGCTGGAGGGCACGTCCCTGCCCACGCTGCAGTGGGGCAATGCACCCAAGGCCAAAGCACTCAGGGACGGATGCCCTCCGACAGGGCCCTCGGAGATGCCCTGGCGGGTACGTCCCTCTTTGGGGGGACAAAGAGCAGCACCCCCACCGAGGGCCACCCGGTCCCTGGAGGGGTCCCCAAGCCCTCACCTGCCTCCCCCACCCCGCCCCACACACACCTCCCACCCCCATCCACTCCCCATTGGCCAGACTAGCAAGTCCAGTGTCCCGATTGGCTGCCTCAGCTGCTCATCATGCACCTGGGGTATTTATGCAGGGCGAGGCCTGGTATTCCCTATCTTGTCAGCGCTGGGGAGTGGAGGAGGCAGGTAAGGCAGGGCCGGGGGGAGGGGGGCATGGTGTGGGATGGGACTGGACTGGATTGGATTCAATTCAATACCCTGAAGTTGCCACTCACCTTGGGTGGCTCTTTGCAGACCTCCCAGGGATGGGGGGGTAGAGGCTGGGCTTGGAGCTGGCTCTGTCCCTGGAGCTCTTGGCCCTGGGGAGCACTGAGGCAGCACGGGCTGCTGAGGGGCTGCGTTGGCGTAGCTGTGCCCAAGGGGCTTTTCCAGCTCCCTGGGAAGGCACAGAGCTGTATGCTGTCTCTGCTGCATCTGGGGGGGGTGTCTTGGCTTTTTGAGGCAAAAGGTGGCATGGTGTCCTGCTGCATCTGCTGTGCCTTGGGGAGAGCTGAGAGGCTTCAAGGTCTTCTGTGAAGGCTTCTTCCTAGCTGTGAGATGACTTCTTGATAACAGTATGGGTTTCTGATCTGTGGTTGACCAGCTTTGGGTCTGAAAGCTCTCTTCTGCTTATTGTCTGGTGAAGACCAAAGTGGCATGAGGGGGTCTGTGGGAGGTGGCTCTCCCACCCAGCCATGTGGGGATGGCGCGTGATGGACATCACCGCTGACTCGTGTTGATGTTGAGGGGAGCAGTATGTGCCTCGGGAGGCAGACGGATCAGTTCGGCATTCCCTTCCTGTTGACAGTGCTGCCAGACCTGCCTGTAGCTATTTCACATGATCGTTTGGTGTAGGAATGATGATAGCGTTAACGAAGGGGGTGGCCTGTGTCACAAGGTAACCGCTCTCTCGCTCAAGAGCACTGTCTCTGCAGATGGAGGCTGCAGCCACGCACGGCTCTGCCAGCTTGCTGGAGGGAGCATCTGGCAAACTAGCTTAGTGTTTGTCATGACTAACAGGGCTCTCGAGGGAGGCTGTGACTACCTGAAACTGTGCGTGGCTGTGAAGGACTTCAAATGCTGAAGCTGGCTCTGCTGAAACCTCCAGATGAAAATGTGTGGTAAAGAACAAGCAGCATGCTGCTTGCTCTGCAAGTTATAGCGTCTGTCTGAAACTCAGAGTTTTGTCTTCATGGAAAAAAAAAGGTAAATGGAAAGTGCTGGAAAGCCCAGAGGCTGTTTTAACTAAGTCTGATTTAACTAAATGATCTCCAGATTCTAGTAGCTTGGGTAGCTTATACACTCACTGTCCCAAGGAGTTGCTGACCTAGTAATGGCCACTGGCTGTGGCGCTTAATTACCACTGGAACTGCGCATGGGCAAAACTCTGCCTCCATCTGCAAAAGTGGCTTTAGACTTTGAGGCTTCCTAATGCCACTATCTTTTCCTGAAAGGTCAGATGGGCACCTCTGCCAGCAACTCAAACTAATGTCCCAAGGTCAAACCTGAAAATCATCTGATTCTCCTCCTAAGACTAACTCTGCCCTCAGAGGTTTGCCCCTTCGGCTGCAGGCAGCGCTGTCCCTGCTGCAGCAAACGTCCTGTGACCCAGTTCTGCTCACTGCATCTGTGGTAACTGGGGTATCGGTGACAAATCTCAAATTTAACTGCTTTAACCACAAGTTAATGCCTCTGCCCTGATTAGTCTTCTCTGCTCATATCTAAAGCACTAAATTTAGCTTTGTTTTCCTAAATAGTCATTAAGGAATTGCCAGTTAGGCTGCTGAACAGGCACGCTAGCTATGGCTCAATCTGTCTTCCCAAGGTAAAACGTGTTTGGGAGGGAGACAACCTTCCCCAACAACAAGACCCTACTGCAGGACAGTGGACCAGCAGGCTGGCTTCATGGGGCAGAGCTTTTTTCCCTACAGGAAAAATAACCTTACACAAGTTAAAGAACTACTTTAATGTCTGCTAGCCACAGAGTGGTGGAAATCAAAGGAGGTGCTTACCCCTGCAGGAAAGTACTTGCTCTTCTGCCAGGCTAGCAGGTCGTACCGGCTGTGACAGCCTGGCCCAGGCAGGGGAAGCAGCAGCTTGGCAGTTGTGGTGTCATTGCCCTTGCTGTTCCACTGCATTCAGGCTTGGGCCAGGCTGGGCAATGATCAGCAGTTACGCTGTTGTGCCAAGCTAAAAACGTGCACTGGAGAGTTTCATCTTTGTGAAACTACCTGTTTCAAGAACTTTTTCCAGCAGTGACCTAGAATTTCTGATGTAGCAATGGTATGAAGTCATCTGATTGTCACTTTTATACAAAGCAAATGCTGACGCCATTTCTGCTCTCGTGCCTGGTGGTTTCCACACATGGAGCCTGCCTGCTGGGACCTCCATGTGCAGCTACCCTGGCTTGGAGCTGCGCCTTGCTCCAAAGGATTCTGAAATAACTGACCCAGAACTACTAAGCGCTGTGCTTTCCTGCAGCCTCTGAAGTTAAACAAGGTCTGCTCAGCACTCTTTCAGGGAAAAGAGAAAATAAAACCATGCTGTAGGCTCATGAAGACTTGCCCACACCACAAATGCTGGCATTGCAACATGCCCTGATTCCTCCTACACAGAGGAGAGCAAACCATGTTCTAACCAGACTGTGCTGCAAGGATTGTCACTGGCACATTTGCATCCATAATTAAGATGGGCTCCTAAGTACTTCAGAGGTTGATTCTAACCTTAAACTAGTTTTTACATCAGCCAAGGAGTTACTTGTGACTTACACTAGCAATTAGTCCTCTCTTTTTTGCTGCAGTGTGCAAACCCAAGGCCAGTGAGACACTCTGCAGTCTGAGTTTTTCCTGCCTGCTGAAGTAAAATACTGAGCAAGGGGTTGTTTGTAATGGTGTTGAAATAGCTGTGCTTTGCACGGGGACAGGGCTGCAGACCGATTAAGCCTTCTTGGCTTCAAAAAAACCCCAACAAACTTGCCCTAAAGCAGTGCAAGAGGAGTAACCACTAACTGAGCAAACCCTGTGGACTTTGGGACTCAGACTTTATGCCCAAACCCTGCTATTTTTTTGGACCTGTCCCCCAGGCTGATAAAGTTCAAGCTGTATTTTTTCTGCGCTGTTAAATTAGGCAGCCCCTGAGGTAGCGTGGTTACCAGGAACGTGCAGAGAAGTGCTGGCTCCATCCGGGCCGTTCACTTGAGAGGCTGGAGATCCCAACTTTTGAGACCACTTTTGCTGTAGCTTTGCACTCTGCATCCCTGCCTTGCTTGAATATCACTAAAATGCTGACTAATTGCACAGCTAATGCAGCAATATTTGACACCCTGCCAAGTTACCTCCTGCAATGTCTTCCTAGCTCTAACCATAGTCAGTCCAGGGCTAACAAATGGTTGTTTCACTGCTGCTTCCCCAGCTCTCTGTTCCTGTTTCCACAGCAGAATAAAAACCTCACACAAGTCAAAGAACACAAGAAACGAGACAATGGTCTCTGTCACAAAGCAGATGGCAAGATTTTTCTTGTTGACAGTGAGCCTGGAGTAGTGCCAGGCTTAGGAATCTGGTTTGGGGAGTTTTGATTTGGGGAGTTTTCCACTGGAAAATGTCTTAGGAATTCTAAGACTAGGAATTAACTGGTAAAGGAGAGAGAAGTGGATGCTGCACTGCAGAACGAATATGAAGAACAAAGTCCCGGCTGTGCCTGACTAAAGCTGAGAATAACACTGGATTTATTGCATGATACTGGAGTGTCCAGATACCAACCTAGGTCTAGGCTGGGGAAGCCAATACACATTCAAGATATTGCACAACTTTTATACTTGGACTAATTTAATCCCATTATGTAATGAGAATACTTCTGAGACTTGGTTTCACAGGAAGCGAGGAGGGATTTCCTGCCTGGTTGGCCAGTAGGATGGGAATGCAAGTTTCAAGGTAGCCAGCCAGAATGCTGCAGCTGTGAAACCTGGCTCACTCTTTTAGGACAACTTTGAAGGATTTTCATATCCTTCCCAGAGCTGTGAGATGGCTGATGTTGCTGGTGGTGAGGAAGTTGATAAAGTTCCCCACTATGAACACAGGCATAGTGGGATGACTTTAAAATGACTCAATGATTCATCTGTTCTCTGCAAAGGATGCTCTGGAGTGAGCATTCAGAGGAAAGGGGCTCTGAACACCTCTTAAGAAGGTAAAAATATGCCTATTGCTGTTCCCCCTTCTGAAGGGGAGCTGAAGCCCTGCCAGCCCTTTTTTTTTTTCCCCAAAGAGGAAAATGGATTAAGCTATTACAAAACACATCTCTGTGTCAGAGTGGGGGAAATCTGAGGGCTTTTCCCCCTTAAAGGATATTAAATAAGCTCAGGGTTTTTTTTAAAAATAGAATTTCTGTTTGAATTCTATTATTAAACTGTTTGAGCTTTTCACATTTTAAAAATTCAAACTAAAAAATTACCTCTACTGTCCTAACAAGTCCTGCTGCAGCTGCATTTCAGTAGGGCTTGTTAGAAGGACAGTACTCTGTCACGATTGAGTGAGACAACATTGAGCGATTCCCACCACTAGCCCTGGTTCTGGAGGGCACATCTTACCTTTGAGAGCTCCAGTCCCTGGCCAGCAAAGAGCCTGTGCAGCAGGAAGCTGACCCAGAAGTATCCCTAGCAGAGAAAATATATGACATAAATAGTTCTCACCCACTTCCAAACTGCAAATTTGAAGCCAGTCAAATCTTATCAGTAATAAAGTAAGGAGGATGATGGTTATTTAGTGTAAAGCATTTGGCTGTTTGGGGATTGAGGGAGGTGATTGTGTACAGTCCTTGTCCTACATAAATATTTGCACACGATAAATCCTGGAGCCTCTCAAATATCTTCACACCCTTGCAAGAAAGACTAGTGATGCCGCACTAATGTTCATGGGACATGCCGAATGATGGATCCCAACTTTGCCCTCTGCTTTTCACCAGTTTTGTTAAGACTTTAATTCACTGGAGGAAATAAGTTGTACTCATGCTGTTACACTCTTGTCTTTCCTTTCAGCTGCAGTGGAATTCAGTATGGCATCAGAAAAGACCACAAAAAAAGATCTGCTAAAGGCTGAGGAACAGCAGCAAGCGGTAGGTGCCAGGGCTGCTAGAACTCAAACACGCAACAGTTAAACTACCTGCTGGCAGACAGGCTGGGAGCAGCAGAGAGATTAACACTATGAAGCTGTGGCTAAACCTAAACTCAGTTAATACAGAAGCTAACTCTTTTGCTCAAGAGAACTTTAGGGCTGGCTCAAGTAATGCAAGTAATTCCAAAACATGAGCTGTTGTAAGTCCTATTTCCACATCTGGGTTTGGTGCTGAAAGCCAGTGTGACTCAGAACTGATGAGCCCAGAGCTCAAACTTTTAATCCTGGCTTGTTGCTGACTTGCTAGCAGTCTTTGGATGAGTCTATTCAACTCTGAGTTTAAGAAGGATGAGGCCTGGATGTCCCCTTAGAACCCTTCTGAATAGACACATGGCTTGTTTACTCAGCAGCTTGAGGCTGGGCCTCTAATGTCACTTATTTCTCCTGGGTTTTAGAGCGCTGTCAATCGGGTAACCAGCTTGCCCTTGCTCAACTCTGCATTCAATCTGGTCTCATCTGCCTACAACCATACCAAGGAGACGCATCCTTACCTCAGTGGTGTCTGCAGTGTGGCTGAGACTGTGGCTGCGGTTGCAGTAGGTAGCGTGGTTGGTGGGGCACAGCCCATCCTGAACCAGCTGGAGCCACAAAGTAAGTGAAGAGGCTGGAGGGACCCTTTCTGCACAGAGGAGTAGGTGGCAGGGGAGATCCATGTGCCTGTCGGGTGGTAGCACGTTCTTCTAGTTAACTGTAGTGCTGGGTGTTCCACTCAGCTGCTCAGTGAACCCACATGGCCATGAAACTGTGGCTAGCAAAAGCAAAGTTTGGCCTCTTGTCTGTAATTTCTTTAAGTCACTAAGCCAAAACTCCCTGCTTTTTCTCGGTCACCTCAAGTCAGGAGCATCTCAGCTGGCAGTAGCAGTGTCCATCTTGGATATAGCTCAGTCTGTCTCATCCCAACGCTTTTCAACCTTCAAGCCACTTGTCAGACCCACCAGGGGACAAGTGTAATGCCGCAATTGGAGCGGCGTGCTGCCAACAGCAGGCAAAGGCAAAATGGAGACTATTTAAACCTGCCAAATTGTAGGGTCTGTTGGCTTTTTAACAGGACTCTGTGCACATACCCATACCCCACCCCAGAGCAGGGATTGGGTTTTTTGCTTGCTTTCATGAGCATGTCCTAAATTGACTATTCTAGGGTCAAAATCACCCCCTCAAAACTGAAGGATAAACTGGTACCTGTTGTCTCTTCTAGTTGCACTTGTAAATGAATATGCCTGTAAAGGGCTGGATCAGCTGGAGGAGAACTTGCCTTTTCTTCAACAGCCAGCAGATAAGGTAAAGTAAGGGCTTCTCCTGGAAAAGCCATGACTTGATCTCTTGCTTGGTGGAATTGTTATGGGTACAGGGGGGAGATAAACTTCAGCAGCACTGCTTTGTCAGGTCAGTCTGTGGTGTGGGCTACAGGAGGCACTGCTCGCTGGTGAAAGCTGGAGATATGCCTTCAGCATGTGGAAATGAACATGTCCACGTGAACACAGGTGTACTGACTTCCCCAGCTCTCCCACAAGACTACAAGCACAATTTAGGCATTTGGAAAAGCCACTTCAGGGAGGGAAAACCTATTTCAGAAAAAAATGTGTCTTTCTCTACCTCTCCCTGTTGTAGGTAATCTCAGACACCAAGCAGCTGGTGTCCACCAAAGTGACGTCTGCTATGGATGCTGCCTGCGAGGCAAGAGAAGCAATGGCTGATAAAGTGACCGAAGCTGTGGACCTCACTAAAAACGTTGTTGGGGACAGTGTCAAGCTGACTAGGTCAGTGGTCACCTCCACTGTTAACAGTGCTGTGGAGGCCGCTCAGGGTGCCAAGGACCTTGTGACAAACAAGGTGACAGAGGCAGTGGACCTCACTAAACACATGGTGGAGGACAGCGTTGGACTGACCAAGTCTGCAGTCGCTTCTACTATTGTCAATGCTGTAGAAGCTGCCCAAGGTGCCAAGGACCTTGTGACAAACAAGGTGACAGAGGCAGTGGACCTTAGTAAACATATTGTGGAGGACAGCGTTGGACTGACCAAGTCTGCAGTCGCTTCTACTATTGTCAATGCTGTAGAAGCTGCCCAAGGTGCCAAGGATCTTGTGACAAACAAGGT
The DNA here is from genome assembly GCA_013399095.1 of Psophia crepitans. Classification (NCBI taxonomy): domain Eukaryota; kingdom Metazoa; phylum Chordata; class Aves; order Gruiformes; family Psophiidae; genus Psophia; species Psophia crepitans. Next base: position 15,850 of record VWZZ01000504.1, read on the forward strand.
GACTGAGGCAGTGGATGTCACTAAGCACATTGTAGAGGACAGTGTTGGACTGACCAAGTCTGCTGTTGCTTCTACTATTACTGCTGCTGTAGGGGCTGCCCAGGGTGCAAAGGATCTTGTGACCAACACAGTGACGGAAGCAGTGGACCTAACCAAAGGGGCTGTTCAGGATGGTGTTGAGAAGACCAAATCAATGGTCACTTCTACAGTCAACACAGCTCTGGATGCTGCATATGGCACCATAGCCAGCAAAATAAATACAGCCTTGGAACAGAGCAGGGAGGCTATCCAGGGGGGTGTGGAGATGACCAATTCAGTGGTGACCAACAGCATAAGCAAAGCCAAGGCAATGAGCCAGGCAGTGGCAGGTGGTGTGGAATCTGTCCTGGGTTTGTCAGAAGATCTGGTGGATCACTACCTCCCAATAACAGAGGAGGAACTAGGTGAGAAAATACTTCGCTGGCAGTTGTAGATGCAAATCCTGTCCCACGTGACCAGAGCGCACCTGATGCTGCAAGACTCATCTTCTGAAGGAGACGGGTAGCTCTGAATATGTCACCAAGTTGGCTGGCTGGCCGTCAGCCCTGACTGGCCACATGGTATGGGACAGAGTTCAAGTGTTTGCTAGCCTGTCCTTGCCCGTCAGCCTCAAGGCAAATAAACACGTGGGCGCATGCTTCAACCTATCTGTCAAGTCTGCTTATCTGAAGAGAACATGCTGAGCAGGGACTACCCTACCTTTAATATCCGAGCAACTACAAACCTCTACTGTTTACAGAGCAAGCTTCAGCCTTTGTGTTTTCCAACGGGTGATGTGACCTCTCCTCCCCCTTACAGCTGGGGGGGTGGAGCACAGCTGCATCTCTGTTCTTGTTTCCTCCAGGTCAACTGGCCACCACTGTTGAGGGATTTGGTATGGCTTCTGTGGAGGAGCAGAAACAGCAACGGAGTTACTTTGTGCGGCTGGGTTCCCTCTCTAACAAAGTCCGCCACCGAGCCTACCAGCACTCCCTGAACAAACTGCAGCATGTTAAGCAAAGCACCCAGGACACTCTCTCACGACTGCAGCTGGCAATAAAACTGGTACAAACATGCCTCTTCCTTTTTCCTCCTGTCTAGTCTTCCTGCCCTGCTGTCTGAATGGAAGCTCTTCCTCCACCCTGCACCAACTATCTGTCATCTTGGATCCCTCCCTGGGAGGGAAGCACTTGTGCTTCTCTGCTTGTGTGTGCTTGCAGTACAGCTGTTCCTCTCGCTTTTCCCATCAGATTGAATCTGTGAAACAGGAGGTTGGCCAGAAGCTCCTGGATGGGCAGGAGAAGCTCTATCAGCTGTGGGTGGACTGGAGCCTGACCCAGCCCAAAGGAAACCAAGTTAAAACTGCCTCCCACACAGAGGTATCCCTAGAAGGGTGTATTTAATCAGGCCTCTTGTGGGTGGTGTACCTCTCTGCTCCAGTGACTGAGCTCTATCTCTCTCCCAGCAGGTAGAGTCACGGACTCTAGCTATGCTGCGTATCATCACCCAGCAGCTACAGCCCGTTTACGAGAATCTGAAAGCCAGTATCCACGGCCTGCCCAGCAACATCCAAGAAGCTGTGTATCGGGCCACTCGAAAGATTCACAAGCTGCACAGGTCTTTTTCCAGTGCTGTGTCTTTCCAGGACCTCTCCAGCACCACCCTGACCCAGAGCCAGGACTATGTGGCAGAAGCCCGAAGGTCCCTAGATGACCTGTTTGAGTATGTAACTCAGAACGCCCCTCTGAACTGGCTTGTGGGTCCCTTCAGGGCAATAGCTAAAGTGTCACAGGATCGCAGAAAGCAGCGGAAGAAAGATGTGGTGACTGATATAAAATTGCCTGTATTGGAAAAGGCCACATCGTCGAAGGAGGTGGCTAAGACACCTGGAGAACCAAAGGGAGCAAACAGGATCCCACAGGAAGGCTGTGAAGTGCTAGAGAAGCTGGAAGAGGAGGTAGAGAAAGACACAGAGGTGGCACTGGCTGCACAGGAGGTAAAATCTAGTGCGCCAGAGGAAGGTCTCTGAACAACTCCAGCTCTTCTGGCCAAGGCTCCCTGGCTGGAGCAGCACTTTAATGGTGCATCCAGCTGCCAAGAGTGCCTCCTGCTTTCTCGCTGTCACAGCAAGATGTGATTTGCAAGGAGACTTGATAGCTGTGGTGGGGTGATTCCATATCTTGATCTACTATGTTTTAAATCATGCTGCTGCACCAAAAGGGAAGATGGGGACCTGTACTTCAGCTTCAGTCAGCCCAGCTGTATGTGTGAATGGCAAATTCTTGCTGAGACAAGTTCTGGGAGAGAAGTGGTCTCAACTGATTTTTAATGTTGAATTTCTTTTTAATTCATCCCCATTGCAGAGATCTTGAGAAGATGATGCGCTTGACCTTTGATTCAGTTTCCCTTCTTCTACAAGTTTAAAAATACATGTTGCAGACAGGACTTCCTTTCTGCCTGTGCTTCTGGTGAGGCCCAGCCCTGCAGCAGACCAGGAATGGTGGGGGGCAAAGGCTGCTTCTCAGAGACAAAGAAGTTGGCCATATGGATCGGCCAAACTCTTTTTCTTTGAGAGGGACATTTTGAAGGTGGGATTTTTTCTTAAGCATGCCAAACTGCAGCGGGATCGTCTTTCCTAGTCATATAAAGGACTTGAGGGATCATCTGTGAGCAAGTCCGTGCAGGAACCCTCTTGCAGCCATCCAGAAGCTGGCGACTGGGGCAGCTCTTGCCAGGAGTCACTCTGCCCTGGCAATAGGATGTCCTGTTACCAAAACGGGAGGGAGAGGGGCTGGTTGTTTCCCTGGCAAACAATGCTTTATAATCACTCCTCATGTAACTTATCTTGGTAACTTATGTCCTGGCATTGTCCCTGTGCTAAGGCTGGAATAATGGGAAGCAGACTCCAGAATAAAGTGTGACCTGTGTTCAAAGACATACCTGTCTCTGGCGTGTATCTAAAGCTGCAGCACGGACTTTCCCTTTAGCTGAGTTAGTAAGAAGTTTGTATTCAACACATCACTCCTCCAGGCAGCTTGCACATTTAGTAATCTTGCTGGAGGAAGAAAAATAAATTATTTTAGCAGTTATTTTGGTTTGTCTCCATCTTTGGTAAAAAAGTATCTCTACTAGCTTGTCCGGGTTCTGCTGCCCCTCCACCCCCCCCTGCTCTCCGGGCGCCTCTAGCCTGGCTCATTCCCGACGCTGACACCGGACAGAGGTAACGCCAGCGCCGGACGGAGCCCTCCCGCCCCAGCCCGGCGCTAACCCCTCCGGCGCGGTGCCTGCAGGCGGTGCCGGGGGAACCGCGGCCGAGCTGGCCGCGTACCGGGCCCCTTCCCCCGGGGAGGGCG
>VWZZ01000504.1:19393-38038 GCA_013399095.1 Psophia crepitans
TCGCCTCCCCTTCCGCGGCCTGACGGATTCGGGCGTTAGGCAATGGGAGGATCTTCGTGAGACTGAGGAAAGCAGTTTGAAATTATAAACTTTCCCCAGCTCAGAGCTATTTTGGGGCGCTCGCCGGCACTCCCTTTAAATAGGGAACGCTTTTCTAGCGGGCTGCCAGTGCCCGAGCGGGGTCCCTCCCGGCTGCGCGTGCACCCTGCGGGCACCCGCCACGCCACGCCGGACGAGTTCTGCTGTTGAGTTTAACCCTGGTCAGAGGCCGCTGGTGAGTGCGAGGGTTTAGCAGGGCTCGGGGCGTCGCTGTGGGTGGGGGTAATGCCCACCTTTACACTAGGCAGCCCGCCGCTGGCAGGGCGCGAGCAGGCTGACCGGGCTTTATTCCTCGACTGACCATGGCGAGGAGCCTGGGAGGCTGCTGGGACCAGCTGCCTGGATTTGGATTCACCTAAATACGTTATTAGTTCGGCAATTAGTTTAAACCAGTTGTAATTAATGGGAAATGAATGCAAGGAACTCACTCTTTGCTTAGTGACAGAGTTGGAACGACATGTGGAGCGCTGGCGGACCTGCAAGCGCTGATGGGGTGCAGGAATCCTTGAGAGCTGAGAGGGAAGCTCAAGCTCCCATCGCTGCTCCTGACCGTAGTGCTGTGTTCTTCTCGCAGGTCTGTCTGGCCGGTTCCTCGGGCTGGAGACATCCTGCGTCAGAGATGAGCTCCTGAGCAGCGAAGCGCTATCACCTGCGCCGTACCGAAGCGTGACCAGGGCGTCCCAGAGCACCGCAGGGAAACAAACCTTCGCTCCAAGTGCCGTAATATGCTTTTCCCAGCCATGCTGCTCCAGCCTGGGCTACCAGCTGATGAGATGGCACAGAGCGCCGAGCTCCAGCCCAGCTTTGAGGACGTTTTTAATATTCTATCCCAGATCCCACAAGATAAACTCCTTAGGCTCAAACATAAACTGAAGCACTTGGTATTTGGACCCAGCAGCAAATTACTGCAGGCCATGGTCCTGCTTACTCTGGGGCAGGAAGCGGATGCAAGAATTTGCTTGGATGCCTTGAGAGATAACCGGGCAGCCCAGTATGTCCACCAGACCAAACTGGGCGCTGCAGGAGCGCAGGAAGGTGGGGAGGGTTTGCAGCCTCCCCAGCTGGATGCAGGGGCCATGGCGCTTCTGGCACAGATCTACTCGGTGTTGGCGGAGGAAAAACTGTGCAGTCACGAAGCCGTGGACAAAGCCCGCCAGGCTGCCACCAAAGCCCGCAACGCCAGCAAGGAAACTCAGGGGGACGCACTCAACAGCACCCCAGCTGAGGACCAGGAAGACGATGGCTCTGCTCTCACCGTGGGCTCAGGTGACAAATTTCAGACGCTGAGATCTGACACGGCCGTAGGATCTCTCCAGATCACCAGCCCGAACTATGTGGTGAGAAGTTCCCCAGTGCCGATTGGAGCCAGCTTGGAGCTCTCGGGCCCACAGACCCTGCGCTCCTTGGTGAGTCCCTCTTTCCCCAGTCACTTTGAGATCAGTGCGTCCCCAACAGCTGTGTTTCACACCCAGCCTCCTTCCCCCGCACGCGTCCCCCAGCTCAGCCGGCGCGAAGGGAGCACCAGCAGCACTGGACAGCCCGACAGGGACAGACCGAGCCACAGCCCGCAGGAAACAAGCTGGGCCAGCACATCCAGCTCTCATCCAGGGCAGGACACAGGTGCCCAAGTCCCCCGACCGGAGAAGGTTCTGCAGGGCAGGTCGTGTCAACCTATTCCTGAAACGCAGCCACCCGCGCTGGGTGCTGTGAACCAACCTGACCAGAGCAGTGATGTTTCCAGCACGGTGGCAACAGAACCTCACACACTGAGAGAAAGCACAGACGAAAGCCAAGACAAAAAGCAATTATCTACAGATCTTCCCGATTTGAGAGCTACAGAGGATACCGGGTCAGCCCACAGGTCCATGAAGGACTCTGATGTTCCAGCAGGCATTCCTCCTAACTCTGCACCTACTTCCATTTCAGCCTCCCTTCTTCCTCCTCCCTATTCCATCTCCTCAACCCTTCCTCCTCCTATTCAGGAAGCTCCTTCCAAGTTACCTCCCACTCCCCTCCCCTCATCCCTCTCTCCAGCCTGGCCTCCTCCTCCTCCCCAGGCTGTAGAAGCAGTGCCCACACCAGCGCCAGATGGCGGAAAGTTCTTCACTTTCGTTGTCCTGCACGCTAGTGAAGATGAGATTGTCGCCCATCGGGTCAAGGACCTGCTGGAGAGCATGGGGGTTCCCGATGGTGCCACGCTCTGTGAGGACTTCTTCATTGCTGGACGCAGCCATCTGACTTGCTTCCAGGATGCTATGGAAAACTCTGCTTTCATCATCCTGCTGCTGACCAAGAACTTCCTATGCAACCTGTGTATGTTTCAGACAAACACTGCTCTGATGGAGTCCATCCTGAAGCCATCCAAGCACGACTCAGTCATCCCTTTTGTACCCAAGGAGAACCCCCTGGAGCGGAGTCAGATTCCCAGCACACTCGGCGCACTCACACCCTTGGATGAGAACTCCCACGGGTTTTCCAGGACAGTGCGGAACACCTTCACCACCAGCAGGATCAATACGAAGAAGGCCATGTGGGACCTGATGCAGAGAAGGAAGCTACAGCAGTATCAGGACCAGCATCAACCACTACAGAACTTAGCTGCTCTGAACCTTGGCTCCCTTCCCCAGGGGCCTCCACCCACCACATGGCCGCAGCTGCTGCAGCCATCACCCCAACAGTGGTGTCCCCCCTCTTCGACTGTCCCTTCTGTCACACACCCACCTCCCACCGCTGGTCACCCCACGCCTGCTCAGATGGGTCCCCCTCCTTTCCAACCACTTCAACTGCCATCAGGCCACTACAGCATGATGCCAGGTCTGGGAGGCATCATCATTCAACACGCTCGAATGGTTCAGATTGGGGACCACAACACGATGCAGGTAGAAACCGTCACCCCGGGTCCACGGGACAGTGAGGAAGAAACCAGGTAGAACACTTGATCAGAGCTGCAGCAGCTCAGCCAAGGCCAGATTGGTTTCAAACCCCAGATTACAGTGATTCTGCTGGGACGGGGCCTATTCTCATTTCACTGGGGGTAGAAGGTGCTGTTTTCCTGGAGCACCAGAGAAAAATGATCTTTTTTGTTGGACAAAAGAGGTTGCAATCTCCTGAGACTGTTTTCCTTGTGCTTATTTTCAAGTAACTGAGAAAACTCTTTTCCTGATTTTCTGAGGCTACTGGAAGATTTTACAAATAAATTTTAATTAATTTATTTGTGCTTCTCTGGTTCTTTCCTGTAAAATTAGCAAAGGGTCAGACAGGGATATTGGGAACAACCGTTCTGCCAGTACCTCTGGGGCAGAGGGGGGCTGGCACACTGGGTTTCTATTTCATATTCTGCTGCTGACCAGACAACTGGAGGGAAAATCTTCAGGAGATGCTTTGGGGAGTCACTGTGGGCCCCTGCCAAGGTGCTAAGCATCACGAGGTCCCACCGTTTTCTTCCAGCAATCCTCTTTGCTTGGGATTGCAGAGTATCCTCGTGCCTGTGCTGCGCGCACAGTTCCCCCCCCTTGCTGCAGCACGCCAGCGGCGCCATTTCCCCCGAGCCTCTCGCATCAGACCCAGGAAGGTTCAGGAAATCAACTTCACGGCTTTCTGCGAGGCTGCGGGCCTCTGGGCTGAGGCATCAGGAGATCACTTTTCCCAGTTCCCCTCTGAAACTAGAGAGAGAGGTTTTTTGTTTGTGAAAGACAAAATCCCTGTGTGCCCCTGGAGGCGTGGCTTGAAGGAAAGTTCTTCTATTTAAGAAAACTCTGTTAAAGAACTGAGATTACACACCAGGTAGAAAGCTGAACACGAATCTTCCCAGTAAAGCTGTTCAGGGAAAAAAAATGAAGGTGGAATGGGAGGGGGGAACTGCAGAGAAAGTCTGAGGAAGCAGAAGCTGAGCGTCCACTCCTTCATCCTTACCTGCTCGTAAAGGGTCAGAGGTGGGACCGGGGCCCTGTCAGACTGGCTGTCACGCAGAAGTGTTCCTGGAGATGACTCCACCTAGTTATGTTATTGCCTCTGAGGGAAAAGTCTCACGGAAAAAAGCATTGAGCAGAGGACTACAGGAGGGGTGGAGAAAGGCCAGGAACAGGGGCGGGGTGGGGGGGTTGTTCTGCAGGAGCTGGCAAGGGACGTACCAGGCTGAGCTTTAAACTGCCGAGCTCTTAATGCAAGGAGGGCATCCGAAGCAACGCCCCAGACGCCACGCTCTTCCTCCGACAGCTTCTGCCGCAGCCGTTTGCCGGCTCAGTCAGCAGAGGTCAGCCCAAAGCCACCAGCCACCAGCTCTGGGCCCGCTCCCTCCGCGGCACAGCCCAGCCAGCAGCACTGAGCTCCGGTCATCTCACCCTGCGCCAGGGCCGCTGCAAGCTGCAGGGCAGCACTCACACCACTGACCCCAGGCAGGAGCCCCAGAGCTGCGGTGGGCCTGGAGGACCAGTGTGATTGCTATGGGGGGACGACGACACCTTCTCAGGTATTTCTGCAGATGTGCGCGTGCTCGTGTTGCTCAGTAGCTGTCCCAGTAAGTTTCAAATGGGGAGAAGCCAGAATGGTCTGGAGTCAGAGCACAGGACTCCTACAGGCCATCCTGGACCTGGGCCTACCCCAGCCCGGTGCGCGCAGGGCCTGATTCTGCATTATAATCTTTGTCTAAGAACCATCCAGCCTTACGCCACCTGCACAGGAAAGACGTTACGAAGTCCTTGGAGAAAGAACTGTTCAGCTGACACTGATCCCCTCTCAGGGAACACTCGGGTCACCAGGCTAAAGCTTGTCCAGTTCTCATTCCTCCTCTAGGGCTCAATCTTCCTCAAGCTCATGCCGCACCAAGCACACCCTCCCAAACAAGTACCAGCCTACCAAATAAAGCTCGCTGCTGAGACACGAGTCCCCAGCATGGAGGGGAGCGCAGAGTGGGAGTGTCTCCTTTGTCCTGGCTCCTCAGAGCATTGCAGGTAACGGTATAAAGGAGGACAGTCCTCTCCACCTGCCCCATGTTGAAAGCTGCAACTGCTGCCTTTTTATTTCCCAGCAGCTTATGCCCCTCAGGAGGGGCTGAGGATGTCTGCAGGACCTTGGGGGTAAATGATGCTGCAGAGCCCGGGCACTCACTGAACTTCAGTGCAAGCTCTGGAGCTCCTGGGCACCACCAGATGTGGGAGCCAAGAGCTGACACATCCCTCACAAACTACAACAGAGCGGTGGCTGTCACAGCTCTGGATTTAAATCACGCTGAATTTCCTCTTAACAGGCCACGGGTCCTTTCTCACAGATCTGCCCACAGAAGGTCTCTGCCTCCGTCACCTCGAGGAGGCTTAGCCCCCTCCTGGACCTCCTTGGCTGAGAATTAGTACAAGACACCAGGCTCAGACAAACCCCTCTCTGTCCTGAGCAGAACAAGACCCACATAAAAGCACTGCTATTTAAAAGCTGCCATCAGTTGCTGGCTGCCAGCTTTGAAACAGTTTGTCTTTTAACTTGGAAGGACCCACTGACAGTGGATTAACTCATCTACACTTTATAGAAAGCATCCAAGCGCTTGGATTCCTTCTACTTCCCTATTTCTTTCCTCTACGTCACCTTTGCTGGAATAGGTGTTGTGTTACCGCAACTCCCGTCACGCTGCAGTTGTTGCTGTGCAGCCACTGGGACAGCCCCTCCCCTTGGGAGAAAACATATATCACTCCTTCCCCAGCTCTCCCGCTTCCTATAAATAAACAGCACGCAAGACCCGTCAACTGGAAGCTGCTCAAGCTTGTGAACAGCCTTAACGCAGTCACATCAGGTTTGCTTGGAGAAAGGGAGAGGAGGAGGGAGAGGAGGAGACGTAGTGGTAGACTATAAAACTGCAAGGCTGGGGTTTGGCCTTGGGTTTTCTTTTTAAGCTTGCAGCGTGTGGAGGGCCAAGAGGTTCAAAGGTTCTTGGGCCCAACTTCCAGCTCAGAGCCGCAGCCCTGCTGTAACCGTGTCAGTGCGTTCGCTCCTCCCACGTTTTCAGGGCCCTCTTTGCTGTCCCTCCCCCAGGAAGGAAGCTTTGCCACCAGGGCCTTGCTTTCACCAGGCTGCATGTGTGCCTGTGACCCCCTCGCTCTTCCCGTTTCCCTGGGAACACGGATACGATATCCCTAACTTTATGCTCTCGGCCACTTTCTTTGCAAAAACCGACCTTAGGCGTTAGGAGGCTCCGAAGATGTCCACAGATGGGCACCAGCAACCGGCTCCAGGAAAACCCCAGTGAACTTCTCCCCACTTTTGCACTTGTAAAGGAACCTGTATGGGAGGCTTTATCGTCAAGAGAGCCAATTACCACTCCTGGGGTGGAAAAAAGCTCATCTTGGGGTTTTAAGAAAGAAACAAAAGGCAGGCATTCTGTTCGTGGCAGTGTAGGGAAGGGCTCCGGGAGAGCAGACGCCCACCCCAGTGGAGACAAAAACTCCACTCACCGTCCAAGGTAATTACTCAGATAACAAAATCACCACCCAGATGTTTCACTGCTCCCCACAAATCCTTGTTTTGCAGCACATGCTGGAGCTGGCCAGACAACACCTACAATAAATAAGGACTGTTCATTGTAATTACCCCTAAATTCATGCAGGGATTTCTGCCACTCAGTAATTACTATCAGCATTTAATTGGCAGGCCCTTACTATGTAATTACACATTATTTATGTGTTATAAAAAGAAGAAATTAAAGCCCTCTATCACACCAAGTATTCTCTTCCTTAAGGCTTCTGTATGTGAGTGGATCCCCCAGCCACCTGACCACAAGACCCCAGCTCCAGAGTTGCCACGGAACAACTCCCTGCTCATTCCTCTCCTCCCATCAGCTCTGCACGCAGGACGGGATCGCAGCAGAGAGCACCAGCCAGGCACCAGCAGCTGCTGCCTCAGCCCGAGGCCACCCAGGTCCTTGTACCCGTGGTGGCTGCTGCTCTCCTACGTACCTGAAGATCACCTACAGCGCAGCAGGGTTTTGGTGGGAGAAGCACATCCCACAGAACTGCAGATGCTGCTTCAATGTCACATCTAGCGTTTGACTGATCAAACCGTCAAGAAATATTTTTGAGGATGGTGCAATCAACAAAAGGACAAACATTCAAATATTTTATCCACCCGCAGGCGTTTTTGGAAATCCAAATTCATGTGTGGAACTAACTCCAGTACCTTTAATTCCTCTGCCTGCTTTTGACCTCCCACCATCAGCTCGGGGGTTGAAAACCAAACTGATGACAGCCGCACCGCATCCATCTTGCTGCGCCCACAGTCCCAGCAGTGTGTATAAGGCGGGGAACGTCTGAGCCAGCAGAGTGGGGTCCTTTTGCACTGTTTCATTTACACCAAAAGATAAGGCAAAGCAAATGAAGAGGTGTCACTTCAGTGTCAGCGTTACCCTTTGCCAGGGGAAATGTTTGCCATTGCAGGACAGATTTAGCTTTTCCCAGGAGTAAATTCAGATGAAACGAAACAATCACGTCTGTTGATGGCAAACGCTCAGTATTTCCATCCCCACAAGTGTACAGACCCTACGAAACAAGCTGAAAATAGAGGCTTACCAGCAAAAAGTCCAAGGCACTTGCATTCTAGCAGCCATTTTTTGTTTTATTATTTAAAGTTAAGAGCGCTCATGATCAGCTCACAAATTAACAAATTCCATTCCTGCAGTTTAGTTCAGGTTTCAGCCAAAAGGAGGAAAAAAAAAAAAAAAAAAGAATGTAGCTAAACTAACTCTGCACTTTACATCTCAACAGAAGTTAAGCCTCCTTGCTTTATAAATAAATGTTATAGTTAACACTGCAAAAATGTAACGGCAGATCTACAATACCTCTAAGGGGCAGAGAGCACTGGATTACTGAGGCATATGGATATGCTGGTTTATAAATACAAGCAGAGAAGCTTCAGTAGCATAGAGTGCATGGCTGTTTATCAGGGTTCTGCTCTCCCAGTCTTGACCTTTCCCAACGCTCAGAGGCAGCTGCTTCACCCCCAACTGCGCTTCCCTCTCTGCCCGGGGCCAAGAAATGAGCCACAGGCTGCCAAAGCCCCGTCACTCCCCCTGCAAGAAGATAAAACTGCTGGAACAGCATCATGTTTACCACCGACTGTTTACCACCAAGGAGGGTTCTGCTAATGGAACCAAGTGCCTACACCGAGACTATGGATTCAAAGAGAAAAACAAGTTGCGTGCAGATCCTAATTAAAGAAAGGAGCTTGCCCAAATAGGAGCCAAATGAGATTTCACATTCAATCTTTGAAGTAGCACCATCCTCAGTAACGTTGCAGAAAGAATCAAAAGCCAAAACCAGATGCTAACAACCCATTCCATCTAGGTTTTCAGAATGGGATCATTAACAGAGCCCCATCTGTTGATACTAATAAACCTCAGAAGAACAAGAAGGCACCTTTAACTTTGAATTCTTGCCTGCCTCTTCCTTCAGACCACCCTCATGCAAACATGCCACAAACACTCACTGCTGTAACAACCCCCCCCAAGCACCACCCACGCTACAAGGACCTCCCAGCCTAGAGTGCTTGCAGGAGCACGTCCTCAGCGATGGCGCCAAGCGCACTGCTTTGGCTCCGACACCGGGCCACATCTGCCCTGTACAGCTCCATCCCCGCTGACCGCTGGAGCCGAAGGACCTCTGCACCGGGGAGGGAGTGAGCACGTGCAGAACGGGCAAGCTAAGGGTCTCAACTCCACATCACTATTTTGGTTTTAAGGTAGCAGTTTTTCCTTCCCATTCATAAAACCCAACATCTATTGATGTAACTACATAACCAGAACTGACCTTACTATATCTGACAGGATTGAAGTCTTGCAGCATAGATAGGGCCTGGCTCTAAAAGAGAAAAAATAACCCAGCTTTATGCACAATCATTGAAATCTCAGGCCTTTAACCTCACTTGCTACTTGGCCACCCAAGGGAGAGAAAAAAAAAACATCGTGAGCATACCCAGCCGTACTGCCACGCAAGGCAACTACCTCAGCAGAGCACAAGCCACTCGGCTGTTAGACTCATACTGTACCAAATCTGAGAGGGGGGTGGGGAAAGAGTTAGCCGGAAGGTGTTTTACTCCTCACTTGCATTCCTATCTGTTTGGTATTTGGGATGGGAAGGGCTAGAGCACATGTGTGATGTATAGCTGCTCCAAAGCTTAACGCTGAGTTAATCCAGCACTAATGGGAGAGGCAGCAGGTCCCAGGGAATCTCCATTTTCATTCCTTCTCAGGACAAGACGGTCGGCATGGGAAAGGGCAGGGGCTGCGGCCTTCTCTGGATACAGTGCACTGGAGATATCTGGTACCTGAAGGTGACAACAAGGAGCAACAGCCGTGAGCTCTCGAGCCTCCTCCTCCCCTAACCCTGCACACACCAGCTCGACGGTGACAGATGAGGACAAAGCTCGCAGCCCATCTCAGGACGGCGACAGCCTTCAGCACCCAGGCAAGGATGGCCCAAGATCTCAGGCTGCACGACCTCTGCGGGGTGAAACAGGTGACGGGAAAGGCTGGGGACTTCAGCTCTCCCCCCCTAGTGCAGTTCAATGAAGGCTTCCAGCTCCTCAGGGATGAAACCCTTGTAGGGAATCTTGTGCTTGTCCAGGGCGCGAGCAGCAAGGCACTGGAGGGTGATGTAATTGAAGGGCTGCATCATGCTCTTGGTGAGCAGCTTCTCATCCAGCAGCTCGTAAGCGGTCTGCTTGAAGGCGTTGGTGGCATCCATATGGGCTCCAGCCTCCATCAGGGCACTCATGATCAGCGGGCAGTTGTTACGGGCAGCGACGTGCAGCGGGGTGTTGTTGTCATAGTCACGGCTGTCGGGGTCAGCCCCGCACTCCAGAAGCAAGTTCACAACGTGCAGCGATGGGAACTTGCCCACGGGATAACGTCCCACTGTTGTGGTATCTTTGTCCACGGCCATATGCAAAGGAGTGAAGCCATTCTTGGCCCGTGGGCTGCACTTCAGCAGGCGGTAGATAGTCTGGCGCTTCTGGTGTTCCTGTTCCGGGGTGCATTCCACCTTCTCCAGCAAGAAGATGAGGTGGAGGATAATGGCCAGTGTCTTGGTGAACTGCGCTGAGTCAACTACAGGGTCCTTGCCGTGCACGAGAGCCCTCTCCACCTCCCGGACCCCTTTGCTCAGTACTCCCATGAGGTCAGAGAAGCCCAAGTGAGTAGCTAAAGTGCCTTTGGAGCGGTCCTGAAGCACGTAAGAGAAAAGCTCGGCAAAGGAAAGGAAACTGCTGGCAGTCATCGGGCTGAGAGGCTCCAGGTTGCCTTGCTGCATGTCCAGAGCATACTTCCACAGGTTAATACAGCGCTCGAAGTTGCCAGAGTCAGCATAGACTGCCCCTCGGTAACGGATGTAATAGGAAGTGTCTGGATGGGAAGGACCCAGGATGCGCTCTCTGATCAGCAGTGCCTGCATGCGCATCTCGTCAGGATCAGTAATCAAGGCTTCCAGTTCCTCCAGCGAACTCACTTCCCGGGAATAGTCATAGGCCAACACCAGCTGCCGGGGTTCAGGTTTAGGCAGGTACTGCCCGCCCTCACACCGAAGCTCCATCGCCCGTCGCCAGTACTTGTGGGCTCCCAAAAGGTCGCGTTTCTTATCCACAAACGTAGCACCCAGCAACTCCAGTGCTTCCACAGCAGCCTCTCGAGTGCAGAACACATTAGGGACCTGCTGTTCATCCTGACTGGAAGCTGAGGCACAACATCTGTCACACCCCTCTTCATCGCAGCCCCGAGGAGTTTCCTTGTCAGCCCTGCAGCACCTCTGATGGCTCTCACCTGAGGCACAGGTCCCATTTTGGCTTCCTGCAACCTCCTCCTCCTGCTGCTGCTGCTGCAGCCCTCCTTGGATGAGGTACTCCACAATGTTGGTGTGACCGGTGACGCTGGCAGCTAGTAGAGGAGTCATGCCATAGCCGTCTTTCTCCATGCGGGCTTTGGAGCGGAGCAGTAGTTGCAGGATCTCCAGGCTGCCGGACTCGGCGCAGTCATGTAGGGCCGTATTCCCCTTCACGCTCCGGCGGTTGACATCAGCCCCTTTCTCTAGTAAGTAACGTGCAATTTCCCGGTGCCCTTTGTAGCAGGAAATCATCAAACAAGTGTGTCCGTGCCGGTTCGCTACTTCCAGGTCAGCCCCACGCTCCCCAACTAAGTAGCGCACAATCTCCAGGTGCCCGTCGAAGCAAGCAGCCCGCAGCGGCGTGGAGTTGGTCAGGGTGGTCTGGTTCACCGAGGCACCGTGATCCAGGAGGCTGCGCACCACCCCCAGGTGCCCGGCGGCTGAAGCTGCCCACAGCGGTGGAGCCCCCTCGATGGTCTCCCCATCGAAGTTAACCGAACCTCCCTCCTCCACCCGGGCACCGCAGTGATCCAGCAGATACTCCACCACCTCCAGATGCCCGTGCCGGGCGGCGATCAGCAGCGGGGTGCTCCCTCCCCCGGGGCCGTCACCCCCGCCGGGCCCCGCCGTCAGCGCCTCCAGCTCCTCCCGGCTCCGGCTACCCAGCAGCTTCTGCAGCAGCTTCAGCTTCCCATCGCGGGCCGCGTTGTACACAGCCGTGCGCAGGTCCATGGCGACCACACCGGCCACCTCCTGGCCATAGACCGGCCGCTCCTCCACGCCCCTAGCTCGACCCCGGGCAGGGGACGGGCGAGGGCGGTCCCCCTGGAGGGAAGAGCCCTGCGGGGCCGGAGGCGCCCGGCGAGACACCCCTCACCTCAGCACAGCAACCTTCAGTCTCTCCGTCCGGCCGCCATCTCAGGTTGTAACGCGAAACAAAATGGCGCCCGCACGGACGCCGGGGGCGGGCCGGGAGGAGGACGATGGGAAATGTAGTTCCGCGTCCGGCCCGGCCCGGCCAACCCCTCCGGGAGCGCCTCCCCGGAGACTCGGTTTCCCGGCAGGCAGGGGTGGCCGGAGCGCGCCGGCCGTGCCGCAGTCCCGCGCGGGGCACTCTGGGAAGCGTAGTCCTGCCGCCCCCGGAAGGCCGCCCCTCCCCGGGGAGCGCGGCAGCGCCCAGACTGCATTTCCCAGCGCGCACCGCGCCGGGTCACCGCAAGGGCTGATGGGCAGGCAGCTGGATGGCGCCTGGCAGCAGCGGTGCTGAGGGAGTTCCGGGCCTGGGGCTGGGCCCGGGCCCCACCGCTCCACCCGGCCCCGCTCCTGCTGCCAGCCAGGGCGGCCGCGGCTCTCGCAGGGAAACGAAACTGGCTCGAACCCGCCGTCTGACTGCCACCGGGTCGGGGCCGCGGGCGCTGAGGGACTCGGGCCCGGGGCGGGAGGGAGCGGAGCCGGCCGTGAGATGGGGCCCAGTGACGGGGGAGAGACCCCGGCCGGTGCCAGGGCGCCCTGAACGCCCGGGGAAGGTGACCCGGGGTCGCCCTCTCGGTGCCAAGCAGATGCCGCCGGCGTTGTAAAAGCTTTTCTGTAACTTTGCAGCCCGCTTACGTTTCACGGGGGGTTTTATTCCCCTTAAATTCCTTGAAACGATTAATCTCCAAAGCACAACAACTGCGCAGCGTGCCAGTACCGCGGTAGTCTGCTGTGGGGTTTGGTAAAACACTTTAAAAGTACAGCCTGAGGGGAGATAGCCCGGAGGTGGCAACGCCTGGTCCGTAACAGCAAACGCAGGCTGATTTACTGCCTTTGATCCCCGCCACAGAACGAGATGTACGGCTTGCTGCATGCCTGAATGCTAATCCATGGCGGGAGTGAGGGAAAAACACTCAAGGCAATAAATAGCCTCGCTTAGATGAGCCAGGCTTTAGTTACCAGAGCCTACTCCTAGGGCATAAGTTGAATTTAAGTGTCTCTAATTGGCACTGGGTTTCTCCTGTTGTATTTTCTTTATGTCTGTTTCTTCTCCTTCCTGGGGAAATAAGATCAGCCTCATTATTTCCATTATTATTATTCCATCTGTCATTATTATTATTCAGTCCATCCATCCATCCGTCCACCCGTTTAGGCCTTGTCTGGAATTACCTCGGATTATCCTGCTAACGCATGTTGCCTTCACGCAGGATATCGGTTTTGTTGCTAAGAAACTGCTTTTGCATAACAGACAGTGTGGGCCTGATTTTCGCTTCAGCAGCTGTTAAAGTCAACGGGAGCAGCAGGTGCTCGGCGCTCCCCAGAGCCCAAGTGTCCGTGGCAGGATTCCCACACCAGCTCCGATGGTGCGTGCGAGCGCGTCACCTACGTGTGTGATGTGTTCGGGGACTCAGCAGCTGAAATGAAAAGGGGCAAAGGTGTCTTGGGTGTCTCCGGTGCGTCCGTGCTGAGTTCCCTGCGCGCCGGGACAGGAGGAGTGGCTGCGTACGCTGGAATATTTGCTAGGTGGGCGTGTTCCCATACCGCCTCCGCACACGGGTGTGCGAATAAGCAAGCTAGAAATTGTGTTCTTGTGAGCAAATAGCCGTTAGCAATGAGTTTGCGCACTTGTGTTCGGCTTTAATATTAACGTGTCAGCCTTCACGCGTGTGTCTGCGTGCAAATACCTAACGGGCGAGCAGGCTGTGTGCACGCGGGGCTGGGGTATGTGTCTGTCTGCCCTCGTGAACACCCACATGTGAAATCCACAGCACTCGGGCTGTTTGTGCTGCAGGTCAAGGCACAGACACGGTGACATTTCCTCTCTCTGCTGGCTCTTTCGTGTTGCTATGGTGATCAGATGCACTCGCATTTTTATCTGAAGTATCTATTAACTAAAGCTTCCTATTAATTTCCCCTCCGTAGAAGGCAGATGGAATTCACCAGAACACCAGGTAGGCTTTTTAGGTCCCAAATTTAGATCCGAGCCTGCCCCTCGTTCTCTGGTGGGCTGTCAGAAACATCTCAGGGTAGAAGTGCAGCTGATGAAAATGGGTTTTTCCATGAATAAAGAAATTGCTTAGTAATGAGAAAGAGAATAAAGAGCACAAGGAGCAGTGTCACAACAACCTCTCCCTGCAGATCTGTGAATATGAAGCGTACTCGAGCTGCAAATGGATTATTTGGCCTGGGGAGTCAAAGGTAGCCGCACGTGGGGGCGGGCGGGCTGTAACTGCGGCAGCTGGAAGGATCCGGGGCAGGATTTTGACTGAGGAGCAGAATCCAGAGGCGCTCTGGTTCGTCCTCGTCAAATTCCCTTGTTACATTGGTTCTCCTGCGTCCTTTGGCTTCTCTTACTGAGGTCACCACCAAAAGAATTAGTGTCCCAAACTAGGACACCACGGGGATGGGGACATCAGAGGCGGCCTGGCTGGCGTCAGGCGTGCGGCTCCTACGGACACAGCGATTGGGAATAAAATCTGCTGGTGCGTGAGACCCCAGCTGAAAGCGTGACTGAGCGAAGCATCGCTGCGATGGGCAACCGTACGCAGGGGTGCTTCCCGTGTCCCCCCCGAGCTCGAGCTGCTGCTGCTCGTCAGAGAAGCTGCCCAGAAACCTTCTTGCGCGAGTGGCGGCTGAGAGGAATGCTGGGCGGATCGGAATGCCTGCGGTGGAAATGAAGGGCTCAAAGCTATCGCGTCCCGCTTCCACGGAACATGTCCTCCACGAGGCCCTGGAGACTCCTGCGAAGGTTTTGGAGGGTAATGCAGATAAAGCCCCAGGCAGTATTTGGAGAATATAGGGGGAAATTAAATACCCACCAGAGGAAGAGAAGGTAAAGAATGAGACGTTTTGACAGGGCTGCCAGATTGTGTGGCAGGAGGGTTAATTTTTTTCGAAACTGCCATTTCATATTTCCTTTCAGACAAGCTGAATTACACGGTACTGGCTGCTGGAGGAGTTGCATAATTTTCTTCACAGCAATAATGACAGGGTACTTAAGAAGCAAGTGAATGGATGGCTAGAGTATTGGGCAGGGATGGAAGAAATCCAGGCTGAGACCCCACCTTTGCTAGAGACTCCTTTTGTGCCCTTGGGCTGGTCATTTAAGCTTCTTATGTCTTATTTCCCTGCCAATAACACGGGGATAATAACTGTTCTTTATCTGTCTTGCTTATTGAGGCTGCAGACTCTGAATTCACGGTTTGCATCTTCTGTGCTTGGGGGAACCAAAGCCAAAGAGCTTCAGTTCTTGCTAAGGTGTCTGAGACAACCATAATGTACAAAGTAGATAATAATAAAAGGGTTTGGGTATGTGGTTTGGAACATTTTTAGCATGAAAGGCTCAAGAATTCCCAATCCATTGTTCCACATCTCTTGGAAGAGGTTTGGATCTGTGCTGAGTTCATCAAACACATCTAAATACGTAATTTAGGAGCTAAGTCCAAGCTGATTTACTGAATCCCTGAGTTACTCCTGAAACTGTGAGCAGATAATTTAGATGCCTGCAAATTTTTCTGCAAGGTCTTTTTGCTCGGTCTGTCAAGGGTTAGCAGCAGACTGAATCGAGGTCCTCATTTTTTGAAAGGTGGAATTTAGATTTGCAGGCAGCCGCATACCAAGTTTTTATCAATCTCTTCGGCTTTTAGGGGTTTGTCTGATTTCCAGACGTCAGAGGGAGACAGCTTCATGCTACTAGGTCCAGTGAAGACAACATCTTCTATATAGTTAAGCAACTACTTGAGAAATTTGCTGTACAAAGGGAACAATTCTAAAAATAGCGAGAAATGGCACCATGACATTAGCAGGAACAATGACCCAATACCTGACTTGCTGCAGGGGCTTTTGTCCTGTAACTACCTTCATCATTAAGGCTTGTGATGACATTATTTTCTCTGCTTGTATGGGGCATGAGGCCACAGCTACCTGGAAGGAAGGATTTTGATCAGCCAGCAGAAGACGAACAGGCGGGAGAGGCGTGTTGGGTAACACTAAATCAATGTAGTTTCATTTACATCAGGCACCAGCCTGGCAATTTGAACATTAACGGTTGCACTGCTGCCCTCTGAATTTTTGTAGATTTAATATATCAGCGGGGGAGTAAAAGAGAAGGGGAGTGAGAGTTGTTCTTGCTTATGATACATGGAGCTTCCCTTTCATGCGCCATCAAAGGACAGCGATTTGTACAGTTGTAGAATTCTTTTGGCAATAGATTTCCTGGGATAAGCGCTGCTCTGCTCCTGCCTCACAGATTATCTGAGGTGATAATAGCAGTAGTCTCTTTGGATCTCTCCCAGACAGAAAGGAAAGGACGAAAGACTGGCCCTGAGGCAAACGGCAAGGTGGGAAGAGCATCAGGTTTGGACCTAAGCCTTAGGCACAGTTTGCTTTTGTGGAGCCACCCGCTGCCGCTCTGTGTTTTGGCAAGTTGTCACCTCTGTCCCCTGCCGCAGTTCTGGGTAACGCATGGCCACCTCGAAGGAGTCGTGGTGGAATAAGGTGCTCAAATACAAAAGCAATGAGGGACATACAGACTTTTAGACAGATGGAGAACTAGGTTAGCCATCTTCCTAACAGGCAGGAATCACTAATGCCCTTTACAGAGGCGCCAGGTGAGGCAGAGACTGGCATAAGAAGTTGCCAGGGGTCGATAGACATGTGGGAAACAGAACCTGTTCCATTGCAGCTGCAAACGAAGACGTGTTAGGACCCACTAAGAACCTGGATGTTACTGGCTGGCTTCAAGGACAGTGAGTTGTGTTTGTGACCTGCAGGGCACAGAGATTTGGAGGTCAGTGGGCAGATCTGCTCTGGTGCTCCGCTGCACCGGCTGTCCAAGGAGGGTTCTGTTTTCAACCTAAGTGACCCAGTTGAAGGTAAAGCCAAAGGCCTCAGGTTCCTAAATCGCATGTGCCGTTATAGCAACGACAAGTGTGCAGTGCTGAGCGTATCCTGTTAGGTGAAAAAAATCCCAGACTCTAAACGAACAAGAAAATGCTTTACAACACCAGCAGCCCAAATTATAAAGACGTTTCAGTTCGTACCTTTACCACTGGCCCCGGCGGGATCCAGGAGTTTGATTTTCACACCAAAATACCTTTGAGAATAGAGGCTCTGGGTGTACTGAGAATTTGCTTTTTTCATATTTTAAAACCTTGGTGGAAGCAAAGGGCTGGAGCTTCAGGACAATCCCCTCCGGGCAGCGGAGGGGCTCAGTGCCCCGCAGACCTCTGTGCTCTCAGCACTGGCATTGGAGTCCTAACCCTGCCGCAGATTTGTTGTGGGGTCTTTGAATGAGAAACTTCACTTCATGGTAGTTGATTCCTATGTGAAACTGTCTGAAGTTGAGGCGGGTGAGTGCCGTGCTTAGGGAAGGCAGCAGCATGAGCCCCGCAGGGTGGTTCTTCTGAGACGCTTCTCCTCTTGCTTCATTCAGAGCCCGAATTTGATGTATTTCAAGGGGATGGGAAACGAGGAGCAGAATAAGTCATGATACGACCTCCAGCATCCCAAAGCGCTTAAACACATACTTAGCTTTCAGGTCCGGAGCGGCTGCGTGGCAGCCAGGGCTTTCTGTGGCAGCTGGACCGCGGGTCTGTGGCTCAGTGCGTCTCCGGGCAGCGAGGGTGCGGGTCTGTGCTGTATGGCAGGCTATGATTTGTTGTCACATTTGTAAATCAGAACAACAAAATCACTAGTCTTCCACACAGAGCCAGACCACCGAGAGCAGCGCTTCCTCCTAAGGGACATCCTCTTACATGTCATCTTCTGTTACCCGTCCTTGGTCCTTCTCAGTCCTTCAACACTTGTTTCTCATTTCAGGGCTGGATGCTGCCCTTTGCGGGGCAAAAAATCCCGGTGTTCTTTGTGGGACCACGTCAAATCTCACTGTAATCATCTGTCCAATTTTGTGACTGTACCTGCGAGTTTCTGCTTCGTTTTCTCACTCCAGAGACTATATATGCCTATAAAAATTTGAATAATGTTTTTTTCAGGGATATCAGGGCTCAATGGGGTCTCCTTTTCCCTTACCCTCTGATAAACTTCTCCAGGAGCGCTCTGTCAGCCTGTCTATCTCTCAGTTGTATTTTGGTCTGACAAAAATAAGCAAATGCAATATATACTTGGGTATGCTAGAGAAAAGGAATCAGTCAGCGAAGAAAAAGGTAACGATAGCGCCACATTTCCTGGAATCTGACCGAGAGACTGATTTAAGCAAGAAAAACAAAACCTTTTTGCTGTTTCCTTTTCTCTGGATTTGTTGAGGAGCAATCTTTATTTCACCCCAGGTCTAGCCTTGCTTCCACCAGCCAGCTCTTGTTTCTTTCCCCTGTTAATACCTCACATATGGCGTGGATAAGGTGTGAAAGGACAATGCTGGCTCACATCCATGGAAAGGATCTTTATTCCTTTCGACCTCCATTGTCCGTGTGAGGCTTACTTACCTCAGCCACTGAAATCAAACCAGGGATGGCATCCTTCCCGTCTTCAAACCAAGCCTGTTAAACATACTTTTGTAAGAAGTTGTTAAAAAAGAAAGGGGGAAGAAATAAAAGTATCAGCCTCGGCTCTGCAGATCTGCTGGGGCGAAAGGTGGAGAAAGCGTTCAGCAAAAGGCGAGGGCTTCCTGCTGCTGGCAGAGGTTGTGCCCCACGCGAGCTCACCGAGAGCCGCTCAGTCAGTCAGTCAGTCAGTCAGTCCTTCCCTCCCTCCCTCCCTCTCTCTT
>VWZZ01000504.1:38098-52771 GCA_013399095.1 Psophia crepitans
ATGAACCCTTTATCAAACTCCAGATGGGTTGTTTCAATCTGGGGATTTGTGCTGCTCAGGAGATAACAGGCCATTGTGCTAGCAAGTGTGTTTGTGATAGCTGGAGCTGATAGCAGGAGATGTCCAGGTGGTTGTGTTTAACAGGGGGTGTCAGCGATCCTGCCATTGCCCAGGAAAACAGATAACGCTGTGGTCCAGGTGTTACCCTACACCTTGTTTGTGTAATGATGTGTCCCACTGCTGATTGCTACCTGCATTAAAATACAGACCAGACCCTGCGGAAGGGTGATATTACCTCAAACAAGATTGCCGTCATCCCCAAACTTCCCGGGGTTCGCTGTTTAAAGCGCAAAATTTCATCTGAATCCAAAGTGTAACGGCAGTGAGCACGCACCCCTTGCTCGCACCGAATGTCCCGTACCTGCTTCTTCCTGGCCTGGGCTTAAACAGAGGCGTTTCCTCTAAACCATCCTATATTTTCCTCTCTGCCCTAGCACAGAGCGTATCAAACGAAAATGCTTTGGGGAGCTAGACAATTTTTATATATAGGCTGGCCGGGACGGCTCAGTTTCTGCCAAGGATAATTAGCAGAGAGAATGAATCGTGAAGATGAGTGAACTTGAGAGAGAGAAGATAGTTTGGGAAGTGCTAACCTGGACAGTCATTTCAGGTGACAAGGGCCCTTTACAGTCGTCGTTCTGGAACGACGGTGCGCAGCGCAGTGACATACTGGGTCCAGGAAGGGATTTGCCACAAATTATTGCTGGACAATCAGGTAATAATAAGTTAGAAGAAGTAACTGCTCAGCTTGAGCAAGGGATGAGGTCCTCTGCTGCTTTTGCACACAGGCATTCCCTTTTCGGAGCACGCTATTTGGTAGAAAACATAAATCCCAGGCTCAGAAGCGTGCGAGACTTTCGTCTAGACTGGAAATAGCACGATCTGTCTCTGTAGAACCGTATTTCTCACTGTGGTATTTTTTCAGGCCGGGATCTGCCACTTGTAGTTTGTCCCAGAGATTTCAGCCACGTGGAGGCTTACTGCTCCTTGTAACCGCGGCAGATGAACCCCACGGCGCTGAGAGGCTGCTGTAGTTTCTTTGTAATTGTTTGTATAGATAGGATCTAAACTTAGCTACAGAACATGGGGGGGGAAACAAGCCTGGTTAGACAGAGTGGGGACTCAAGAGCTTAGCCTCCAGCTATCTGAGAAGAGGCTGGCTCATCACGGAGAGATCCCCAGCTGCACTTCCAGGCTGTAAATTAAACAAACAGCATTTCCTATATACCAGACCACAGGGATGGCAGAAAGAACAGTGTGGCCTTATTGCTGTTATTTCCTTTGGTTTCAATCTCTGTCCTCTGCCCCCCACCTCCGTCTCAGACTGGTGGTGCCCACTTTACCCGATTTGTTATTTATTACAATGGTTTAAAGAGAGGCAGGGGGAAAAATGCTCGGTGCAAATTATATTTTGAGCTGTTGTGCTTTGCCTCTTTGGCGGATAATAAATCTCTCTGGCAATGCTCCTCTGTATAGGATTTGTCATTAAATGCAATTAAACAAACCCTGCAGGTGTCCATGATCAGGCCTGCAGCAGCCCATTCACAACTGCAATGTTATTATCATCCTGACAACAAAACACCAGATATTTCCTGAGCTCCTCTGATCGATGAGCTTTCCTGACTTGCAACTGGAGGGAGGAGAGAAGGGGGAACAGAGTGGTTCAAATGCTCTTTAGACTTATTGATGGAAAAGTCAAAAAGCTGCTCAGCAATCAGGGAAGGTGGAAAGAGAAAAAGGCAGAGGAACAGGAGGGCTGAAAGGGAAAAATGAGAGGAGTGTTTGGGAGCAAAAAGAGAGACATGAGGCAATATATCACGTGGTATCCACCTACCCAATGATTTTGTTAATGCACAAGACTAGAATTTAGGAGGCAAGCGAGGTATTTTAGGTATGATTCTTCTGTAAATTCAGCCTATTAACAGTTTGGCTTTTAGTGGTGAGTGAGTCACGTCAGCTCCCTTTGCAGTCGATGCAAAAATTAATCTCACCCTAAGACAGGACTTGACCAGTCGGTTAAGTTGTTGTCCAGAGATATCTGCCCGTCTCCGTGAACTGCAGCCGAATGGTTGGATCAGATACCCAACTAATTGCAAACCCTGCCCGTAGCAGCCAAAGGAATTGGCCTCTGCTGAATGCATGTTCCTTTCTATCTTCATTCACAAGGAGGCATTTCCTGGCACAGCTATCAGGAGAGCAAGCTACAGAGGCATTGCTAATAGTATTTGTAGACAGCAGATGCAACAACATTTACACCAGAACTGTTGCACGCGCTGACAATAGGGGAACGGGGAAAGAAGTCCCGTGGTTTGTGTCAGCCACCCCAGGCAGCCGGCAGAGTACGGAGCTCAGGGATTCACAGGGGCCTGGCTGCCGTCAGGTCCAGTCAGAGAGAAAATTTTGCAAACACCAGTCAAATTATTCTGCTTGAGTCGTTTGCTCCGCTCAGCCTCAGGGTGCTCTCAGGATGAACCTCTTTCCTCATCTGTTCTCACCCCAGGAATCCCAGTTCAGCCCGGGTGGTTGCTGCGGGACTGTAGAACTGCAGTGACAAGGGACAGCTGATATTGCTGTGGATAAAGGGAGTGAGCTGAGCAGGCGTCAGTCGTGCGTGTGCACACGCAGAGTGTAAGGGATGGGTATTTATTTCTACAAAAAAAATAAAAGCTGTCGTTGGGGGTTTTGACTAATTATGCAAAGGCGACGTGCTAAATTTTCATAGGCTCGTCTGAAGCACCCGGCAGGGCTCCCGGCGTGGATCCCTGTCTGCTGGCATCAGAGGGGAGCTGGGGTTATGGAGCCAGGATGTCTGCTACCAATCCGCAGCTCTCGGGACAACGATTTCCCCGGACCAGACGTGCAGGTCACTCTGCAGCGCTGGTCCCTGGCTCCCTGGTCGCTCAGGCAGCCCAGATTTCTATGCTAAGGAATGTCCTCTTTCTCATGCTCCTCAAACGTTGGATGGAGGATTTCCCTCTACCGCTCCGTGTCTCCTTTCCACATAGTATTATCGCTTAACCTGCTGGTTTGCGCCGTTAGCAAAGCCCTGCGCAATTATCTAGCGGCACAAGTGGTCCGTCGAAGCTAGAACTGCCTTATTCCTGCGGTGCCACGGAATCGGGCCTGCAAAAAGCCACAGCTACCAGCAGTATTTATGAATAAGCCCATTTCGCATGGCTTCACCTATAGACCCTGGGGACGTTTGAGGTGGCGCTGGCTCAGAACACCCGGGAGCCGTGGTGTGAAACCCGCAGCCTCACTGGTGACACGGCGCTGCACCTCTCCGGGCTCTTCCATTTCCCTCAGATTCTGCCTAGACTCCGCTCTCGGCCGCGTCTGCCGAAATCTAGAAACATCTCTGATTTATTCCTCCCAGCCGCTGTAGGATTTGTGCTGGGGTGACAAAGCCGACACAAAGGGATGTGCTCTCTTCTAGGGGGGAAAAAAAAAAAAGACAAGACCTGGCATGTCCCGGCTGCCAGTCTGAGGAGCCCGGTGACTGTTAATGAGCGTCGCTGGGACGGGTCTGCGGCTGGCGTAAATGAGCGCCGGCTGATTGTGAGTCCACAAGGACTTGAGTGGAACTATGTCCATTTACACCACAAGAGCTGCTGGTCCGGGGCTCGGGCTGGCCAGGGAAACCCCCTGGAGTTTCCATCAGTGGGTGTGAGAGCGGGCTGGGAGCCGGCTGCGCGTGCGAAGGGGCGCAGAAAGCAAATAAAGGGAGGGATGGGAAGCGCGCGCCTTATTGGAGGGACTCCTCCAACAAACACCTTTTTTTTCTGCTGCTTCCCACTTCCCTTCTTCCCCACCTCCAGCAGCATCTCCCTCTCGCTCCCTCTCCGCGCTGCTCATCTCCCTTTGTGCACCTCTTACCCGCACTCTCCTCTCTAAACAGGTGCGGTTGCCACTCAATAGACTTTAATTACCACTTCAAGGGCTCTCACCAGGGTCTGCTGGGAGGGCGGAGATGAATTTTCCTGAGGATTATGCGTATGTCTGAGCTCTTTTTAGTCAGATGGCGGTATTGCTGTCGGTCCGCGTCCTTCGAGAGATTGTTTCCTCATGTTCTCTCTGCTCGTGTTAACAAAAAACAAACCTGCTGATGAAGGGAAACAAAAAAACCTCCAGCCATTAGCGAGATTAATTATCGGGACAGCAAATTGGTCTGGATAAAAATATTACAGACGGTTTTAAAAAAAAGCAGGAGTCTCAGCTGGGCTTCT
Source organism: Psophia crepitans (assembly GCA_013399095.1). Lineage (NCBI taxonomy): Eukaryota > Metazoa > Chordata > Aves > Gruiformes > Psophiidae > Psophia > Psophia crepitans. The sequence continues at coordinate 42,385 of VWZZ01000504.1, forward strand.
AAAGCATGATTTCTGCTTGCAAATAAGAGGCCAGATTTCAGAAGTGGAGAGCTCAGCATCTCCAAAGATTTCTGTGGGAGCCTGGTGTCTAAAAATACAAGTTGTTTTGAACCACTTTACCTTCTTTTTTGCTCCGTGCTCTTCCCATCACAGCTCACTGGAGAAACGCACTGTTAATGCGTTCTGCTGGTGCCCCGGGGGATTCCTCCAGCGTGAACGTGTCAGTGGATTTCTGTCTTCAGCATAGTTTGCCTGTGATGGAGAGTTATTCCCAATGTTTAACTAGTAACATAACATTATTTTTGTTATTAAGATCCTCTTCAAAAGACAATCCCGGAGAACGCGGAGCAGAAGCTCGCGGCTGTCGGATCTGCCTGAAATCGTTCGCGCAGCGTGTGAGCGTGCGCCTGTGTGTAAATGGAGACGCGCACAGAAATGTACCTACACGCTTCTGTGCGCTGATCCGTGCACCGCTGGAAAAGATGGGAGCTGGAAACAGAGCTGTCGTTTGGGACGGGGAAGGTTTTCAAATATTTAAAAAAGTAATTTTGTTTTGCTCAACATTAACCTTTCTCATCTTTTCATGCAATGAAAAACAGGAAGGAGATTGTTTTACAGCAAACTAAACGTTTTCTTCTGCCCAAATTAAGTTTCGTTTTCCTAAACAAGCAATTCAGCAAATTGGGAAAATAGTGTAACCAAATCTGCGTTTTTGCATACGTGTTTTCCATGGAATATTTTGCTTAGCTCCAAATCAGCTGGGCGTATGCAACATCTGGGCTTCTGTTTGGTGCTGGCTCCTGCACCGGTCCCCACGCACGCAGTGGTGTCGGCACCAGAGAGCACCACGGAGCCGTGCTCTGCCTTTACTGTCCGTGCGGGACATTCTGCGCTGAGCTCCTCTGCGGTCGTACCACCGAGCCAGCTTGTATTTCTGGGTCGGTATCCAGGCTCCTCTTACCCCCTGGGCATCAGTAACCCCACAGCGAGACTCGGATGCTGGGCTGGGGTTCTTACGTGTAATGGTGGCTCTGCACCCGAGTGGCCGTCATTGCCCGTCCAACACAGTCCGCTTCTGCAGGCTCCTGGCCGCGCTCGGCTCTGCTTGGTACCTGCAGCACAAAGATGGAAGAGGTGAGGGAAGGGCAGATGGACAGCGGTGGTGGGAATACGCTGGTAAAAAAGCAGTGTAATTGTAATTGCAGTTCCGTCCCAAGATGTCACATTCGTCTCTGGCTGGGAACGTTCTGCTCCTCTGTCCCTCGGCTCGGAGTGCGACTGTGACCTGACGCGGTAACGAGGGGCATGGCACCGCGGGCTGGTCTGGGACAACGCTGCCCGTTGGTACAGGGTCCGGGATGGGAAAAGGGAAGAGGCGCAGTGATGTGCCCACAAGAGGCTTCTCCCTCTGCAAGCACAACGTGTCTGTGCCGCTTTCTCTGGACTTTGTCCTCACCCAGAGGGGTCCATTCCCCTCTTCTTCCTGTACGTCTCTGCCAGGAGCCCTGCAGTCCCGTCCTCTCCTGTTCCCACCCTTCCCAGCCTCTGGAGACCTGCCAGCCCTCCTGACGTTCCCACTCTCATTTCTCCGGTTGTGTCCTTCTACTTCTCACTGTTGCTCTTTCTTTCAGCTTCTAGGATTTCAAAATCCCTCGGCCTTCATCATCTCTTCCTCCCCCCCTTCCTTTTCTTGCGGATTCTGCTCTCCCATCTACCTGTCCACCACATGTTCTGCTGCCATTTATGTGGGACTAGGATGAACATTGATCACAGCCGTCTCAGACCCATCTCTCCCTTCTCCCAAAGAGCCAATGAAAATGTCACCCATGAGATAATCATCATGTTGCTCACGTCCCTTAATTGCTCTCAAAGTACACATCGAGGCTGCAGAGCCTCTTTGAAAGGCAGGTTCTGGCCTTTGGCACATTATTGACAGGCTGTTGATAGGCCCCTTTGTTGAGGAGCAATTTTGTCCCTTTTTGCTGTACAATTTTTATTTTTTTTTTAAAGACAGCCCTCGCAGGGAGAGTAGATTTTAAAAACAGAGCTGAGCTTTGAATGAACAGGCACCAGACTTCCTCCCACGAAGCAGTGCCATACATGAGATGAGTGCTACGAGCACGTTTCATACAAGACTGCATACAAGAAATGGAAGCTATGAGGACTGATGGCGTCATCCTAGTCGCTTTTTATTCCTTCCCCTCCTAGACCTGGTAATTAGATGTTTACTCGCAGTGCATTACTAAGCCATTAGATGTCTTGTGTGTTCCAGTGCGTCGTCCCTGGTAAACAAGTAAGAGAAAGTTGACACTCACGCTGTGCGGCAACCCGTTCCTATGTAGTAGTGGCAATTCTTTTGTTTATTTAATACCTGCTGATTAAAATGGACTAAGATTTCCTCAGCGCAGCAGCCCTTCGCTGTCTCAAAAGCTGCACAGGTCTGGGGCAATTGTGTGGACTAGGTGGTCCTGGAGGTCTCTTCCAGCCATAATGATTCCATGATTCTATGACTCTCTGTGTGTGCTGCGAGGGTGTATCGAGAGCAGAACAAAGCACGCTTGCTCTCCCGTTTCTGCCACGGGCAGAGATCCTCCATTAGCAGCGCAGAGTCTCCAACCCAGAGCTGAGCAATTCTCGCATCAGCCACCGATTCCTGTAGTACCTACAAGCTTTAAAGCCACCTCTTTAATACAGGTTAATTTTAACGTGCCCCCCACGTATGCTGGGGTCCCCCTGTGGCAGATGCTGCAGGTGTATCTCAAGTTAACCCTCCTAAAACCTTCAGCACGGCTGCACGACCAAGCTCTGGTCTCCGAGTAGGCTTTCAGCACGATCCTTAGCAAAATCTCCAGGCTGTATGCAACTAAACCCCAATCCTGACAGAAATGAAATTCTTTCCTCTCTGAAACAATGTCCCTTGGAATGATTTTGCCGTTAATGAACCCCGACTGAGCTGCTGTATTTTGGAGCCACTGGTGTGCATTTTAACAAGGAGCTCTCCATGTGCGGGTGTGCATCAACATAGCCAGCCCCATAATGGGAGTCTGTTCAGCATTGTAAGTCCCGCATTAGGCTGTGCCTGTAGGAACCCTGGGACGTTCCACCGAGACTGCCTGGAGGTAATCATCCCTCCCAGCCTCCCGGCTGTCCCTAACCAAGTGCTCCGCTTGCATCTATTCCAGGAAACAGCTCTGGAGATTATAAAGTTTAGACCCAAATGCATTCACTAGCAACAAGGGCGGGGGAAAGTGCTGTTTATTATAGATGAAAAGGAAAAATGCGAGGGGCTGTGGCATTCAGAAAGATGCCCAGCATGCTGTGATTGGGTTGTTGGAACCCGTAAGGGACTGGAAGCCCTTGAACTTCATTGTTTCCTCTGAGTCAGTACATAAGCAATACCGAAAAGACATAGTCCGCCTCGAATTTATCTTAGAATCCTGCATGATTAAAAGGATGCACCCCAGTACTTTCATATGTTACGTCCATTTAAATACGTATTTGTGTGTGTGCGTATCGAACGCACGTCCCAGGGATTAGAGCATACCTGCCTTATTCAGGTCAGAGTATGCTGCACAGAACGGAATCCGCTCTGGTGAAATGCAGGAAAAGGAGTTCTTGCAAACCCTCACTGATAGGCTGGCACAGCAACACAGCGCCTGTCTTCTAGGAAAAAAACAATCAGGTAATTTCTTTTTCAAGGTTGTGAACTCATTAGCTGGCATCTATGGTTCTACCCACCTGCGCTGGGCTTTGTCAGGTTTTGTAAAATCTGCACATGCCTCTGTTGCCAAACACACCTTCGTCAGCGTGTGGAGAGCTGTGCTAAAATAAAATGTTGGCTGAATTAGATGGAGAGGATTAGAAAGATGATAAAAGACAAGCTAGGAGAAAATAAGACAATAAATAGGTCTGGCAAGATAGATGGATAATCTTCCTCCCGGGCCAAACATGACAAGATAATAACCTTTTTCTTTTCTCCAGTTCCATATGCTCTTGGATCTCCAGAGCTTTACAGATATCTCTTAATTTGATCATCTGGTACCCCCATGAAATGGGCATCACAATGTGCATTTTTACAGAAAAAAAGGAGCTGAGGTACATTGCTTAGGAACAGGTTTAAGTTTAAGATCAGGCTTGCAAAAATCACCCAAACTGTTCTCTTTTGTTGGCTTCCCTCTTAGCTGCCCCCGTGCCTCGGGCAGCGCGGCGCACTGGAGACGAGCTGGTAAAATCAGAGCTGTGGGTATTTCACAGCCGGCCTCTGCTGTTTGCACAGCCGAGCCGGAGCAGGAGCGCGGCCCTCTCCTTCAGAGCGTGTCCCCGTTCCATCACCGGCTGGGGACAGCGCCCGTGGCCGGAGCCGGGCAGCGTTCGGAGGTCGGCGCAGCTGCCGTGCCGGCGCGGCTCTCCTCCTGCTCCCTGGTCGCCTGGTGAGCAGAGGTTGCGCCTGCGACGGCATCGGGGTAACTCTCCGTCAGAATACAGATTATTTCTGAGCAAATCTAGTGAGCAACTGATCCGCTCGTTAAACAGACAGGACTGTGACGGCCCTTTGTGAATCCAGAGGAGGTTGGCCTGAACTGTGCTCTCCTTGCCTGGGAGAAGCTCCCATTGCTTCTGCGAGATTCAGCGCAAGGTCTGAGTCTGCAGCCTGCCAAGAACCGGGCCCTTTTCTGGAGGCTTCGCCTCCCGGACGGTGACCCCTGACCCGAGTGGGAGCCCCCAAGGGAAGGTTTCTTATGAGCAGCGGCTGAGGGAACTGGGCTTGTTTAGTCTGGAGAAGAGAAGGCCCAGAGGAGACCTTATTGCCCTCTACAACTACCTGAAAGGAAGTTGTGGTGAGCTGGGGGTCGGCCTCTTCTCGCAGATAACTAGTGACAGGACAAGGGGAAACGGTTGCAAGTTGCGCCAGGGGAGGTTCAGGTTGGAGATGAGGAGAAATTTCTTCTCAGAAAGGGTGGTCGGGCATTGGAACGGGTTGCCCAGGGAGGCGGGGGAGTCACCGTCCCTGGGGGTGTTTAAGGAAAGGTTGGATGTGGTACTTAGGGACATGGGTTAGTGGGTAATAGGTGGGGGGAGGTCGGTTGGACTGGATGATCCTTGAGGTCTCTTCCAACCTTAATGATTCTATTCTATTCTATTCTATTCTATTCTGTCACTTTGTGTCATCGATTTCTCTCCGTGTACATTCACCTGGCAGCACAGAGCAATGGAATATTTGATTAGACAGAAGTACAGACCACAACATTAATAATTTTGTGAGTTTAACTGGAAGGATTTGCAGTTGTTCTCCCTGGGAACTGCAATTCTCTTCTTCTCTAGAGCAACTCTCCTTTCCAGTTTAGTGGCAGGGGGTACTGTCATCTTACGGTAGCAGGTACCGACTGTTGCTTCTCACGCGGGGGGCCTGAATCCATGCAGTTTTCATCTGGGCTGGAATCTTGTAGGTGGGCTGTTCATCGTGGCTCTACATTTTCAAAAGAAGTTAGCAATTTTGGATACCTTGTGTTTGTGTTTGAGACCCTTTGAAAGGCAACCGATTACGAGGCAGACGGGTGCTTAGCAGTCCCTGAAAATCAGGATTAATTGGAATATGTCACGCTGGGCACCTGAAAACACTAAATGCTTTGGAAAATCACAGCGAGGGGGTGGGTGTTCTGTTTCCAAACACGACTTGGGAAGACTGTACAGCCTTAAGTGACACGGGATAAAATGAAGAACTTTGCATAATGTTATGGAAACATCCTTTAATCCTCAGTTGTTTGACTCCTGTGCATTTTCCTGAAGTGGGGCCTGATACTGGTAAGTTACTGTAGGTTTTATGACCATTTCTGAGCCAGTTTCCAAATGAGAATAAAACAAAAGGTAAAATTCTCCCCTCTACCCCGAAGCGTGATGCTGAGTAGGACACACCAGGCGTTGCTGGCGTTCCGCACGTCCGTGCATTCACACGCAGAGCCACAGACCGCACCATGAGACGTCTGTCCTTCCCACTTCATCGAACCCCAAAACCTGAGTCACAGGCTGCGTTAAGAGCCAAACAAACCCGGAACAAAACATCCATGCCCCAAAGAGATGACAGTCCCCGCAGCCGGGCTGCTCACCGTGCTCGCCCTGGGCATGTAGCTGCAGGGCCTGAATAAATACAAGATTCCGCGCGGCTGCAAACACGCACTTGAAAAGCAAACAAGTAATCACGCAGACAAAACCCACCCAGCTCCTCCTCTCATCCACCAGCAACCCATCTGAAAAATCCCTGCTTGGCAACACTTGTTAGAGCCTCCCCTTCCAGCTCAGAGGCTGCCGAAGGCAAAATCCTGGTGTTGCCCCTTCGCCGCGCTGCTCCGCGCGCAGCGGTGCGGTCTGTGTGTAAACACGGTAGAACTAAATACTCCGTACTCGTTACACGCCAGGAAGGGGGCTGCGTCTCACAATCGAAGCTCGCAGGAGCCATCTGGTCTCTGTAAATAAGGGTTACCGGAGGCAGGGCGTGAGCGCGTAATGAAACGCGAATAGCCCTATTCATGCCCGTAGGTAACGAGCGCTGAGCTGGCAGCGCGCTTCAGGCTCTGCTGAGTCAAAAATGTGGCAGTAAGGTGGGTTTTCTCCCGTGTTGGAGGGTCAAACCTGTAGCTTGGGGACCGAGCCGCCCTGAAGGCAGGGCTGGGGGCTTTCTGTGCGTGCGGGAGGCAGGATAATGCACGCTCAGCCCCGATTTGCCGGCGGTGAGCTGCGGCTAGGATTTTCAAAGCTGCTTGGAGGGTGATTCCTTTTAATCTCAGCAAGTGCTGAAGACTCAGATATCCTGGGCAGCCTTAGGATACTCAAACACAAATATCAATATTAAATATTGTATTAACTGTTCCTTAGCTATTTTTTCCTTTCCCGTCTCTAGGCTTAGATTTAGGTAAATCTTCTTAACTGTAAAGCCCAGCACCTATTTTGCTAAGGATATGATTTATAACGATATTTCAGCATCTAAAGACAGATCATTTTAATAGAATTTAGCTCCAACTTAAGTTCAGGCGAGGTGTGTGCCGCCTGGTTTTACAAATCCTGCCAGGACGCTGAGGTTTGTTCTAAACTCCTCCAGGTTTAAAGAGGTGTTAAACAACGCCCTGGAGGCCGCGCAGGGCCCAGGGCAGCCTTTGGGGGAAGGCCTGCCTACGCAGGATGTCTAAATTCATTTTGGTCACCTGCTTTTCACCTCTCCTGTGCTTTGGGTCCTTCTCCGGACCTTAGGGTACTTCCACGGGAGGTTTATTTCTTTTTCTAGCAATGCATTGCTCTGGAGGGGTCTGAATTTAACGGGGACAGCTCCCATGGATTTCAGCGAGCAGAAAAGCCCAATTTTTCGCTCAGTTGTGCCTCAAGATCTCTGATGCGGCTGCACACCTAAATCCTGCCGAAGTGTTTGCTGGCTGGGGGTGGAGGCAGGTGCTTACAGCGAAGTGTCGCTTAACTGCTTGGCCGAGCCAGAGCCCGTGTCTCCTGTTGTCCAGGTCGGGCAGGACCACGCTTGTGCCGCAGCACAGCAGTGGGTCACGGCATGTGCACACGTTTAGCGCACGCGAGTGCAGGTGTTCGAATGGACTGAATGTAAAATTCAGGTGAGCGCAGGTGCCTGGAGCGCGCAGAGCGCCGGGTCCGGGTGTCTGGGGCGGAACCAACCTCTGCCAAAGGGAGAAGAGCCTCGACGTGTTCACCCAAGCTGAAAAGCTGTTGCAGATCTTGCGTCTGAAATCCACTCTCCCTGCTGAGATTCCCAAGCACCTCCCAGCTACTCGCAGCCTGAAACCCCACCAGATGCCATGATTGCAGTGGAAAAGCAGCTCATTACTGGAGTGGCAGGCGACGCGCAGACAAATATTTGTGCAAGGCATACAGAGCCCAGAGACTGGAACACATTGTCTCTCTGACGGGAGGAGGAAAGGGGAAGGAGGATCTTGCCTTTAGCAAAATTAAATAACAAAAAATCTGTACAGCGTTTATTTCCAGCAAAACTTAAGATATTTCCTTCTAGCAGGCAGTGTGGTAACCCCCTGCCAGACTGAGCCCCCGTTTACACATTTTGCTAAATACTTCAAGGGTCAGCAATTAAATCGAATTAAGTTCAGATCTTACCCTGACTCCCCTCTGTGTTAGGATTTCTCAAAGAGACAGGACTGTATCCTTCTACAAGATGTGTTTGTTTTGGGATCTACAGAAAATCGCTAGTTAAAAAAAAAAAGGTGACAAAACGTGCCCTAAACAAATGGGAACGTAACTTTGATTAAGCAATACACTCTGCGCAACACAAGATTTAGTTAGCTTGGAGGACATGATATCATCTGTCCTAATATTTGTATATATTAAATATGAAATCTGATTAGGCCATTTCCCAGAATGTGGAGATAAATCCCGAAAAGCAGGAATCGGTATCTGGTCGATACAATTTTCCGGTTTCCCCTCAAGTTCTTTTGCATGCCTCTCTTGGGGCAGGCGGGCAAGAACGCGGTTTCTTGCCCTTATTTTACAGCTGAACGTCAAAGGGAAAAGGCCTTATATTGCTGTTGGGGGAGACAAGGCATTACAAAACCTGCACCTCGGCATTATATTGCATCGAAGATGACAAACAGAGTCACCGCACGGACACGGACCTGCTGGGAGGTGTTAAAAGGTTTACAGAGAGCGGGAAGATCTCTCTCCATTCACATTCCACAGGCGAGCATTTCCACCCTCGCTTTGTTCAGGGTGTGTAAAGTATCTCTCTGAAGGCAGTCAAGGCCTTCAAGGAGATACCAACTTTCTGTTCAAGTGTTTTTCTTTTTTTTTTTTTTTCCCCAAATATTTAATTCAGAAACAGCAAATAGGGATTTCCTTAAAATGGAGAACAGCTTCTTTCCCTTTCATCTCAGAAACCAACATCACTTAAGAGAAATGCAGGTGTAAAGACCAGAGACAGGGACAGTCTGAGCCTTGGATTATTTTGCCTTGTTGAGCCTCTCTTTAGCAAAGTATTTAAAGCTACGTTCGAGAGAGCTGGGCGAGTATTTTCCATGAACAGGGATTCATTCAGTGGATAGTTTCAGCTTCCACAAATGGAGATAAAACAAGTGCAGCAAATCACTTTGACAGTAGCCATGTGAGATGCTTGATTTCCAAAGTGCTCACCTGACTTTTAACATACTGTATTTTTTATTTTCTAAATGACATTATTTAATAATCTAAAAAGGGAAAAAAATGTTCTATATCCGCTTTGTTCACATGTCTGAGTTGAGCCAGAGTGAAATACTTTGTTGTTTTAATTTTGTCAAGATTAAAAAGGAAAAACTTTGTTTCATTTGATCCCACTCAATTTTGGGGGGGGCGCGAGGGTAAGCACTGTGTGAATACACTCCACTGTGACATAGCCATTGAGCACTTAAACGTAACACCCTAAATGTACCCCTGAAGCAAGACATATTTTGAGGGCTCAGATAGAATAAACTATTGAGGAAAAATATTTTCAAATAACTGTTCATTGGAGAATTTCCTCCCAACAGCATCTTGGTGAAATATCCTCTCTCTCTTACAAACCAGAGAATTTTCAGAGCAACTTTATACACAAACTACCACCAGTCAGCCACATTTTCCAAACAATTATCTTGAGTTTTTCAGCAGAAAGCTTTGACACTGGAGCAGGCGGACAGCGTAGGTGACGTCCAGACTCACGCAGTCACTCCGGGCTTCCTGAACTGCTCCAGCCCCTGCCCGACCCCTGCGGCTGAGAGCGGCCCGTGCCTGCGGCTGCCAGGGCTGTTCGGCAAGCGCAGTTCAGTCCGTTCCCATCTCCCTTCCCACCCCATCCAGCCCTTGGTCTCGGCCAGACCCCAACTTTCCTGATCGCAGCCTTCCTCCCCAACGCCCCTTCTCCGCGCAGTCACCCTCTAGCCTTCCCGCACACCGCCCCGGGCAGCAGCCGGACTGCGAGAAGGCACGGGGGTTTCTGCCCAGCACCGGGCGGGCTGACCGGCTCGGTGCCCGCTCCCGTTTCCATCTCACCTTCCTTGTCCCCCTCCCGCAGAGACCATTTGCCATCGTCCCCTCTGGGACTGGACTCACCCTGGCCCCATCCGTCCCTGGGGAACATCCAGCGTCACTCCGCAGGCTCTGGGAGGGGGTGCTCGCCCCAGGCACAGTGCCGGTGCCCAGTGCCCCCTGTCCGGTGCCGGTGCCCGGTGCCAGTTCCCAGTGCCGGTGCTGGTGCCCGGTGCCCCCTGCCTGGTGCCCGGTGCCGGTGCCCAGTGCCAGTTCCCAGTGCCGGTGCTGGTGCCCGGTGCCCCCTGCCTGGTGCCCGGTGCCGGTGCCCAGTGCCAGTTCCCAGTGCCGGTGCTGGTGCCCAGTGCCCCCTGCCCGGTGCCAGTGC
>VWZZ01000504.1:53248-68652 GCA_013399095.1 Psophia crepitans
GGATTACGTCATGGGGAGCTGCCTGCGCTTCAGCGTAAGAGTCTCCTCCTGGCGTGACGGCGGGCCGGAGGGGTGAGGGCAGAGGGGTGCCCGTGGGGACCCCCCGGGAAGGGGGCAGTGGGGGGAGCGGGGGAAGGAGCTGCCCCACGCCCTGCCAGGGCAGCCGCGGAGATTCCTCCTGCGGGTTTTGCTTTGTGGAGGTGAGTGGCTCAGTGTCTCCCAGGACAAACCCCAAACAGCCTGTTCTGTCCCCAGCCGCAAGGTCCCTCAGCCCGTGTTGCTCACACCCTCTGCTTTCCCAGCCCGATGGAAGAGCCAAGTTTCACTCCAAATTCTCAGCCTTTAACATCCTGCTTTCGGAGCTCACATCCCTCCGTTTCTTCCCAGAGATACTGAGCCGAACTGCAGCCCAGATCTGAGCATCTAGAATCCATTTGGTTCTCTTGTGTTCCTCGAGCAAGGAGGTCGGACACTTATTCCCTCAGGTGTGCTAAAGAACAAATCCCTTGCCAGTGAAAACAAATTTATTTCCTAACCCTTACGTCCAGGGTTTCTGACTTTGGCTGGAGGGTGTCAGCTGGGATGGATCTGTGTCGTGCCTCTTGGATCACAAATACCCAGGCTGCAGACATCAGTTCTTCAAGACTGCCCTAGATTGTCCTAGATGGTCCGATGGCCGAGATAAAGCTTTGTCTTCTGGTATATCCGGTGCCCAGGATATATTGTCATGTGATACCAAAGGAAAAATAGTAATTGTAACATCAGTTGGCTAGAAATCCAAACGGGCCAAAGTTAAAGGCTTGATCTAGGTGATATTTGAGATTCCCACTCAGATCTGATTTGGGGAAACTGCTGCCTGCTACAACAGACCTCCTGCGGGTAAATACTGGGCTCTTAAGATCAGCATCCCAAAGCAGGTGACGTGAAGGGAGCCCTTGTCAAGTGGCACTGGACGCTATTCAAATTACAGCACGATCAGAACAAAGCCAGGTGCTCTGCTTCCAACTCTTCCCCCACCCCGTCTTCAGTACAGTCGTGGTACTGGATGATGGGCCACATCCATCAGCCGAGAATCCGACCGGCCACTGCAACACTTTTGTTGCTGCCTGAGGTAAAAGATGGTTGTGAGCAACGTACCTGTGTTCGACATGAATCAGCGAATACCCTGGGAGGCTCAAACACTGATCTCCGGAAGGAGGAGATGGAGATTGAGCAGTACCCGCTGACCTTGCAATGCATTAGTCACAGCACGAAGAATGTAGACTGGTGTACGGGTAAAACTAGATGTTACGGCTTTGCTGGTGCCTGGCCTTGAACGTGTGTCTGTGAGAGACTGTCACTCAGGAGCCGGATCTGGAAGCCTTTCCTCGGGCTTTGTCCAGGCAAAGCAGGAATTGGGGGGGAAATGTGAAAAGAAGAGAAGCTGAAACTGTAAGTGGCATCTTATGGAAAATGCCAAGGGGTGCCCGAGTCCCTCCAGGACAGACACCAAAAGGACAGTGAGACTTGAGTGCCTAATTCCCTCCGAAGATCCTACTAGAAAGGAAACCCAGAGTAAGGGACGGAGACCGGTGCTTACGGCTGTTATTACCCCAGCTGGATCTCTTCGTTCATAATCTTCCCTTTCCCTCATTTGCTCACCAGGACTCTCCCAATTTGTTCTCAGTTCAGCCTTAACGTGGTAACTGCTGCCTTTTCCTGGCCCAGAGCTGCAGCTACAAAACCATCTTTATTTTCCTCCAGCTTTTGCCTTTGAGTCCTTCACTCTTAAGCCAAGTGGAGAAAGGCACCGCTGGGGTTAGAGAAATGGGCCACGAGGAATAAACCCTCCCGCTGCATATCTACGAAGAACAGCCATTTTGCAGCTGTGGTGAGTCCACAAGCAACAAGAAGCGTACAGGCACTGTCTTCCTGAGACCTGCCACCTCTTTTAGAGGTGTCAGGCAGGAATTTGTACTCAAGTCCTATCTGTGCCATCTAACCACTAATTTTGGCCAGTGATTTCAGCTGACACTTCAGAAACGTGATTTTCAAAGGGATCCGAGTTGTGAACACGAGGTGCACCTGAGTCAAAACCAAACTGTCTCAAGCCTGAGCTTCTCATTCAAAAGATGCATTTGAAACGTAGGGCTTATTGCGAGAAGAGACCTGGAAGCTCCCCACGTCTGTGGTAGATTAATGCTCTCTGGCTTTTCCACCTTGGGAGACTCCTCTGCCTCACTCATTCGCATTCTAGATTCATTTTCAGTGGAAGAGGGGATTGGACAGATTTTTCTCGTTGCGAAAGTCTGGGATGAACTTAGAAGCCACAACAAGAAAGGTCACGGATTTATTTAGTTATTTCAAGTTGTTTTCCACTCCCTACTTGGAGCAGCCCTCACGGCTCAGTAATTAGCAACGAAGCGAAGGGGGAGCGAGCTGGACTTTGGCCCCATCTGACCTGATTCATACAACATGTCTGATTAATGTACCTGGTCACATGGCAGCCGCCAGCGACTTGTTGCTGGGCATCCAGAGGTTTCCAAGGGAACCGCTCCTTCTCCTGCCGATGCTCCTCAACAAGTGCGGGAGAGCCGCAGTTCGGAGGGCCTGGCGCCCAGCCGGGCGGAAGACGGGAGCAAAGGTGGACGGAGAAACACCCAAAATAGAAAGCGCCCGCGTGGAATTTCGTGCTGCTCCGCAGCAGAGCGGCTCAGACAAAGCCCTCTGAGCGCAGCCCCGCGGTGTGTGTTCACATCCCCCAGCCGCGGGACTGCCTCTGCTCAGCCGTCCCCGCCGGCCTCTCCCGCACACCCTCCCGTAGCTGCTGCACACCTACCCAGCCCACGCACGCCTCACTCACGCACAGTCCCGCATACGCCCCATCCAGCCAAAGATGCATTGCAAACAGCACAACCGCTACGTGCTAACAGAGACAGGCTCCCAGCCCCCGTCTGTTTTCCTCGTTCCGCAGAGGAGCTCTAGCACACACTCGAGACCCCTTTCCTGAGGTGTGTTTTAAAACTCTCTTTCATATTGTCAAGACCTTTATGTGCAGAGATCCAGTCCCCTAGAACGCTCTCCACCGCTGCACACACACATCCGGCCTACCTGTGCGGGCTGGCACAGAGCTCCCACGTAGACCAATCTCACCTCCCTCCCCCAAATCCCTCTCCCCGCACACGCAGCCGGAGTGCTGCCTACACGCAGGCGTGGCGGCTTCCACGTACACAGCCGCTCTTCACACCTCCCCTCCAGACACACATCCTCACACATGCACACGCTCCGCACTACTGGCAGGCGTCTCCCTCCGCAGACCTACACCCGCAGCCTTGTTTGTCGGCGTACCTGCTTGTTTGCGCACAGATGGAGACGCCCTTACGCACGTGCACACACACTCACACTCGTATTCCGCGCTTCCCGCAATCTGCAGGCTCGCCCTGAGCAGGCAGCGGGTGCACATCTCAGGATCACTTGCTGTGCGTGCACCCCGTACATTCAGCGGCCGCCAGCACACCCCAACAGGGACTTCGGCCAGCGTGCACCCCCTCACCCCTTCTCCCCCTCCTCGCAGCTGCGGGGGCTGTGTCTGCATTGTCTCACGAGCCTCGCGTGTGCTGTACACATGAGCGCAGGCCAGCAGTTCTTGGCAGTGAAAATAAAGCCCCTGCGCTAGCAAACGCAGTTGACTTGGCAAGTAGCACCGATCTGTAATACCAGTCTTCCAAAACCAGTCCTACAACAGCCTGCCGTTCCCCTTTCACTGCGGCGGAGGGCGGTGGGGGGGGTGGTGTATGCCTGCACTCTGCACTCTAACAGTAACTTCCCAAGCTTGCTGACGCTGCTCGGGTTTTGTTAGTCATGGGGTGAGCATTAGGTGCAACACGGCTTCAGAGGTTGTTAGCGCTGTGCCAGGAGACCTTCCATTCAAACCTCGCACACACCGCATCCCTGGCAGCAGGAAGTCAGCTTCATTCAGCTGGTTTTTGTAGAGCACCACTGATTTATCCCCGCTGACACAATGGTTGGCATCGCTGAAGGACGTGAACACTCAGGGAAACATGTCTCAAACACACCGGGTTTCCTCACGCCCCTTCCCGTCCAAAACCTGCCTCCTTTTTTCCCAGGAAGGTAACGCATCCTGGCTAGCTCTCTGGATCAAACCACTTTGAGGAGATGCTTATCCACTATCTTTCATCTAATCTTTCAGACTAGAGCATGTGCCTGCAAGAATATAAGATGCAAATGGCTTCGTGTGGCAAACTGGATTTACGTGATGGGAAGAGAAAGATTCAAAGGGTCTGGTTCCTCTGCCTCTTAGCTCAGTTTTACGCCACACCAGAACATTTGATACAGGAGGTGTATCCGACCGAGAAGAAATGTTATTTGGACTAAGCTCAAAGGCTTAGGCAAGAGGAGACACGTTCAAAGCTGCATCTCAGGCAGCGTAAATTAACAACGCAACTAGGAAGATCCAACTCCATGGAAGGCAGAATGAACGAATTGGCTACGAATGAACAACTGCTTGTTAGAGTCAAGGTCTCTGTACGAGCGCACGTCAGGAATCAGACATACTTGTGTCGGGGTGAGCCGTCTCTCACCGCGTTCAAACAATGCCTGTGAGCATGCACGCCTGCGGAAGCACGAGGGTATGTTTATGTGTAATGAACACACTTTTAATGAGGTGTCTGCAAAAGGCACAATCAAGTAGCAGCAGAATACGCTCGTGCCTCAGGGGAGAGCGCGGAAGTCTATCTCCCTGCCTTTATCTCTGTGTTGTATTACACCCCATGTGCATGTACTTGAACTTGTGACATTGAGACCATCACAAATATAATGAGGAGAAAGAGGTCATTCAGAGGAACTTGCTCGTCCTTGGTTGGATTTGTGTTCTTGTCTCGAGCAACAGACTCTCAGCTGCTGAAGCAGTTAAAAGGAGAATATTGTCAAAATAAAGCCCATGCTAACAAGCCCATGTAAAAATAAAGCCCATGCTAACAAGAATGGGCAAACAAGAAGCTTGAGAACTGGATCTGTCAGGGGCTACAGCAGCTTGTAAGCAGAGGTTAAAGGAAAAAAAATAAAAAATAAAGACTAGGTGGAGAGTAAACAAGAGCACTGGAGGCAATATTTCCATAAGCATTAAAAGTAGAACCCGTGTTCCGATTTCAGAAGTGTTTTTAACACTTAGAAGCCGAAATCACGTGACCTTACAATAAAATCTGGGATTCTATGTCCCTTAGATATTTTAGATGCTGTTTCTCACAACATGAGAGGCTGGTGCCCCAGTGAAATTACCAGGCAGGTTTAAAACAAACAAAAAGAAGTGTTTTCTTCACACAGCACATAATTAAATTTTGGAGCCCATTTGCCACAGGATATTGTGTAGACCGAACGTATAAACAGGTTCAAAAGGTTTTAGACGAGTTTATGGAGGTTTGGTCTATCAGTGGCGATTAAACTTAATAGTCTGGATGCAATGTCTAGGCAGTCCTCACAGATTGCTGGAAGCTACAGAACTACAGGTAGGAGAAGGCGTGTTCTTTATGTACCCTCGTACGCTGTCCGAAGCACCTTCCCCTACTTACTACCAGGGCCAGTGCACTGGGGTAGGGACACGTCTGTTGGGGATCAGTCAGACTGTGTTCATGTTCCTAAACATACTGTGAATCACTGATTTAGGCTTTCAGAGGGATCTTAATAATCATCCATTTAGGAACCCTGATCCTTAGTGATTCTCATCTCATTTGTTCTGCTACAAACTAGATGCTGTTGCCACTAGACCCCAGCAGAATTACACCTCTGTGGGACTCACCTCATACGGTGAACTCCAGTCGATTTAGGGGCATCTGACACTGGGCTTGAACCTAGTGTCTCCTTCACAGAGGGATTCCAGAAGGAGGTGGTGAAAACAAGGCTTTAGTTGGCACAAGAGTACATATTACTGCGTAACAACACAGTTTGATTCAAATCCCACCACGCCGGTTAGAAGCAAATTCAGAAAACACGTGGTCATTGTGCTTCAAAGACATTTTCCAGGCAATGCTGCTCCACATCCCAGGAGAAAAGTAAACAGTCTGTGAGGAGAGGCGTAGAGGCAAATCCTGCCCTCACATGCAGGGGTGTCAGTGTGGAGAATCTCCAACCAGCTGACAGATGCTTAACTGGTGCTGAATTAGACTGGCAATTAGTGAGCACTGGGGTTTCACAGCATTGATCAGAGAGCCTAAGTCCTGAGAAACCCCACGGATGTGAGTGGAACTACCAAAAACTGATACTAATTCTGAACTGACGGGGACTACCAAGAGGCAACGGCAATGCTTGGTCACTGGCTATCTAAAACGGAGAAGAGTGGCCACTGGCCCGCTGGTGTCCATGTGTTTTGTAGTACTTCACTTCTGGCAGTGACAATGCTGTTGCCCAAGAAAGACGAGTCCCTTCCAGTATACAAGATCAAATGCCCAGTAATTGTTCTCTGTGTGTGTGTGTGTATGAGATCCTCTTATTGGGGGACCCAGAGACTGTATTGGTCCAAAACACAACATGCCTGTTCTGCATTTATTCATGTCCCTTCTTCCGTTCTCTTCCCCTTCTACCCTCTTCCATACTTCTCCTCTTCTGCTCTTCTCTTCCCCTCTGTCTCCGTCCTACCCTCCTTGCAACTCCAACTCAAACACCCAAGCCTTTTTTTGGGATGAAAATGCTGAAAAATAAACCCCTTGTGAGGAGCGACAGTGTGTGCTCTGCTAGAGAGTGGTCTTATTCATTAAGGTAATGGTCTTGTATGCATTTGGGCATGTTATCAGTAACACTCCAAAGGGAAATGGACTACTTAAACCTTTTATATGACTGCTTTATTCACCATGTGCTGCCATTTACCTCCTACATGATGCTGGGCTCTAATAGCACCAGTTCTGAGAAACCCTGCACATTAGCCACAAGCAGCTCATTAATCCACTGTTTTCATTCTTGAAAAAAAAAAAAAAGAAAGAAAAAAAAAAAAAGGTCTCCGACCACATGAGAGCTCAGATGCTGAGTGCTCAGCCAAAAACAAAACAGCTTTGTTGTGCCAGCAGCTCTGAGGTAGCCCCAAACAGAGCAGCGCTTTCTGCTGATGGGGCACAGAGGGGATCCTCGGGCTTGGGGGACGGGGATGTGCCTCAGGGAATGGGACAAAGCTGTCAGCCAGCAGCTGCTGCAGGGAGGCTTGGAGAATCCAATCCCTGGAGGCTCCAAGCCAGGCCCGTGTAGCCTTCCCCACAATCAGGTCCTGGCTGTTGATGCAGCTCCGTCCCAGGACATCAATTGTCCCAGAGAGAAGAGAGAAAATGAAAGGCATCTCTTGAACTCCAGCACGGGGAGGCTGTGATGAGGACGGGGACTGGCAGAATTAATTCCTAGCAGGTACAACGAGACCTTCCTCGAGAGCCCTTGAAGGAAATGAAAGGTCCCGTGTCTCAGCCCTGAGCCACAAATCTGTGAGCCTTTTTGCTTCTTTGCAAACATGCAGAGGTTGTGGCATAAAAAAGCAGTCACATCTGCTTCATCAAAGAGCAGAGCCCTGCTAAGGGCCCAGGCTTTCTCTCCCTAGTCCCCTGCCTGCATCACGCTGAGGAGGCAAGCTGCTCCATCTCCTGGCTGACTGGGCTCCCTGTCCAAGCTCCTCTTTATCTCAGGGCAGAGCTCGCTGGAGAACGGTGCAGGTGTCTCCAAACATGATTATTTCTGCTGAAATCTCCAAGGCTAACAAACAAACCCGTCTAACCAGAATACACGCGGCTTGTGGATGGGAACTCACATAAAAACAACTGCTCATCCGCGTGGGAATAATAGAACATCTGTGTCCACAAACCAGGCACAGACCAGAAACAAGAGGCAATACTTTTTCACAAGTGGGACTTTAGGAATCTGGGATCTCTTCTTCTGGGACCTCTTGGTCACTTTCTCCTGCCTTATTTATCAAACTAGGTGCTGCTCCCTGGCTGCAGACCCCTGTTTTCCTACAAAACAAAGAGAAACATAAAGGCAAGAGGCCACTGGTGGAAACAGAAGCAGAATCCAGGAGCTACCACAGTATGCAAAAACCCCAGCTCGAGCCCTGCCTTCTATTTCAGTACTTGTAGTTCGACTACAAGCTCAGTCACAGCTCTGCTATGTCACGGCCATCACCAGACCTCGAGCTCTCCTTTTCAACTTACGGAAAGCTGTTGCAGAAACAGTGAGAACTAGAGACGCAAACGTTGGTCTTCAACATCTACAGCATCTTGTTAACTGTGCTCGCTTCCCAGGCAAAGACATCACTTTCCGTGCTGGAAAGAAGGGTAGAGGTGATGCTGCCCACAGAGGCAGGGAAGCTGGATGCAGGATTCAGCTCTGGAGGTACTGTGGGGCAGAATTAACCACAAGAAACATCAAACGATGAATCTTCTGTGATTCAAGATCCCAGCTGCTGCTTCTGGTCAGCAAGCAAACCCCCAAACACTACCAGCCTACCAGATGTGAACGGCGCTGTCCCGCTCCCAAAGTCCTCCCAAAGTCACTGGGGTGGATGTGTTGCTTTATTGGAGATGGCTTTATGAAAAATCTGACCAGGAGAACGGGGCTTAGAGGTGTGCAGCTGAATTAGTTTCTGCTCTCAGGTGAGGACATGAATGAAATGGGAGGCAAGGAGTAGAGGGCTGCTACTGGAAGAAGAATTTCAGCCTGGCTGGACTATGAGGTCTGCCCAGGAGAGCCTCCAGCCGGGCAGTGCAAACTGCCCAGGGAGACCGAGGCCGATAAAATGCCTACCACCAAAAGGAAACATGCTTCCAGGCCTGATCCTGTGCCCTGCCTGCTTCAATGCGTCTACGCAGACCGGCTCACACTGAGTGCAAAGCTGTGAGGCACTTACGGAGGCATTTAGTCTAAGACAAAACATTCTGTTGGGGCACAAGGGGGATGGAGCGAGGCTGGGAGGACTTCTCTCCATTGAGCTCAGCTTCACTGAAATCAATACGTTATTATGGTAGCGACGCCGGCCCTTAATATTCTACCCCTGAACAGTATCATGTTTGTGTTGAACAAGCAAGACTTAGGCTAGACATCAGGGAAAATTCTTTGCAGTGACAGGGAGAATTAAGTCCTGGAACAGAGCACTGGGAAGGGGATCCAACTTCCAGTGCACAAGGTTTTCAAAAAAAAGAAATTCAGACAAAATTCTTCCAGAGGGGTGTGGGGCAGGAAGGGAGCCTTAGGGCAGCAGAATGAACTTCTGCTCAGACCTATTTCTGGTCTCGTGAAACACATTTAGAGCTGGTTTTACAGAGCTGTATGATCTCCTGCCAGCTCTTAGGCCCTAGTTTCAGGGCTGTCTCTGCCCCTCTTTCCTGCCTCTCTTCTCCGGCCCTTAGCTGAAGCTTACCTGCTAACCGACGTGTAAAGCAAAGCTGTAAATGCCCTCTCCCCCACCCCTCGCGTGTCTCTGCCTCTCACTGCCCCACCTGAGGCCTGTTTTCTCTTTTGATGCTTCTAATGAAACTAAGTGGCTGCAACCAGAAAGTTTCCACTTCCCGCCTCTGAGCTGATTACTGCAGAGCTGACACAGGCAGCATCCTGCGCCGGAGCCTCTTTGGATGGGAACCCTCAGGGGAGGCGATAAAGTAACGCTCCGTGCCCTCTGCTCACCGAGCACCATTAGAGTACTGACTGCCTGACCTGGCAGCCCGAGAGAGCAGGACCTCACCAGCCCGACTTCTGGGGCCAAGGCCTCTGGAAAACACGCGTGAGTGCACGGATGCACGATACCCTCTGCAGCCCTCGATACTGGGCTGCAGGATCAGAGCCTAGAAAAGAATCAGTAAAGTTCTTTTATCAGCAATCTTGGCTGATGCTGCTAAAGGGGAGCTGGTCTCACTTGCTATTTTTGTGCGCACTTAATAGCGTCTGGAGACACTTCTCCACATCCCTGGTGGACGGAGTCTGTTTATGCCCTGAGTGGGGACAGAAGGAGCAGCTGCAAAGTACAGTCCATCTCTCCGACCCCTTCTGCCGCGCCAGCATTGTCTTTGAAAGCTGATGAGGAAAGAGTCCACCACAAGGGCCAGTTCAGGCCCTGGTTTTCCAGCTGGCAAGGATTTCTACAAGAGATTTTCAAGCATTAAGGATGAACTTTTCCAGAGCAGCCACTGGCTTTCTGCCTGGCCAGAAACACTGAGGTTGAGTAAGCTGAGCTCACTCGGATTTCCAGATGACCAAGACACCCTGAAAATCGCACCTACTTGGCTCTTTGAAGGCAGGCCACTGCCTTGTTGTTCCTCCTCCCTCAATTCAGGAGCCGTGAATGCACGCTCAGAACTTGGCTCCAGATAAGGTTGGTGCCACAATCCTCCACCAAACACACCGCGTGTTTGTCAGCAGTTCGGGCATTCAGCAGTTCCCCACGAACAAGGCTCACGTGCCTATTGCTCCTGCAACCTCTCCTGCAGGCTGCCCACTGTGAAGCTTTACTCCACATTTCTCCTTTAGCCCACACACTTTCTTCCTGCACGTGAACCAAGGGCTTCCCGAGCAACACCCCAACCTCTTGCAACTACAGCCCTGTTCTCGGGCTGCACTCTGTCTTAGATCAGGGCCAGTTGATGCCAGTGCCTGGCCCTCTCAGAGATGGCTCTTGGGTTACGCTCTTACACCTTTGAGTTCCTGGCCACTCCTGGCAATCTGGGTCTGTAACAGCAGGGCTTGGTTACCCTACCTATCACCTTGCTGACATGAGGGGAAAGTAAACAAGATTCTGCTCAGCGCTGCAGAGACCAACTGCTCCAGTGTTGCCTGGCAGATGGGGCCCAAGAGGGAGACCATCTGTTCCTGAGCAAGGCCCTAAATTTCTCCCCACAAGATCCTGGGCTGAAGATATCCAACTGAGTTCAATGGGCACGGAAGCACAGGGGAGCAGCCATGACCTCGACTGCAACTTCACTCCTTGGTGACCGGGCATCTCGCAGAGCTGAGCCAAGGCTTGGACCTCAGTTCTGCAGGCTGTTGGAATCCTCCAGCATCCCTATTCCCTACATTAATTTATTATTTTCTTTTCTCTCTCCACATCTCCACCCTCTTTTCCTCTCTGCAGTCCTTCCCACACGTGTGCAACTCTTCGGTACGATACACGTTCCCTGTAGCAGAACGGGGCAGAGGCTACGTAGGTCTCCTGCAGCCCTCGCAGCTGCCACTGACTCTGCTCTCTGCCCACCCTGCTCTCCTTGTCCAAAAAAGCACAACCACCCTGTGCAAAGGCCATTTGCCTGATGCCTGGCTGATGACACTTCGGCTGGCTCCTCCGGCACATTCTGGTGATGCTGGAGGAAGTTAAAGAGAGGCACAAAGAAATGCTGTTAGAGCTCAGGGAAGGGCTGGCATCTCAGAGAGCGAGAGAAGGGGACGACGTCCAGGGAAGGCTGGAGAAGGAAAGAGCAATCTGCTGATAGTCAGCACGTCTGAGATGCTGGGAACATATTGCATTAAACCGATAATAACACCTTGAACAGCAGGGTGGTGGTTTCCATCTGGCCTCGTGCTGAGCTTGGTCTCTCTCATTTCTTTCCTCCCCGCAGCCAGGGAATCTGAGGTGTAGGGTTGGCCACAGGTCACCCAGCAAGGCTGTGGCAGAGCAGGGATGAAACAGAAGAGCCTCAGAGCGAGAGCAGGGTGCTGAGAAGCAGCAGTGCAACCTCTTGAGTCTCCTTTTGCCCCAACGAGATCCTCCTTATCTGGGAGGTGGGAAGGCACTAGAGCTCTTCACTTAATTAGTAGCAACAGCTGAAGCACTTGAGAAACAAAAGCTCCTCTCTCCCTCTCTGCCCCATTTTTACTTGGGAACCAGGGGTGGGGAGCAAATTGCTTGGAAGCCAGAAAGCACCCTGGATCTTGTCACCATGGCTGCACAGACACAGCCTCCTGTTATCTCCAGCAGAACAAAACCCTTCTCCCACCCTCTCCTGTCTCAGCTGGAACTGATAAAAGAGGAAGAAATAAACAAAACAAATAATAATTAAAAAAAAATAAAATCCTGACCCAAACCAGCAAATAAATATCTAGGGAATAAACCAGCCTTCTGCAAAATGCATTTGTTTCTGCCATGGGTTTTGGGTTCCTGGAGAGCTGTAGGACTCAGATGCGTGTCTCAGGTTATAGAGTCCATCTTGGTAATACTGGGATTTCCAAAATTGCAACTCAAGAAAATCTCAGGTCATGACGTTTGCTTGAGAATAACAATCTCTAGCTATATATACCTAGTAGTATAGTTCTGATTAATTTATATGTATGGATGTGTGCACTATTAACAGGATTATATACAATTATTATGTCTCTCTTTTGGAACCCACAGGGATCACATCTGCTAAGTTTTCTGTAAGAGCTGGAGTCTTCCCTCTTCTGTCTCCATATTGCAGCGTGTGCAGGGAGAGGCGCTGGGGTGCAGGCGAGCGGGGTAAAGTAGCTGAACAAATGGGGTCCCAGTGCTACGCCAGTCAAACTGCTTCTGGTGTCTGGGGACCCCCAGTCTTCACTGCGGCGTGGGCAGGGGCGTTAGAAAGTACACCAAAGTGAAAACCAAAGTGGGACCTTGCCATTGTGTTGTTTCAGCTGTGTTCCCACAACTAAAAGGCTAAAAAAACGCCAAGTAGCATGGCAGTTAAACAGTGAAAACTAGCAGTGGTATATTTGGATTTTGAGAGAAATTAGGGCTATTATGGTTGCTCCAGACGGGCTTCCTACATAAACTGGGTAAATAATTTCTTGGTGCTTCATGCATCAAAGCTCTGACCATCTGGCTGAACGTGAATGTACCTTTTAGCAACATGTCTCACTTTGGCTTGATGCCTTCAGGGCCACCTCCCTGCAACAGGCGCTATTTCAGTGCCTAATTACCCTTACTGTTAAAAAAGGACAACTTATTTTTAGAGCGTATCTTTCCAGTATCAGCTTCTGGCCACTGAATATTCTACTGTCTGCGTATGCATGTAGGAAGCTGTACGTTTAAATCAACCTGTGAACTGCGTAGGCCATTGGGGGTCAGAAGATGGCTCACAGAATGACTCTGAGTTGTCTTGGGTTTTAAAATCATTCACGTGTGAACAAGCGAAGAAGAAAGAGAATTACTGATAATTCCAAGTTTAACATAGTTTTCTCCTTTTGGCACTGGCTGGCACGCTCAACTCTCTGGCTCACACACTTTTTTACCATCAGTAGTCGAAATTATAAGGCTTGCAATTCTAGCAAGAAAATCATGACTATATAATAATATAGTAAACATTAAACAATAAACATTTTGCTTAAATAACAATAAACATTTTGCTTAAATGATAAGTATTGTCTCCATTTACAACTTTTCCTGGCATCTGCCAAAGAATATCAGGTGGTCCTTTGGTTTGAAAAGGCCAAAGAACCCCACATTAAATTGTTGATTATATCTTTCAACTTTTCGACACATGTGTTTTCTCCCATCAGCAGGTCTTTGGCTAACTGTAGCCAAGTGTTACCTGTAGAAGTCCAGTCTGGGTCACAAAAGACAATCAAACGAGAGCAGTTTCTGCCTGGGAGACTTACAGGGGTGAAGTCTTGCTTTTAAACTTGTCTGACCTTCCTTTGCGTATGGACTTACCTGGATAAACTCATTTAGCCCACGACAACAGCTTGCTCAGCCCAGCCTGAAAAGCTCAGGCTCTTATGGATCATTCTGAGCGCACTGTTATTGCTAAAGAAAGCACACTGCTCTCATGTTCTCCCACTGCCAGATAAACACGAACATCTGCATAACTATTGTAATAATGGCAATACTCGTGTTAACGATACTGGGGTGAGAACTGGGACTAGGCTCCAGTGCTTGTATTCTCGTGGGCAACTGGCTCCAGGACCTCTCTCCGAAGGCAGCCAGACGCTTGGATGTCTTAGAGAACCCGAGTTCAGAGATCATTTTCAAGGAGCTGATGATTTTTCTCCCCAAACCCACCAATCAATAAAGAACCAAGTGTAGGATTTTATAGTTCAGGCTAGGTGTGGATTTTAGATTAATTTATGAGTGGAAAGAAATCGCAAACCCTGGTCAACGCTGGGGATTACAACCCAGGTCTCTGGGCCTCACTGTACCTATCACACCCTGACTTGCTCTGTGCTCCGGAAAAACTAGTCCCTTTGCAAGTTCTTTTAATTTTTTTTCTTTTTTTTTGCAGCATCTCCGTGCCCGAGGTACAAGAAGTCAGTCCCGTAGTGCAAAGGCCCCGGTGGGTCTCTGCCACCCTTGCTGCCTGCATGACGGGCAGGGCTTGCGCTAGCGCTCAGGGAGGATGTTACGGGTGAGCTTTGTTGTCACCCCTTTGCCTCATACCCAGGTATGATTAAAGACCAGCTCCCGAGGATGCAGGGTCGCGCTCTCGCGCCCCTTGGTGTGGCAGAACTACCTGATCATTTCATTTCTGCAGAGAGAGCGTTTGACCTCTCTGTTCCCCTGCTGACCACGTGCCCCCTTTTATGTATTAGCATCGCGCGGGTTGGAGCGTCTGCCCCTCTGCTATCACTCACGTACATACACCCCTCGTCTCCCAGCACCCACCAACTCCTAGCATCTGTGCCACTTGCTTGGCCTCTTTTCCTTTATGCTGCTCCCCTCCGCAGTCGTGTGACTGCTATTGTGTGGTCCCTGCCACACAAAAGCTAGCCTGACCTAATTTAAATCAGTGCTATTGAAGCCGTTCTTGTTTTATCTCCCAGCACAAGGGCTGCGCTCCCCATTTCAGAGGTAGCAGAAATGAATGGCTAATTGGGGGGGTATTGTGCAAGGCGGTGTTGTCTCCCAGCCCTGATTGTCAGCTCTCCTGCTCGACAGCGCTCTGAGCTCCCCTTTCTTGTAACAGCCGTGCAGGCTGTTTAGAGAGTGGAGGGAGGAAAAGGGGAGAATGGGACTCCACAGCCATCACGGTGTGTCGGGCAAACAAAGCAGAGCGTGGCCGCCTTCAGCGCACTGGTGAAAAGGCTGGCTGGGGGAGGGTTTCCTTGTTTGGAAAGGGCAGATGCTGGTGATAATAGCAGAGAATGTCCATCCTTCACCTCCAAATAAGCCCCCTGCTTGCTTTTTCCTGGGTATTGATGGACAGTCCTTCTGAGTGCTCTGGAGGCTGTCCTTGGGGAGGGGGGAGCCAGGCAGAGGGAGTCTCACACACGAGCAGTACTGCAGGGGTGGTAAGTCTTGGGAGCAGAGGAAATGGGATAGGTCAGGGGCTGGAGGGGAGGCTGAAATGCTGCCTGTTGCTTTGTCCTGCAGGGCAAAGTTTGAGCACTGACAATGCATCTTTGTAAGAAAAGCGAGAACATCCCCAGGAGCCATTCCAACAAGCGGCAACCAGCAGGAAGAGGGAGCTTTGTCACAGAGTCACAGAATCCCAGGCTGGTTTGGG
>VWZZ01000504.1:72821-97336 GCA_013399095.1 Psophia crepitans
TATGTGCCGCCCCTCGACTTGGCGCTGCCCCCCCAGGGTGCGGGGGGCGGCCGCCCCTTGTCCTGGTGGGTGTTTGTTGTCCCACGGTGTGCCCTCCAGGCGTGGGAGGGCCGTCCGGCCCGGGGGTGGGCTGTGTTTCACCCCCCCAGCAGGGCCCCCAGGGATGGGGGGGACGCCTGGCCTTTAGGGGGGGGTTTGCCCCCACCCCCCCCTCAGCAGCCTCTGCTCTGCCCAGGCAGTTGAGTAGCTGCTCGCTCCTCTTTTTCCACAGGCAAACAGTAGCCTCCAGCAGTGGAGGGAGATGGGGGGGAGACACGGGGTGCTCCGTCCCTCTCCCACCGACCCCTGGCCCAGCCTTCCCTCTGCAGCGAGGGCAGGAGCTCTCTGGCAGCACGGGGCGCGGGCACGGGCTGCTGGCAGCCTTCCTCCGTAGAGAAATCCCCACCGGTTTATTCCACCCTCCGTTGCTTTTATTTTTGGTGAAGGGGGTCTTAAAGCTCCTGGCCATGACAGGGACACGTCTGTAAGGGCTTCTCTGGGTGACTGTGTTGCTTTGGCTCTTCCCGAACGCACCAGCAGGCCCCTGAGGGTCTCGCTGACAATGAGTATCGTGATTCGCGCCCGGTTTGTGATCTCTCGTGGCTGTTCTGTTCGGTTGCTTTTTCTCTCGATTCAGCATCGGAGGATGTTATTGTTCCTTTTCGCTGTGTGAGCTGTGGAGGGTGGGATAAGGGTGAGATGTTCCTCTGAGTCATTAAAATCACAGAATATCTGAGATCAGAAGGGACCTCTGGAAGTCTCTAGTCCAACCCCCTGCTCGAAGCCGGGTCAGCTGCGAGATCAGACCAGGTTACTCAGCATTCCTGGGCATCGCTCCTGGTGCCCTTCATCCTTGCATCAAAAATTGCCCTTCAATTACTGCATGCTGCTGCTTTGTCCCTCTCTGTTCTCCTCTGCAGTTTGGGAACTTTGCTGCTGGCGCTTCTTTGCGACACTTTGTCTCTCCCGATCCTCCGTGAGTGCCAGTTTTGGTGGAGAAATGGCTGTTCGGGCAGACCAGGGGCCTCCGCAAAAAGATAGCGGCAGGTCTCGGGTGTGTCTGTGATTCAGAGCTCTCTTGAGGAGGAGACAAAGATCTTTGTACTTGGGTAGAGGGGACGATAGTGAAGGTAACGCCTTCTTACGCTCACGGAAGACAGGCTTGTGTGGCGAGCCAGGGTTCCTCCGTGGCATCAGGCTGAGGCAGAGGGAAGCAGCAGTCTGGCTTGGAAGGCAAATGTGGTTTTTGTGTCCCGGGTGGGACTGTGACGCTGTGGCTTGTGGGGCTGCTGACCCTCTGGCTCCTTACAGTGTCCTTTGTTTAACTCTTGCCTGTAAGTGTGTGGACCCGACCTCTTTTTTTCTCAATTCTGAGTACCTGATGCTTCAGAGAATGTAAAGATTTTGGGAGGGGAATGAGAGGAAGGGTCAGTACTGAGGATTCTCAGATTTTAACAAATTTTTAGGAAAGAAAGAGACAGGCCACGGAGTTCACAAAGTTCTGTTGTTCAGGTGAAGAAATCTCTCTCAGATTTATCTGTGGTGTTAATATCCAGCATGTGCTGGCAGAACGGTTTGGACTGTAAAATGCAAACCAAGGATTTTTGTTTGTGCCTCCGCGCTCAGCTGGAAACGTGACCTATGGAGGATGCTTTTATAGAGCCTTATCCCTCTGTCGGGAGAAACTGCGGTTATATGAAATCTGCTTTTTTCCCTCTTCCTCCCTAGTTTCCTGTCCTGCCCAGCTCGCCGAGTAGTTAATGCAGAAGGTAAAGAGGGTTCGTCTGGAAAACGAGACTGCGGGAAGTTGGAGAAGGTACGTGTCCCGGTTAGTCCAGGGCCTTTATTGACCTTCAGGTTGCGTGGGACAGAGCAATAAGCACTTTGCAGAGCGAATGAGGTTTCTGAAGAATCCCAAGTATATGCTTCTGCCCGGGGAGCTCTGTGTCAGGATGTGTGGGTCAGGAAGTGACTCAGGAAGATAACTTGTTTCACTGATTTCTAATTCCAAGCTTTACAACCTTTTTCCGCTGCTGCTGTCCCACCTGTGCTTGCTTGTTGTCTCCGGAGGAGCGTGTTCCCTGAAGGGAGGGCTTGGTGGGTGTGTGCCTGATCCATCTAACCCAGCCAGGCAGGGCAGAGAAAGTGTGAAAAAGATCTCCAAGGGATAGCTGGATGTTTTGGGGAGCGCTTCTGCAGCAGCACTGAATCGTCTAAGTCAGCGCTCAGCACGAGGCCTGTAAAGGGCAATGTTTTCCCAGTAAGGTGTAAATCTCAGTTCTGCTATATTGATGCCGAAGTTTTAAGACTAAGAGTAAGATGGTTAAAATTGGTGTCTTGATCCAATTCCCCTTTCAATAATTTAGTCCCCAAATTCACTCTGCAATTTTAGTTAGCTGAGTTACTCCTTACACTTGTTTACTTACAGATGTGGCATTGCCACATACTCTGTAGCGATGGATGAAGCAGCGGGACTTGCTTTTTCCTCTGCTGCGTCCAGACCTAAGCTTTGTGAGACCCCACCGCGCTCCAGCTATGACAGCAATACTTCCCAACGCCTTCACGTAACTTTATGTGATGGTTACTTCGCTCATCCCACTACGCTGCTCTGTATTAGTGTCAAAATCCCCAGAACGAGAGCAGTGCCAAGGTAAAAGTTGTGCCTTTTACTTCCCTAGCGAGTCATAAAATCACGGTGAGGTGGTTTGGATGGGGGCTCCAGCCTCCAGTTCAATTTGGGACAGGTACAACTATTATTTGTGGCCTGTTTTGACCTCTTAAAGGTGCAACTTTCCCTCAAGAGGAGTCAAGCTGGGTGAGAGTAACCGAAGGGTCAGGCATCTTGAGGCAAAGCCAGATTATTTTAATGGACTTGACCTGCAGTAGGACTGAGTTGAGAGAATTGTACCCAGTTTGTGGGTTTTTGTGTTTCTGATAGGCAACACTTCTGCCTTCAGATGTGATTTTAGTCGCTGTAATGGAGACCCTGGCTATAGGCAGTAGAGGCTACAGATGCTCTCGCCGTTTTAGAACCTCCAGTCATGTTCTCTTTTGTGGTTTCACTTGGGCTTCCTGTCTGGTTTTGATTGAAAAATACTCTTCTTCATTTATTTTAAAGCTGTGGACTTGCTGCTGGGCAGCAGGTACCAGGAGTACCTACAGATTTATTTCAGGAGCTTGTTCTCATGTTATTATTCACACGTTTTTTACAATTTAGGGACTTGGCAGTTTGAAGATACGGCTATATTTACAGCCCTTGGACCATGTGCCTGTAGTTTAAGGAAATCCAGATGTGCTTCAGTTTAGATTTGCTCATCTTTTTCCATAATTGCCTAAGATGTCAAACTAGGTGAGAGCTTCCTTCTAGAGAGTTTGTTAAAAGGTGCAAACTGGTGGGGAACCCTCAAGGAACACTTGGGCTGCTCCTGAAAAATATTCACAGTAGAAAATGGGCAGAGGCAAGTGATTTCTTGTGGTGATATAAATAACCATCCTTCTCCTTTCTGAAATTCTTTGTAACATTCTTCTGGATAGCCCCACACCAACTAGAATGTCCTTGTGAAGGGAAATCCAGCTTCTTCAACAGAGGAAACTGGTTTCCCTAGTCCTAGGCTCATTCCTGCTTTGCAATAGATTATATCATTGATCTTGGGCAACTCTGTTAGTCCACCTCTCCTCAAATTAACCTTTGCTGTAGTTGCGTGCGGAGGTGTTTTCTGTAGACTCCTTTTCCATAACTGCTAGCTTGGAAACCTGTGAGGAATGCGTGCCACCTTTTGCAGGATACGACCAGGGTCTGTTACTGCTGTCTTCTTTCTGTTAGCAAAGACAATTGTACTGTTTTCTTCCTGGTTTGCCATCTCTCCTTCTTCATTCCTGGCTGAAAAAGCTCTTCAGGTAAGTGAGGTGCGGTGCTTGGGCTTAAACCTCTCCCTCTCAGTGATGAACTGGCTTTCCCACAGGGCAGGAAGGGGGAACTTCACTTCTGCGGTGTTCCAGGGCAGAAGTTTATGTGCCTTTAGATAGGTCACAGCTTTGATGACTTATCCATCCAAATTCCTGGGGTGGTTTTCCTTTGAGTCAAGCTGATTGCTTTCTGCACCAGAACTTGATGTTGTACTTCTTTTAACAGCTTATTTCTAGGACCAGTCCTCGGAGAGTGGGTTTTTTGAGGTTAATATCTTCATTTACAGGACTCGATATGGGATGGGATATGGACTTTGCCTTTCAATATGTCGATGTATGTTTAAAATGTAATCTTTCAGTAGTTTGAGTGCATGTTCTCTTAAGCTCGTTGCATGCTTAGAGCTTTCTCTAAGCAACAAGACGTGCCTGCTTGACTTTAATGCTTAATTCTCTCCCTCAACTGCTCCCTCAGTTTTTTGTCCAGTTCTGAAGGGGAAGAGAGGATGACGGCAGTGGACACGCTATCAGACAGTTCTGAAGTGGTCGAGATGGAGGATGTGCCTTCCCAATTCCAGGTGCAAAAGCATTCTTGGGATGGGCTGCGTGACATTATACACAGCAGCAGGAAGTATTCGGGCATGATAGTGAACAAAGCTCCCCATGATTTCCAGTTTGTCCGGAAAACAGAAGAGTCCAGCCCGCACTCTCATCGTCTCTATTACCTGGGTAAGCCGGCGTGCCAGATGCCTGGTGTGAATATGTTACAGGAGAGCTTCCAATCTAAACAGGCGAGGAACAGGATGGGAGGTATCTCTGTTTGTGAGATGAGGGAACTGAGATTAAGCGACGTTGCTCAAGGTTTGTGCGCTCGATCTATAGCAAAGCTGGAACTGAGCGGAGACCTCTCCGGTCCCAGACGAGCCCTTTAACCGCCACCTTTCTGCGTTAGCGACAAGGGGAAGTGTTGGCCAGGCAGACGTACCTCGTGACAGAGGTATGAATGCGGTGTCTTTTTGCAGCCCAGGCCAGTCCAGGTGATGAGGCAAGAGAAGTTCCTCAAACTCAGGACTGTCTTGCACCTCTGTAGCTTAGGAAAAATGGGATTTACTGATTGATCAGTCAGGCTGATTGATCCAACCAGACTGTCAGTAGTTACTAACTATACATTGTGAGTTCTAGGTATTAATGGCAGGGTGGTGGTGTCTCCCTGCTTTATTAGGTACCAGGTAGGCAGAATGCTTTCAAGAGTAGGGGGGGAATGAACTATTGGTGATATTCGCAGGGAAATGTCCCCTTCCTTACAGTAGGCTGGAAAGCCGGCAGAATGCTGTGTTGTACGGGTCCCTCCTTGTAGTTGGAGCCACAATGTAATTAGTGACAGAGTGGTTGGATTTTAGCAACTGGATAATTTTGTGGTGGGTAGCATGGGAAGGTTTTATGAAGAGTTTGTTGTGCTTTGGGGCATGACCTGATCGTTACTGGGCCGGTAAAGAAATCGCCTGCTGTGCAGCTTCATAGAGCGACTTCTTTCCTGAGGTGCCCTGTTTTTTTGTCTTTTTTTGGGTTTTTGAGCGTAGATCACTGTAGGACATCGGATGCTGGATTTGAGGGACTAACTTATTTTGTCATCAAGCAGCTCCTGTGTGTCAGTGACTTGATTTGTTACAGTCCCTCGTACATTCTCTGGACACAAGTGCTGCTCCAAAGGCCAGTATCCAGAGTTAGCTTGTTTTTCTTGTTGAGTCTGAACAGTGAGACTTGATTTAAAGCTGAACGCATTTCAAGGCCAAGTTGACATTGGTACGTTTTTGATCTAGATGACTAAAGAACTAAGGTCTGAGTAGCTGGTTTAGAAAAAAAATTATGTTCCTCTACTGTATGAAATGGCAACCAGACCAGCTACCAGCTGGCGGGGGTTCTGCATGGGTGTGAACGTTGCAGGAGCCAGAACCAGGAATGAAGATACATGGAACGTGTTTTCAGTGTTTTCTTCCTTAAGGAAATGTACAGGGCAAAGAGCAGATTAATCCAGCATTTAAGATCAGTATCTGCCAGGTATTTCCAGGGTACCTCTCCTCAAATGTTCCTAATAAAAGGTAAATGCTGATTCTTTCTGTTGCCATCATGAGCATCTTCTGAGTTGCGCACCATGTGCTATTAAATACTCAGAACCTGTTTCAGCAGTTCCTGTTTAACATCAGCGTGCTATTGCTACCCCAACGTGAAAGAGTGTTTTTACGTGAATACTGTTAGTGACTGTGTGCCAAGGAGTAGGATAAAGAATTCCAAAGAACTTTGCTGTTGAAGTTGACGAAAGTATAATGTCTTTTGGGGAGGGAGGAAGTATTTTTCTCATAAATGCTGATTGATTGTAGTCAGCCTGAGATGACTGCAAAAGTTACAAACGTAAGGGGAAAGGAAGCCCAGGTCACAGTTGCACAAGTGTCAAATGTGTGTATATAGAGTAATTTGTTTCTATCTGCGGTTTTTTCTGTTTGGATATCTTAAATCATTCCTGGGCAGTCCCCATAGAATTTTATGTTGTGTCATGGCAGATGCTGCTTATATTAAACACCACATGCTCAGCATTTTGGTGTTTCTGTATCTCTGAGGATTATATGCTCACATGTTGCTTTGCTTGCTGAGCACTTATTAATATTTTAGTTTTAATTTTAAGTAACCGCACTGCTGGGTTAACCAGCTACGAAATCATTCCATTCTGCCCAGAACATGTGCAGGGTAGACAATATCAGGGCACATTTCCCTCTGGGAAGTTCTGATCTAGGAAGTCTCTACAGCACACAGAAAGGACAAGTTCATAGTCTTTGATTTTTGTTGAAACTGCCAAAATCACGTGTCAGGATATTTTATTTTTCATGGTCGTTTTCAAAATTGGATGAAGGCCAACAGCTTATTTTGATAACGACAGTCAAATGCTTATGGCACGGTCTTTTGACTATGTAGTATACTGTTTCGTATTTGAATGGGCTCTTTAGAGCTTGCAAGCTTTTTCTTCGCCTCTTGCAGGCTGGTGTGTTGGCCTGAATGAGGTCCCTGTAGCAAATTGCTGGCTGAGAAATGTGGAGAGTAATGTTGAGTCACCCATTCAGGGAGGGGTTTTTTTTTTTAGGGTGGATTTAGGGTGTGGGTTGAACCTGTATTAGAGAGGAAAGTTGGATGTAACTAATTCTGATGAGATTGCTTAGTGTTAAATCTTGCCTAGGGAAACTCCTAAATAAATGAATATCTAAATTTAAATAATACAGATATTTTGTGATTGAACCGAGAGGTGGTAAAATGGGGACGACAGCTGGTAAAAGCCTCTGGACAGCCCCAGCCCCTCTGTTACCAGGTTTTTTGTCAGTTTGCTCTTGGTCCTCTTTGTCCTGGCTAACTAATCTTAAGTAGGATGATGTTCTTGTCTGCCTAATAGGAATGCCATATGGTAGCCGAGAGAATTCCCTTCTTTACTCAGAGATTCCCAAAAAGGTACGGAAGGAGGCCTTACTACTCTTGTCGTGGAAACAGATGCTGGATCACTTTCAGGTAAGCAGAAGTGTGAAGAGCCTGGGTTGGCAGTGCTTGGGAAAACCAGCTGGTGGTGTGGGGCTGGTGTAGAATCATAGGATGGTTTGGGTTGGAAGGGACCTCACAGACCATCTAGTTTCAACCCCCCTGCCATGGGCAGGGACACCCCCCACCAGCCCAGGCTGCCGCAAGCCCCGTCCAACCTNAGCCCCTGCAGGCACTGCCAGGGGCTCCAAGGGCTCCCCGCAGCCTTCTCTGCTCCAGGCTGGACAAGCCCAGCTCCCTCAGCCTGTCTCCAGAGCAGAGGGGCTCCAGCCCTGGCATAATCTCCAGGGCCTCCCCTGGCCTCGCTCCAGCAGCTCCGTGTCCTTCCTGTGCTGGGGCCCCCCGAGCTGGAGGCAGCACTGCAGGGGGGTGTCAGCAGAGCGGGGCAGAGGGGCAGAATCCTCTCCCTGTCCCTTCTGGTCCCGCTGCTGGGGATGCAGCCCAGGACACAGGTGGCTTTCTGCAGGCTCGTGTTGAGTTTTTCATCCCCCAGCACCCCCAAGCCCTTCTCCTCGACACTTCTCTCCATCCATTCTCCCCCCAGCCTGTATTTGTGCGTGAGTGTGTAGTGTGGCAGCGTATGAGACATGGAGAATGGTATTGGTAGGAATGTTGGATCGGGAGCTGCTTTGCTTTGTAATAACAAGATAGTCCTTTGTGCATGAATGAAGCTGGCAGCGAGCGTGAAACAGCAGTTGATGTGGCAAGCAAAGGGCTGACCTAGCAAAGAGGGCGCTGAACTAGCATGTAGTCTCCCTCAGACTATTAGCTATCAGGGCAGTGTATCTTTCTTCTGGGTATCTTGTCTCGGCTCTTGCTGTGCTCGTTGATGTGCTCGGCAGAATGCCTGTCCGTCATCTTTCCTGCTTTTAAGGCAGTCAGGAAAACTGAATTTAATCTGCTCCTTCTGCCCTACAGTCTATCGCGAGTGAACCCGAAAGGAGGCGAATTTCCCCTTCCTGATTTCAGTATTTTAATGTCAGCTGTTGCTGCCAGCACTGGTGAAGAGGGGAGTGGAGGGTGTTTGTCTGCCCTCCCTACTGAAAAGGTTCCTGGTGGAAAAGAATTTAGCTGTCTTGACCCCGTTTGGAATGCTAGTCCCCTTCAGGGTAATTCAAGATCCCCGGAAGAGCTTTTGTTTGCGGTGTCTGACATGGAAACTGTTTGTGAAGGCTGTAGATAACGTCATTAAGTTAATTGGTGACATCTGATTTGCATAAGCAGCACAAGTGCAGCTGTTCCCAGTTTGTGCTGGAGAGCCAACTGCAGAAATGGTAGATTTGCAATTCATCCCTTTGATGTAGAGGCAATTTTGGGGTGTGAGGTTGGTTTAGTCTTCCTGGGCCACACCTGTGGCCTAGAGTACAGCAGTTATGGACCTGTACAGTATGGCTGCTCATGGGTTTTGGCTGGTATATCGTATTTTGGGCATTCGCAGTCTAGCTAGTGCCAGTCTTGGAGCATTCCTGTTCTGTGAAAGTCTTTCCTTGCAGGTTCTTTCAGCTTTTCCTTTCCTTCAATACTAGGCAACCCCTCATCACGGGATGTATTCTAGAGAAGAGGAACTCTTGAGGGAACGCAAGCGACTTGGTGTCTTCGGTATAACGTCTTACGATTTCCACAGCGAGAGTGGTCTGTTCCTCTTCCAGGCCAGCAACAGCCTCTTTCATTGTCGAGATGGGGGCAAGAATGGTTTCATGGTGAGTCTGCTAGCGATTTTATGAATATCACCTGAAACGGACTTACTGGTTTTGGTTGGAGATGGCTGCGTGACTGGTTATGGCCATTCCTCTTGTGTCCTGTCAGGGTACGTTTACCCTCGTTTCGTGGGCTGTGCTGTATGTGTGCTTTAGGCCTTTAAATCTGAAGCTGGTTTAGTACAGAGCCGTTTGCGTGTGTGTTGCTGTAGGTGTCTCCGATGAAGCCTCTAGAGATCAAGACTCAGTGCACGGGGCCACGAATGGATCCCAAGATCTGCCCCGCCAACCCTGCCTTCTTTTCCTTCATTAATAACAATGACCTGTGGGTAGCAAATATTGAGACGGGAGAGGAGAAGCGGATGACGTACTGCCATAAAGGTAAGTGGTGCTCCTTGCTGGATTCCAAAGGAGATTCCTTCCGACAAGCTCGGGCTAGAAGGGCTCGTGTCTTCATGGCTTATCTCTTACAAGTACGGTCATCTTTCAGATCGGCTTTTTCCAAGGAGATGTAAATGCAGTCTCTTTGTTGTTCCTCCTCAGGCTTATCCAATGTTCTTGATGACCCCAAGTCTGCTGGTGTAGCCACTTTTGTCATTCAGGAGGAGTTTGATCGGTTCACGGGCTATTGGTGGTGCCCAACAGCTTCCACAGAAGGTTGGTGTTCTACTTACCAAATTCTGACGCTGTAACTGCTGTCGGCTGCTGCTATGAATGATATTTTGAGCAAGGGTTTGCTTTGGCCTGGGCCTTGTCCGTTTTTGGGGCGGCCGCTTGAAGGAACAAAACACGGAGGGATTGCAGGTGTCGTGAGGAGCTGTAGCTGTACAGGAGATGTACGCTCTACACCGGCGTGTACAGCCACAGCGTTCCAGGCAAGTCAGAAACAGCTGGAAAACACAACAGCAAACATGCATACTATCTGTTTCTAGGTTCAGAGGATTTAAAAACACTGCGGATCTTGTATGAGGAAGTGGATGAGTCAGAGGTGGAGATAATTCATGTTCCTTCACCTGCTTTGGAGGAGAGAAAAACAGATTCCTATCGGTACCCCAGGACAGGTAAGTGAAATACCACGAGGTTGCTAATGCAACTCTTGACTCCTGCTGGCAGCAGCAGCAGCATTTGTGCTATTTTTTAGATATTTACTAGGATGTGGAAACTAGTTGTAAATGTCGAGGCCTGACTTGAGTCTCTGAGCCCAAAATCTCCTGCAAGAAAGGAATGGGATTTAAAGTTCAGCTAAAATGAAAGAATTGCTGAGAAAATGGAACATATCTGGTGGCATAATGTGAAATATGTTTTTGAATCCTTCCTTTCTTCTTCCTCCTGAGAGCATGTACAGCCAGCTAGGCGAAGCAAAAGCAAACTTTTCCCATAGTCAGAATGAATCTTGTGCTTACGGCAGGTTTTCCTCACATAAAGTATATTTCTACATTCACGCTCAGCCATTTTAGTAGGACCAGGGTCAGTTCTTCTCTAGAAGCTGTATTGTGTATAACTGCAGTGTCCAAGTTGGTCATCTTGGTGTTCTTTCATTCCTCCTCTGCAGGCAGCAAAAACCCCAAGATTACATTAAAACTGGCAGAGTTTAAAACAGACAGCAAGGGTAAGGTAAGTGATAACGACTCAGAATGGGGTGTTGCACAGGAAGGCTGACTGCTTCTGAAGCTCCCTAGAATTAAGACGAGGTCACTAAGAAAGCCTAGATAGTGTTAGCCTTTGCTTACATCCTTTTGTAACACCCGGTTCTATAATGTGTTTATCCAAGAAGGAGAAAAACTTTAAAATTATGAAAATACTGTTGTGGTGGAGAGGCAGCTGGGTGAGGGGAGGGAAGCAAGAAGTAGGGTTAGCCTGGTATATCGCGCTGCCAGTAGCAGAGCAGAAGGGGTGAAGCCTGATCTAATCCTGGGCTTCAGTCCCTGGCTGGATACCAAACTCATTTTGCTTTGAAGCTTGGTGTTTGGGGTTTTTTTTATTATTATTCCGTCATTCCACTTGAGCTTTCACAGGAGGAGGTGAGGAGACCTGGTGGCAGTCTGATTTGATATTGGACCTTCCTTTTGCTGCAGATCCTGTGTGCTCAGGACAAGGAGCTGGTGCAACCGTTTGCTGCATTGTTTCCGACTGTGGAGTATATTGCCCGTGCTGGATGGACCCGAGATGGCAAATAGTACATAAGTTTTGCGGGTTTTGTTTTGTTTTGCTTTTTTTTCTTCCAAACTAATACTCCCAAGGGCTTCCCTGGCTGAACTCTGGCAGGGCCTTGACATGCTTTGTATTGTGGTCAAGACCTGGTTTTAAATCCATGAATGCCAGAAACGGCACATGAGTATTTGGCGGCTTCAGTGTTATAATTGCTAAAAGTAGGAATTAATCAAATATAGACCGGAGTGACAAGCTGTGGAGTTTAAGTCAGAGCCACAGCCACAAAATTAAATGACAGTGATACAGGAAGCGGGCAGTCCTAGGGAATTCTTTTGAGCTGAAGATGTTTAACACAAGTACAATACGCTTCCGGCTGAAAATGAGAGCATGCCGTAAGCAGTTTTATCGTTGCTCGTTGGTCCGGTCTGTGATGGATGCCAAATGTGTGATGGGAAAGCGGTCAGTCCGCATGGCGCTAAGCCCTTCGTGCAGTGTGCGCAAGGGGAAAGATGGCTCTGTGGCTGCTGTGCTCCCGCAGCTCGCTGTTGTTCCAAATGCGATGGACAGTCTTGCGCTGGCCAGCGTTGCCTGAAGAGTTATGGCATTCACACCGTTCTGAATGGTTTGAAATTTTAAAGCTTTAATGTTTTCCCCTCAAAAGCTTACTTGGCTGTTAACTAGTTTCTGTCCAGATCAAGTTAAGGTGACTTAGCTGTCTTTGGAAGATTGCATTTTGTAACTCATCATTAATTTTCTGCTCTGGAAACTAGATTCATACAGCTTTGCAGAAAGTAATCCCGTAGGTGATTCTTGTGTTCTGCACCAGAGCTTCTCCAAATGTGCCGGATGTATCGGTTCATGAAACCCGCAGTCACTGAGATGCTAGGGGAGAACCTGCTCTTTCAAAAGTCTGTCTTAATGATGAAACTTCCCTTGATGCACTTGCAGGCCTTGGGGTAGCCACACCATGCCGCGGTGGCTTGCCATCTGTCATGTTGAGAGGCCTGCAGTGCGGCACCACTTCAAATGACTCTCCTCGGAGAGGAGCAAGGCTGAGACTGAAGCGACTCCTTCACTTGGCAGTTGTCTTAGGTCTGTGCCTTTCCCCGCCAGGGCAGCGCTCAATGAGGAGGCTACAAATGGATTGCTGAGAGTGATCGCTTCAGTTCGTTAGG
Source organism: Psophia crepitans (assembly GCA_013399095.1). Classification (NCBI taxonomy): domain Eukaryota; kingdom Metazoa; phylum Chordata; class Aves; order Gruiformes; family Psophiidae; genus Psophia; species Psophia crepitans. The sequence continues at coordinate 85,363 of VWZZ01000504.1, forward strand.
AGCTCATTAGAAAACAAACAGTGGTTATGTTCTGAAGACGGGGTTCTGTTAACAGTGCTCCCTTGGAAGAGACACTGGCAAATCTGTCAGATATCTTGTCTGAACGATACCCCTGTGAAATCCCAGAGATGTCAGGCAATACATGTTTTTTGGCAAAGCTTCCAGGAGATTAGAAAGCAGCAACGATGAGAAAAGCTTTGCGTTTGGATGCCTAAATCTTCCTGCCGGCGGGAGGGAAAAAGCGTTGCATGTTCTGAGTCTTGGAAAGGGACGTCTATTTTGTGGTACTGACATTCACCTCCAACTTCTTTCCCCAGTGCCTGGGCTATGTTCCTAGACAGACCTCAGCAGCGGCTGCAGCTAATCCTTTTGCCTCCAGCACTCTTTATTCCAGTCCCAGAAAATGAGGAGCAGCGCGCTGAATTTGCCAAAACCGTGCCAGAAAATGTCCAGCCATTTGTGATCTATGAAGAAACCACTGATGTGTGGATAAATGTAAGAGGCTCGGGGCTGGGAGGAGAACACAGGCTGCCCCTTCCTCCCCCACAGTTAACCATTTTCATGTTGGCTGTGTGTCCAGTTTAGTCCATGCTCCAGCAGACCGCTTTGCTACTCAGTAGTGCCAGACTTGGTCTTAATTCAGGGACTTTGATAAAGCCATGAGAAGAGATTTCCATACAGTCAGCACTGGCAGAGATGAGGATCCTACTGCCTCCTTGCAGTTGGAGCTGTTCATTTGATTCTTGCTCACGTTCTCAGTGAACACAGGCATTTTGGACACAGACAATTTTAGATGTAACACTGACATTCTTTTGGGGGCATTTTATTACAAGATTGAAGATTTTATTACAAGAGCAACTTTAATCCCTGTACACTTTTAAGTAGGTACTGGACATACAGAACAGGGAATAAACTTCAGCCTCTAAGATTAAGTGTCTTGGTACTGAAGTGACAAAGGGACCAGAAGTTCACACCATGGCGTTCCTAAGGTGGTAGAATAGCAATCACCTAGTGGTGGGACTCGTGTAGCTGAAATGTCTGCCTCAGAGGCAAGACTGGTGCTGGTTTTGGTGGTAGCCATGGAGAACCCAGAGCCACGTGGGCTTCTTTGTGGTGATAGGGAAGTATGGAATGGCTTTTTCCCGATAGCTGCTTGCCTGAGAGATTTCTCCCCCTCTCCTCTCACTACAGTTTAGCACTGACACCCTTGGCTACGTCACTGCTGTCTCAGTACTAATCGCTCGGGTCTTTTGCCTTGTCTGACAGGTTCATGATATCTTCTATCCTTTCATCCAACCGGAGGGAGAAGAGGAAGAACTCTGCTTTATCCGAGCCAACGAATGCAAAACAGGTTTCTGTCACCTGTACAGAGTCACAGCGGTCCTAAAGCAAGGCAGCTATGACTGGGTGCAGCCATACGTCCATAGCGAGGGTAAGAGCTGCAGTTCGTCGGCATTTCACCTTGGTGTGTTGTCTCTGGGGAACACAGTGATTTATTCTTGTGTTATTTCTTCTAGATGATTTCAAATGTCCTATCAAAGAGGAGATTGCCCTGACTGGTGGGGAATGGGAGGTGTTGGCGAGGCACGGATCGAAGGTAGTGGTGGTTTTTATTCTCTCTTGCAGTGTTACAGCTCTGCATTGTCTGCCCACGGTCCTGCCTTATGCCCTCTGTTATGCCTGGGACCAGCCAGAACTACTTAAGCTTCATTTTGTTTCTCTCTTTTATTGCTGCCTCTGCTTTCCCCAGAAGTGCTATAGTCCAGCGCACATTGAACTGATTGCCTTTTTAATCAGACTTGAGATTGCTCCTGAGGTAAATCCCATGAGTGAGTCAGGCCATAAAAATGGACACAAGTCTGAGGTTCAAGAGCAACAGAGAACTATTTTGTGGAGAAGCTTGGGACTGCTGCCTTTGCTGAAGCGTTTTAACCCCAATGAGTGCTGGGGAATTGGAAATATGTCCTAGTGCTTAGAGTGGACTCTTGGTCTCCAGATGATCCCTCAGCAGAGCCTTTAGGAAGAAGGCAGCTGGGAAGTATAAAGCAATTTAGAATATGGAGAAGCTGTATCTGTTATTGGTTGCAGAATAGCCAGAAATGAATTTTTATTAATCTTGTAGAACCCTAGTTCCATTTTTGCTTCAGGAATTAACTGAGTCTGATCTTTAGTGCTGCCAAGTGATTTCTGTCAAAATAAAGACCTTGTCTGTCCATTTCCAATTAATCTGGATTTTCACTTCTCGCTTTTTAGAAGGCCTACAGCTCCATGCATTTAGTTTCTGCTGCTTTTCCTCAATCTGCAATTAACCTGCTGTCCCTCCCCATGTGGATTCTCACTGTACATGCTGTTGATTTTGGCCACAGCTCTTCACTGCATGTGTTATGCCTAAAATTGTGTTAGCAGCAATTATTTTGGCGCATTTGTTGCTCCACAGGGCTCTGCCCGGTTTTCCTGGCCAATTGAGTTGGATGTTTTTTCTCCCTGTGCTGTCCACAGTGGTCTTCAAACCATGGGTTAGCCAGAAATAGCATTTGGGCTTCAGCATTTGGAAACTGTAAGGTGGAAAACAGTTCAGTTACTGTTGCTGGATCAACGCAGTATTTATAAGCTATAGTCTCTATTCCTGGCTGGCCAGGTGGTTTTAAGAAGCAGCTTTGTCTAGACATGAAAAACATATTTTAATGTGGCTTGAAGGTTGGTACTGTTGGAGCTATTAGATTGATCCTTCCGCAGATGGGAATTCATTATAATGATTGCTGGAAAAAACATGCATATACCCTTCTAATCCAGGCATACTGCAGGAAGGCGCCGTGTTTGGGTACAGAGTCTTCCTAGTTTCACCTGTGGGGAACAGAGCCCTGCTTTTTATGGTCCTTAGTTGCTTTGAGTATCTCACAAAAGCTGGGGTTTTGTTACTCCGTTGGACTATATGGAGCTCTCCATAAGTGCGGCATGTCGCAGCGACGGTCCCAAATGCCGTGAGCAGTCTGTCACGGTCTATTTGTGTGTTAAGCCGACTCTGCCTGGGGACAGACTGTTTGAGCTGGCAAAGGAGTGGTAGCTGTCATCCTTCTGTGGCTGAACCCTCTCTTCTCCACATAGATCTGGGTCAACGAGGCCACGAAGCTGGTCTATTTCCAAGGCACAAAGGACACCCCGTTGGAGCACCACCTCTACGTCGTCAGCTACGAGTCTCCTGGAGAGATTGTGCGACTTACCACTCCGGGCTTCTCCCACAGCTGTTCAATGAGCCAGGTTTGTTGTTTCTTGAATACAAGAGGCCCTCATCTCCTGACTGACAGGGCTCCTAACTAGGAATGGTAATGAATCATGACCAGTAATAAGTCATGAGAGCTTCTTCATCTTGGTTGCTTGAGATGTGGGAGCTTTTGTCCAAGAACTGCGTGGAGGAGATGAGATGTGGGAAAAGAAAGACCCTGTTCCCTTAACTCTTCTCTCTCCCATCTGTAGAACTTTGACATGTTCATCAGTCACTACAGCAGCGTGAGCACTCCACCTTGTGTGCACGTCTACAAGCTCAGTGGCCCTGATGATGACGCGCTCCACAAGCAGCCCAAGTTTTGGGCCAGCATGATGGAGGCAGCCAGTAAGTCCTGTAGAACACGTCGATGCCTGTGATACTCTTCCTACTAGGGGTAGCTAAACGTGATGGAGAGGGAAGTGGCCCAGGTAACTTCATTCTGAGGGAAAATTAATTGTCCACCTCTCTAGTGGATAGCTCATCCTTGAAATGGTATATGGCCTTTTAATATTTCATGCTTTGAGTGAAAGCAGCACTCCAGGGTGCAGGGTTTACATGACTGATTTTCGGTGTTTCTTATTCATTATTTGTCTGAAGAGGGAGGGGGCAAGTATCTGGGATGCAGTGGCTACTTCATTCTAAGGCTTTAAAGTTTTAGATGGAGCTCCCAGCAGCACCTGAACCCCTCCTGCAAATGTTTTCTCCATGTGACATCCCTGTTCTCAACCTTCCCCACCTTGCTGCTGTGGCATAGAGTGCCGTGTCTGAGAGTACCGGTTTCCTGTGTGATCCCGTCACTGTGTGTGGGCTGTTGCCCTCTGCAGGCAGATGCAGGGCGTGCATTTCCCCATGCGAGGCTTCTCTGAGAGGCGTTGCAAAGGCTTGGTGTGGTTTGGAGTGGAAAGAGCCCTGACTGGGGACGGAATGACCTTGTTCAGGCAGGATAGGAGGCAAGGACAGGCTGATGGTTACTGCATTGCTAGTGTCTGAATTCCTTCTGCAGGTTGTCCCCCAGATTACATCCCACCTGAGATCTTCCACTTCCGCACTCAGTCAGATGTTGAGCTCTACGGAATGGTCTACAAACCTCATGATGTCCAGCCTGGGAAGAAGCATCCCACAGTGCTCTTTGTGTACGGAGGCCCTCAGGTAATAATCCAGACTGTTGACTGCTGGTGTTGGCCATGGGATTGCTGTCCAGGGCAGAGCTCTCTGTAGCTTGGTCACGCATCAACACTTATGCTTTGGTTAGCACTGAGCCCTGGGTCTCTGTTCTGACCTCTGCTTCAAACCTCAGATAACTTTTTCCAGCATTTAGTCTGGTTTTTGTGGCTCTGATAGCTCAGTTAGTGGCTGCTGTCCAGCTCAGGCTCCTACACAGTGGGCCAGACAGAGGAAGGTACTGGAAAGCAGCTGCTCAGCTCTGAAACTTTTCTTCCCTCCTGCAGGTGCAGCTAGTGAATAACTCCTTCAAAGGAATCAAGTACTTACGGCTAAACACATTAGCATCCCTAGGCTATGCGGTGGTGGTGATTGATGGAAGGGGTTCCTGCCAGAGAGGACTCAAGTTTGAAGGGGCCCTGAAGAACCAGATGGTAATGTACTTTTGTTGATGAATCTCTGCTCATTTGCTCTTTCTAAGGCCGCATGCCCGTTTCCTCTGTGAGTGTCGCGCTTGTCTTTTCTGTCTCTAGATTTAGAAAGCCGCTAACTTGAGCTTCCTTGTTGCCTTTTAGGGTCAGGTGGAGATAGAGGACCAGGTGGAAGGTTTACATTACGTAGCAGAAAAATACGGGTTCATCGACTTGAGTCGGGTAGCCATCCATGGCTGGTCGTACGGGGGTTTCCTCTCCCTCATGGGTCTCATCTGTAAACCCAATGTCTTCAAGGTACGTCTGGATGTGGGGCTCTCGTCTCAGGAGGCTTAGCTTTCTCAGCTTCTCTAACTCTCCATGTACAGAGTTGCCTTTTTTGCTTGATGTTTCTGATGGAGAGGTGAAAATGTCCCTCAGTCCTGCCTGTAGCTCCCAACTACAGTCCTGCGCTCTGCCTGCAGGTCCTCCTTGTCTGAGGTGTGATGAGGAGGGAGTTTCTGGGACGGGCACATTCCCCCGTGACTGAAAATGGAGGACTTAGCCTAGCATCCAATGAGATAGTCAATGAGCTATTCCTAGTCCCCTTCCCGAGTCCCCAGCACAGTTTCTGGATCGTTCCATATGTCCTCCTTGAAAAGGGGAAGCCTTTAGTGCTCTTACACAGGAATTTTGCCCCATTGTGACTCTAAGAGGAATAGCACAAGGAGGAATCTGGGTGCTATGTGGATTTTCTGGATAAGAACTCTGGTCTGAGTGACAGATCAGTCCAGAGCTTGTTTTTTCTGCCTCTTCAAGTGTTCCCCGAACTCTTTAGCACGTGGTAATTGAGGCTGTCTCCTGCCACCTATTTGTTTGACAGATTGCTATAGCAGGTGCTCCTGTCACAGTTTGGATGGCATATGACACCGGGTACACCGAGCGGTACATGGATATCCCAGAAAACAACCAGCAAGGTTACGAGGCCGGCTCTGTGGCATTACACGTAGAAAAGCTTCCCAACGAGTGAGTACAGTGGGGCTGAGTGATCTCCTAAAAACCTGCTCCCGGGGCCTGCCCGGTGCCACCAGCTGCACCTCTGCTGAATCTCGGAAGAACGGCTGGATTCTGAGCCCATTTAATTTTAATTCGCGTGCCTGGTCGCCACCTTCTGTAGTGAGCTGGGGCTGGTTTACCCCCAGCCCCCTTTGCCAGCAGGTTTGAGGACCACGTCCACGGCCTTACGCTATTCTGACGGCCTGTCCGTTGCTCAGTTTTGGCTTGCCAACTGGCAGCTCTTTGCCCACACCCACTGCAGAGATTTTTTTTTGGGTGGTTTCTTATCCTATCTCTCATCCCATCTCCAGGCCAAATCGTTTGCTGATCCTCCATGGCTTTTTGGATGAAAATGTGCACTTTTTTCACACCAACTTCCTGGTATCACAGCTAATCCGGGCTGGAAAACCTTACCAGCTGCAGGTAGGAGGAACAAGAATGAAGGGAGAAGGTTGCTTAAATCTGGAAGGAGAAAAAAAATTATTTGTGTCCTTGGGGCCGGAGAAGGTGGAGGCAGATGCTCCCACGTGTTGTTGCAGCGTACATGGTAGTAAATACCTAGTTTGACTGCAAGAGGTGGCCGGGAGGTGGCACTGTGCCTGTTTTGGCCCTGGCAGATGTCGCCTGTCTAAAAGCGTTTGCAGACAGGGCTCCTCTCCTCAGGCCTGGAACTTTCCTTCTCCGCTGAACCGTTGCTGTCGCATTTGGCTGGTGGCAGCGGAGGTGGCCGACTCTCCGAGCAGACTAGCAGCACACGCCAGTGGAATGGGAGGGGGAGCTGGTGCTTCTGGACGTTCCCTGGCACCTCTTTGTCCTGATGGAGACAGGGTTGAGGGAGAAGGGGTGACGTGAGGGGGGGCTGTCTGTGCTGAATGCGCTGTTCCTGGCTAACTGCCCTGTCTCTCTGCTTCTGCACAGATCTACCCCAACGAGAGACACAGTATTCGGTGCCCTGAGTCAGGAGAGCACTATGAAATCACGCTGCTGCACTTTCTACAAGAATACCTCTGAGAGCACAAGCCTCCGCAAAACTGGACACTGACAGCTCACCTTCCCCTCCTGTGCCCTGCCACCGCCGCCTCCCTTGACAGCCACCTCAGCCAGAGCACAAATGGCTGCGTGCCCGCAACCGGGCTGGGCGTCCCCCCGCCGAGCGACGGGGGAGGCTGGAGGGCACCTTCCCTTCAGACAGTGCCACCTTCTTCCACTTTCCAAGCTGGAGGTCTGCCCCTGCTCAGCTGCTCGTCCTGTTCCTCTCCTCCGGCCTGGCTGTTAATGCTTTTTTTATTTGCTGCTACTCCCTCTATCCTGGGGATCAATGGACAGTGATCTGTCTCCTGAGGCTGAGGTTTGTGTCCATCTCTCTCTTCCCCCATCCTTTTTTCCCCTTCTGCTGCACCTCTGCAGTTCCCAGACTCTTACCTGCAAGAACTCAGTGCCTGTGTTGGAAACGGAAGAGCCGAATCAGCAAGCTGCCTTAAACCAGGAGCAGGAGGGAAGAGAGAACTACCTATCGTTAATCCCCAGGGAGCTGCTCGCTGCTGCTGTGTCCTGGCCCTGCTGCGACAATGTGGAGCCCTGGGATGTGACGAGAGCTCTACAGAAGCATGCAACACTAGTCTTTTCTATTTTTCAGTTTAATTTTGCAGAGCAGATGGAGGAAGTGGCTGGGGGTCGCTAACAGCGTCCTCTGATACCTTTCTCTAATGGCCGCTCGCAAGCAGAGTTGTGCCAACAGGTAGCATGGCAGCTGAAGCAGCTGGCTACAACCAGAGATCATCTCTTCAGAGATTACAGCAGCATTTGGGTTTTTTCAACACAAGATGGATGATATTTATGCAAATCCTCCCTCCCTCCATTCTCTGTGCTGCCTCCTGACCCCACCTTCTCCTTCCCCAACACCCTGAGCTTTCAGATGTGCACTGAAATTGGCTGTGCTTCAGTTCTCTGCGGGTCAGTGACTGTTCCCCTTGCCCGTTTACTCAGCAAATGCTCTCTTCTGGTTTTTATTTACCTGGTCATCAGGAACTGCAGTTCTGGAGAGGGGGGGATTGAGCAATCACACCTCAGGGGAGCACATACCCCCCTCAAGCCAAGGGTTCTGCCAGGGGCAAAAAGGAAAAGGAGGAAAAAAAAAAACAGAAACCAAACCCCACCCAAATGAACCACGTTGACTTGCCCTGGAGTATTTTAAGTGCGTATTATGAGAAGAAAATATTTTTATGGATTCTTATTCTTTTATAATTATGAGTGTAAGATGTAGCGACTCATTAAAATATTGGAAAGAGGTGCTGGCTGGCATCTGTGCCTGTTTTTGGAGTGGAGGAGAGGGCTCGGGAGGAAATGGCAGCTGGCCCACGATAGCCAAAGCCGCGTCTGTGGTAAAAGCAAAGCGCTCTGTTCGGTTTCTGTGCCGAGCGGTGGAGAGAATATTAAATCCCTGATGTTCCTCAGGGGAAGCATGATCCAGGCAATTGAAGATGCAGGGTGGAGAGTTGGGAATCCTGGACTGCGTTCTTGGCTCTGCCATTAAGGCACTACGTGACCTTGAGCGAGTCAGACATCTCGTGCTTGCAAACACCCGCCGTGGCTCTGGGGGCCGGTACCTCGCCCAGCGCCCCGACTCCCGCCGGTGAGGAGGGGGGTGCCGCTGCGCTGATCCCGGCGCTTCCAAGCAGCTCTGATCCCACGCTAGGACACACGGAGCTGCTTTTTGCAGGTGCTGGGCCTGCCTGTGCTCGCCCTCTCTGGAGCTCAAGGCTTCTGAAACCTGGCCTTGCTGTTTCCCATGCGTTAATTAAACTGCTGTTAAATGCCCGGGGTGTGAGCTCGAGGCTTCTGCTTTAAATGCAAAGCATCTTGCAGCCAGAGCGTTTTGTCCTCTGAATACGGCTGTGAGTGCATTTGTTGCCCCCTTCTTGCCCCCGGTGCCCCAGTAATTGTCCTGTTGCAGTTGTGGTTTAGCTTCTACTGCGTGCCCCGTTGAGTAACTTCTGGTGCAGCTTTTGAGGTTGGAGGGGCGGAAGGGGACGTGATGGAGGAAGTTGCACATCTCTGAAGTTTCCTTGAGAGAAATCGGCGGACAGAAGTCGCTCCCCTTTCTCCCTGCCGCCTTCAGAGCCAGGTGGGTGCCGGTGGATGGTAAGCAGCTTTATTTCGCAGGGTTTGTTTCTCTTCCATCTTAACCTGAACTGCTTTTTCCTGTCCCAAAAGAGCGAGTGTTACCTAAAACATCTGCAATGCACTCTTAAAACGCTCTTGTCTAGAAGAGTTTACAAATCTATCGGCTCTCCTGATCCTCCCAGCTTGCTTCTGAAGCTGTAGGATTGAGGCCATAAAAAGGGGTTGGTTTGTCTTTTTGAGGATTGAGAACCCTGAGAGGCATTAACCTAGAAATCACCTACCGCAGTCCCAGCTCTTCAATATGCAACAGGCTCCGGCGGGGATCGAAATCCAAATGATGTGGGCGGCCCCCACCCAGCTGTCCTGTGGGAAAGGGAATGGTGCAGCTGGGTTGCCGGTGTCCCTCTCCGATAGAGGATTTGCAGCTGTAGCACGAAGTTGAGTTGATTTCCTGAGTGAGCGGTAACGGCCGGAGGAAGCGGCGGGTGCTGTACCGGGGCTGGGGAAACCGGACAAAAATGACTCTTCCTCAAGAACTGGGACTAAGCATGGGAGCGACTTGGGAGGTGTTTCTCCCACCAAAGCTCAGCGTGTTGGGCTTTATTTTTAGGTAGAGGATGTGGAGGGGGAGCAGATGTTCTTGATGACTTATTTTTTAAAAAACAAAACCACTGCTCGAGCTACAAAATTAGCTTGGAAAAGCCACCGCTCGCCCTGAAAGATGCTGGAATGGGAAACTTCCCGACATCTTCATCCCCAAAGCGTGTGGAATAAAGGTGTGACAGTAGCTCTTGCTCTTGGAAAGCTGTGTCAGTGGAAACTGTGTTTGGTGCTTAGGGGTGTCTCAGGCATTTGATCTCTGAACTGAAGTTGCTCAGAAATACCAGGGTCCATCAAAGGAGACGCGGGGCGTGCGGTGGCGATGTGAGGAAGACAAATGGCTGTGGTGGAGGGGGGCTGGGGGAGGGCCGCGTGTGGATGCTGGCAAAAAAGAAAGGGTGTAAATTGATATTGGAAAATCCTCACGGAGGGATTTTGGTGAAGCACGTATGCACGGGCATCCCGCCTTCGTGCTGGGACAGATGCGAGGCTTCAGTCATCGGCATGGAGCCGCAGCTCCTCCGCCTCCCTGTCTCTGAAAACCTCTTTATCTCGGGTTCCAGCTCGAGCCCTTCGCTCTGCTGGTGCAGATTTCCGCTGGCTTTCAAGCGAAAGCCGCTTCGTCCTGGCCCAGGGGCCGCAGCTTTTGCTCCGCTGGGCTCTTCTGCTTTGCCTCGAGTCCCAAAGCTGCTCTGGGTTGGAGCTTGGAGGCTGAGTTGTCTCCAGCCACGAGGCAAACCTTGCTCCCGGGGACCCGGGTGTGACCCTGCCTTCCTACTCACCCTTCTGCTTGGGGCTCGGTCCTGCTGGGTGCTGAGTCCTCGAGCAGGCGCGGTTAGCTGTGCGCTTTGGTGGTGCCGCAGGAAGGGGAAGAGAGGTCCAGTGGCAGAGAAACCCAGCGGGGTTTTGCAAATAAAGAGTGGGGAGAGGCCGCGGGGAGCGCAGTGGGGCAGGGAGGGGGGAGCCAGCGCTGTTCTGCTGCTCACTGCCCTTTTGTCTGCGTTTCCCTCCTCCAGCTGTCCAGGCTCTGCTCGCTCGCAAAGCTCCTTGTTCCTCTCCTAAAAAGGACAGTTAAATGCCACCCGAAGGATGGCTGAAACCTCCTAAAGCTCCTGTCGGAGCAGCCGTGCGGCCACACAACGGCTGATCCAGCTGCAGGAACCAACGCCTGTCTCTTCCCTCTGCCTCCCCCTCATCTCTAATTCGGGCTTGGAAAGACTCATCCTGCTCCCAGCCTGTGGCCCCGCTGGGAGCCATGGGGCTCGGCCCAGGGCCCCCCCGACCCTGCTCTCGCCGTTCCCCCCAGCTAGGTGCCATGGCCGTGCTGCTGGGGCTGCTGCTGGCCCTGCTGGGCTCCACCGCGGCACCGGATCCAGCCCTGGAGGAGGCCTGGGAAGGGTGGAAGAGCCTCCACGCCAAGGAGTACCCAGGGGTATGTCCTGCTCCCCCCAGGCCTCCCGGCACGTGCCGGGGCTGGCTCCAAGGGGGTCTCACCCAGGGCCAACCCTGTGCACCCACCCTGTCCCGTGTCCCCATGCTCCCAGGGGATGTTTCTGATGCTGCTGCTGCTCTGCCCCGTGGCAGGAGGTTGAGGCTGCCCGCAGGGCGGTCTGGGAGAAGAACCTGCAGCGCATCCAGCAGCACAACCTGGAGGAGTCGCAGGGGCAGCACACCTTCCGCCTGGCCATGAACCACTACGGGGACCTGGTACCTGCTGACACCCTGCACCTTCTCTGGGGACCCCCTCTCAGTGCACCCAGGGCCTGACCTGGGGATCAGGAACCCCTCAATGCACCCAGGGCTTGATCTGGGGATCAGTGGGGATCCCCAACCTGCTCTGCTGGGGGCTGGGTTGCTTCCTGGGGGTCAACTGGCCGGTGCTGCCAGCCGGGTGCTCGTGCTGGAACGTGAATTTTCCCTTGGCGACCTGCAGACGGACGAGGAGTTTAACCAGCTCCTGAACGGCTTCACCCCGGCGTGGCAGGAGAAGCCAGTGTCGGTCTTCAAGGCATCGGCAGCCCTGAAGACCCCAGCGGAGGTGGACTGGCGGGCGAAGGGCTACGTGACGCCTGTGAAGAACCAGGTAGGCAGGGGGCCGGGGTCGGGATGGGGCTGCACGATGGGTGCCGGGAGTCTGGGCAGCAGGACCAGGCGGCAGCATCCTCCTGAGCACCAAAAACCCTCGGGGCAGCCCAGAGAAGCAGCTCCTGTAGCTCTGGCCACTGCAGTTCTGCAGCTGAGGAGCTGGAGAGCAGTGCCGGGGGAGTCACAGCATCCCTCTCCGGCGGGTTTCGGGGTGATGCTGTGACCCCCCCCATGTCCCCATCTCGCCCAGGGGCACTGTGGGTCGTGCTGGGCG
>VWZZ01000505.1:0-59965 GCA_013399095.1 Psophia crepitans
ACCCTTGTGATTCTGTGAACCTGCTTTCAAATAACATACGCAATATAACAGTCACTGAACTAGCAGAGTTAAAAGTATTTTGTCTTTGTAGTTCCAGTAGTAAACATGGGGTTTTACAGAGTACCATGTTTCCACCTTCTTTAACCTTTTTACATTTTCCTTCTTTGCTCTTTCTTGTCAAATTAACAAATAAATAAATGAAGTTAAGGGCAATCTTGGTTTTTCCCCCCTGCTTGAATTAAAGTGAATCAAATGGAAATTTAAGTTTCCCTCTTTAGTTGGGTCAGTGTTTTATTATTTGTATTTGTCGCTGTTAGTGGCCAAGTAGAGTGATCTTTGTGAAAGAATGCCTCTCTGTGTGCAGCTATAATGACAACACTAGTGGAGTAGTTTTAAATGTAATATTGAATATTGCGTCTGCACTTTTTTTTTCTTTTGGTGCAAATTAGTTTTAGTTACTTCAGATCCAGCCACCTATCTTCAGTCATGAGTGGTGCAGAAAAGTGCTGTGTAAACATTGCAGGCGCATTACTGGCACTGGTTTGCTGAATTTATGGGCTGTGAGCAAAAATATGTCAGAGACCCCTGAACTTTTGGAAAGTGTGGTGCAATAATCACCAGAAAGAGGTAAAAGGATGTTAGAAAAAGCATCATTGCAACATTAAAACATTAATATGTTTCAGTAAGAAGCTAAGGAAGAGAGGAAGGATACCAACACTGTATAAAACTTCGCTGAATTTACTGTCACTGCTAATTCTGTAATTGGACTTCTTAATCATATATGTCATACAGTAACACTTTTCACCATATACAAATCTTTGTTCTAAGGAAATAAAAAGGGGATGAAGAATTTCCCAGTCATTATTTTCATATCCTGTTAAGCAGATTCCAGTGCAATGTATGCATTGCAAAAAAAACGTGATATTTGAACCAATTCACGCTTACTATTGTTTTAAAGTAATTATAAACCTGGCAGGAAGAAATAATTCTTGTTCTTTAAAAAGAACTGCACTTTTGTTCAAGTGCAGTTTAGCAAATATTTTAAAAAATGAACTGAAAGAGAAGTATCGATGTTCCTTGTTTTCCTCTAGAGGGAGCATGACAATCAGTAAACATGCAGCATCCAGAAATACTAAATACTTTGTTGTTTAGCCTCTAAGTGGAGAGAAAAAAGGCTGTCAGCTGTTTTTAGAACTTACTAGTATTATTCATACCTTCATTCCCCTGAAGTATCTGGTTGGTGATTCACTTACCCCTACCCTGAAATTCATTGTCCATATCTCTAATCTTCATAGTAACCCATCTGAAATAATTTGAGTATGAAAGGAAAAGTTAATTCCTACCTACATATTTAGCTGTACCTGTATCTCATGCATTTACAGTTTTAATTTCCAAGTATGAAAGTCTTTATTGATGAACAGTTGTCTTCACAGGAATGCCATGAATCTTGAGTTTGCTTTCTGCTTCCAAACTGGAAACAGACATGGCGTTGGTTATGACGTACCAGCCCTGCCTATTTTTTGTTACTAAAAACTTCTTGGGAATCAGTTTGGTAATTTTAATAATTGTGCTCTGTGTTTGTCAACTACATACAGATTCAGTAACTGTTCATGGTATTTAGCCCTCAGGTCTTTAAACTAATTTTACAAGAAATGCTTCCTCCTTATTCTTTCATACTTGGGTTGGGGTTTTTTTGTGTTGTCATCTTGGAGAAAATTTGGAGGGCACTGTCTACCTCCCAAAACCATTCTGTTTACTATGAGAAGATGTACAGGCTTGTGTTATGAATGAATGTCTTCATCGCTAGAGACTTCGTAAGTCCACCCATGGAAGCAAGTCTTGACAGTACTGAACCTTGATGTTTTTGGATTAACCAACTTCTGGAAGTAGAAGAAAGAAGTTGCCAGTAGATTTAAAGGTAGACATTGGCATAATCCAGACTGAAATACCTGTCCTGTCCCTAGATTTATTTAATCTTGTAGAAAAATGAAAAAAAATGTCATGGAGTTTCTCCTCTTAATTAGTGCCAGAGGACCTGACAGTGCAAATTAAGGGAGCTGTATTCCTGTCAAAATGAGTAATGCGACTTCATGGAAAAGTATCTTAAAGCCTCTTGCAGCATTTGCGATCAATAAAATACCATGTTACATGGTTCCCTGTATTCTCTTTCTCTCCTCCCTTCCCTTGAATTTAAGGCTCTTGAGATCTGCCAACAGAGGAACTTTGTAGAAGAGACAGTCTATCTTCTGAGTAAGTAACACTCAGTGTGATAAATTATAACATGCTTTTAATCTTGTCAAAGTTTACGCTGCAAAAATGTGTGATGTATTGTCTTATATCATTTAACACACTTTCCCAGGGACAGAGTTGGTATACAGTCAGTAGGACCAAATAACATGATTTAGAAAATAAAACAAAGCACTCAGTTATTCATATGAAATCTCAACTTCATATATTGTGTTACTGCATTTCTGATTTCGTGTTTTTCTGGGATTTTGGAGGTGTTGGGGGGCTGTGGGCAGCAGTATGAGAGAGGCAGGTTTTTTGAGACAATCTCCAAGAGAAGAGTAATGCCATCAGTATGAAGAGAGGGGAGAAATAAAACGAATGTTTTATTCTGAATACATCTCAGAAGTTTAATATTATCTTTTGCTGGAAGTGGGAGATATGCTTGTTTCCTTTTTTCTTTTCTTTTTTTTTTTTTTTTAATAAAATGATTTGTAAATTAACTCCCCCAACAGGCCAAGGAGTCTACCTCTGAATGGAAAGCATTGTAAGATTAAGATTTTCATGTATGTTTATGCATTAGTCATGAACAGAATGGAAAGGGTATTTTTAATCAATCTTTGTTTTAGTAAGAATGTTTTTTTGGACATTCGAGAGAAAAGTAGGATTCACTCATGGATTTATTTAAAGACTAGCTCAGCATTTCTACTACTTTCTCTTCCTTCCTTTCACTTTTCGTGGGTGTAAGATGCGCTATACTTACTGCAATTAAGAGTGTCCGTGAAGGATCTTAAAAGGGTTACATGCACGCGTTCCCCCTTACGTTAGATGTTGCAGTTCAGAACCCCTAATATGACCCAACACACCCTTAAGAAAGGCTCCAGGTCCCAATCCAGGAAAGTGCTCCAAGCACTTGTTCAGATTATACCAATTGCTCTGGGATTTGCAGCACTACATCAGATTAGATTAGATGAGATCTGGTCTTGGTTGAAATAGTCTGAGGTAACTTCACACTTATAAAATTCATACTGAAAGAGCTTCTTAAAGCACTGAGCATTGATAAGCTTTTAGGATTTGTAATCTCTTTACTTATTTTTTCCTTCTAGGCAGAATGGGTAATAGCCGCAGTGCCTTGAAGATGATAATGGAAGAATTGCAAGATGTAGATAAAGCTATTGAATTTGCCAAGGAACAAGATGATGGAGAACTTTGGGAAGACCTCATTTTATACTCTATTGATAAACCACGTAAGCGGGATAGTTTCTCAGAAGCCTTGCATGTGTATTTTTTTGTGTGGAATGCTATTGCAATTAAAGGATTGAATTATCCACGAGCATGTTAGCAAAGATATTTATGGATGGCCAGGGAGCCGTTCTGGTTTGTGGAGCACAACATAGCTGTGCTACTGTGCATAAGAACTCCCAGTAAGGCAGCGTGTGGGCATGCTACAGAATGAGTACTTAGGGATTTAACTTTTGACTAAGCTCTGCGTAGTCACATCCTTAATGACAAATAAGGGGAGAATGGCGCTTCTAATTTGGCAGAATGAGGCTTTCACAGTCTGCGGGCTTAATGAGAATGTTGTGTAGTATGTTTATGGCAGCTGCTTTCGTTTGAAATTCTGAAAATTAAGATCCTACACCTTTTTGCCCCTCAGTAGGATAACTAATTTGTTTTTTTTCTCTGGCACAAAGGTAAGATCTGTAATAATGCGTACATTTTGCCTTTCACCCCTTATATGAATTTTGTTCAGGAGGCAGATTGAGGAGTTAATATAACTGAGAAAATACAGAATTATTTTTACTATCTACTCCATTAGTTTTCCAGCCTCTTCTGGGGCTTTAATTGAAGCTTTAAAGTCTCTCTTGGGATCTCTTTTCTCAAGGATTGAATGTCTTGTAGAATTAGTGTCAGAATACATCTTTTCATCCCTTGGCTGCTAATTCTGACAGGAAGAAGCAACCAAAATCTGTTACTTCTTTAGAAGAATGGTGTTCTCAAGTTACCCATATTTAAATGCAGACCCTTACTGAAAGTGATGCTACAGTTAGAGACATCTTTAGAGCAAAAGGGATTCAAAGCATATAAAATTCTCTCAGTTCCATCTGCCCATATGCGAAGCAACTCCAGTGATATCCCTCAGTTTTGGGGGTTGAAGAAAAAACACAGCCTTGAGGTTCATCCTTCTAGTGCTTCCTGTAGCTAAGTGCACTTCAAAAAGTAAAAAACTACTTTTGTGTCACTCTCATTAATGTTTAGAAACACCCTAGAGTTAGGTTAAGTGCTTGCAAATGTGTATTTAAACCCTGGAACTGGGAATGGAGTAGCCACATAACGTAGTTAATTTTCTGGGTCTATTTGTTTGAGTGCCCTTTTTGCTTGTCACCAAAGCATCCTTTAATCAGGTATTTTGCTGATTTTTTTAATTTTTTTTTAATTAATTTAATTGCCTCTTTGTTTTCACAGCTTTTATTACTGGTTTGTTGAACAATATTGGAACACACGTTGATCCCATTCTGTTGATCCACCGAATCAAGGAAGGCATGGAGATCCCTAATTTGAGAGACTCGCTAGTGAAGATTCTTCAGGACTACAACTTGCAGGTAAATGTTGCATTCTTACTGTGATGCTCACTTTCAGAAAGACAGCAAAACCACTTTGCCTCTGAACAGCATGAGAAATGAGTATCATGAAGGTTTATTCATTTTGTTCAGGCGTCTGTCATAGTCACTGTGAGTTCATACAAAACTCTGACAAAAAGTGTAGGAATTTGTTGAGACAAAGAGTCTCTTCCCTTGATGGCTTCTAGCACTTCTAAATCTCTCCCATGCTGTCATAAGCCTGGTGGGTAAGTAGAACTGGAAAGATCTTGGGTGATTCAGACTATTTAATACTGCCCAACTGTCCAGTATTTGAAAGTCTCATGACTAGTACTTTTCATTCTCTTTCATCTGTGAGGAGGCAGAACACAACATGCTCTCACTAAAACATTCACCAGGTATGAGAGCCATAAGTTAAGTCTCATACTACCTACAAGATGAACTTTTAAAACAAATTCTGTTGTCTGTTATGCAGAATGTGTTGATGTCTATGCATTTAAAAAAAAAAAAAGAAAAAAAGACTGCTCATTGGATTATGGGAGTTGTTAGCATAATTATATGGGTATGTGCAGTTCCACACGACTGGTTTTGCTGTGTAAGAGCTTAAAAGACGTATACCATTAAACGTTCCTGAAAGTAACAACAGAGGTGTTGCATCACATACTTTAAATCTCCCTGCTACCAAAGGAGGCCCAAACTTGAGTTTTCTGTGACACAACTCTACACCCTTCTACTGAGAGACATAAGGATATACAGCAGTTTGAATGCCCCAGGTGTGACTATGCAGAGTATGAGAAAACATAGCCCAGTAAGCAGCTGAAACTCCAGTCTTCTGGACCTCATAAACATTTGTTTCTCATCTGCTAGTAGTCTTTGGACATCTCTAGCAAATAGAAAGTTGTGATGGTTTTCAGTAAAGGTCACAGCAGGTCTCTTACCAGGCTAAGTCAAGACCATACCTGCTAGAGCCTTCACTGATGCCAGAAGTCCTTTTAAAAAGGCAAGTTCTAAGCCTTTCCAAAGCTCTTCCTTTATTATCATATGTGCTTTAGGTTATGACTTTCGTTATTTCAAAAAAGCACGTCATGTGTCTTAATGTCCTGTACACCCATTATGTGCAATGAGCTACCCCAGATAAACAGACACACATTTGCATATAATGTATGCTGTAGCATTACTTCCAGTTTTTAATTGACTTCTTCAGATACTAATATTCTTCCAAAATAATGCTAGATAAATAGCATGCTGCATTTAAACAGTTGCATGTTCATCTTGCTGCTGTCAGTACCCTGCTGCTTTCACTGCTAATCCACCTGTTTCTGCATTCTCTTGAAATCAAAATGGAATTTTTGGTCTCAGGCGGACTGAGGAAGTGCTGTGTGCGTAGCTGCAGCTTTACACATATGCAAAGTATATTGTGTGGCTTCAGACAAAGCTGATGACATCATTTGGTCACATTTTAAGGAGGGAAAAATCAATTTGTCTGAAATACCTTTTAACAAAATTACTTTGGGATTAAAAGGATGTATTTAACCTTCAGAATAATATCTAAAATTATTTGCTGTTAGCATTGAAGTACTTAATGGATTTCAAATTAATTCATTTTGAAGTAGATTTGGATAGCTCTAAGGCTAAAATTTAGCTCTTGTAGGAATAACAGAAATTAGGAAAGTTTAATGTAATTTGTGCTTGGCTTGTTTGTACAATAGCATAACAATATAGCAAAAAACCCTGGAGGGCTGGTTGGTTTTGTTGTTTTTTTTTCTTTTAGAGAAATAGAAGCTATACATTAAAATAAAACTGTTCCTAAAGTGTTACAGGTAATGTAAAGTGCACCATTTATGGACAGATGGTGTGTCTACACTGGAATTTATAGATGTGATCACAGCTTTCCACACTTACCTAAGTAGACTTAGATTAGCAAGCTCCATTTTTTATAGCAAGATGGTTTCTGCATTCAGCATATGCCTCAAGACATGGCTGGGACTTCAAGTAAATGTCTATCTAAGCAGCCTCTCATTGCTGAGGGCAATTCTGCCCTAGCTTCATCATTGCTGCTGCCTCATTAGCTGTTTTAAAGGTAGCCTTCAGTGTGTTTGTGTGATGCCTGGTCACACCTTCGCATCATGTTGTGTAGGTTCGTGGTGAGAAGTCCATGTTGTCTATTCTGATCTGGCATAGCTCTTTGATTTTGGTTAAAACTACTTGATTTCTATCACCTGCCATCCCAGATGTTTTGAACTTGTACAGCAATCCAAATTTCATTGGCTAGGACTTTCTATAATTTCATTGCTCAGATCTCGAGCTCTGTATGCACGTAAGTTTTATTGTTTCCATTTTCAAAGGCAAGATCCACAAAGGAGATGCGCAGGTGAAGTTAGAATCTGTTGCTTGGCTTGCAAGTCACTGCCTAAAGCAAAAACAGTGCTGATCTTTTCTTAACATTGGCACTCCAGAAGGTATTACAGTTGTGCTGTTATATTATTTAGTTGTGGCATCCTTGTGCAAGCCCTGATAAAATTGTTTTATCCTTATGTAAATATGTAGATGCAACTTTCCTATTACACTCCTAAATTTCCTTAGCAGTAAACTTTACATTAGATGTCATTTGAAATATGGGTAGGAGCTAAAAGCAGTGCCTTTGACAGACTTGGTCTTTTTGAAAACAATGCCAGCAAAACCAAGTGATTCAAATTGAGTGGCTGCCAAAGCATGCCCTATGTGGCTTACAGTGTGCGTTAGAGAATCCAACGTGAAAGTCTGCTAATGCAAAAAAATTTGTTGTGATTTTTTTAAATCTGGGATCTTCCCTGAATTATTTTAAGTTTTCATTAATGTTGGCATATTGCAGATGGACTGCTTCAGTTTAACAAATTACCACCCGTTAGATGAACCGCTGCAACTGTTGCATGTGCTGCTCTAAGTTCACCTCAGCTCCAAAATAATGTGATTAGTTAATATCTGTTAGTTAATATCTAATATCTACCTATCAAGCAACCAGTGATGGCACTAAGATAGGATTAGGTATTTTATTGGATAAAAATGAAATGTAGATCACATAACACTTTGTTCTTAGGCTACAACTTAAGTACTGCTAATTTATTTTTGCTCTGATGTTACAGCTCTGCTTTACAACTAGGGATTATTAAGATGCCTTATTCTTCTTCAGGAATACACATTTTTATTTTCCAACTTCAGGAACTGCTTTTCCTCCATGAACGTAAAGTTGCGCACACACTTAAGTATTTTCCAAAACAGGAAAAGATTTATATACTCGTTTAAGTGGTTTTCTGAATTGGGATTAAAACTCCAAGTGTTTATTTTTGTTTGTTTGTTCGCTCCCATGGATCATTTATTATAATCTATTCTCTTTGTCATAATCTTGAGTTAGTCTATTAAAACTATAGTAGACAGTTGAGTGACACTGATTTGTTGTGGCAATGGAAGTTTATTTACTGTTGAAATAATACTGATTTTAGTGTTTATATACAGTAACATTCATAGACCACAAAGCTATGAAGACATAGACAACGAAGACAAAGTTATAGGTGTCTGAATTTTAACAGAAGTATTTATCAAGTAAAGTGTAGTCTAAAACTTTTCTGTTATATCTTATATCTAACTCCTGAAGTCTTGTTCCTTGGTGCCCTAAATTTATAGATAAAATAGACCACAGATGACTACTTTTGGATTTATGAACTCCTGAAGATGTTTTGTCTTAAAGAGGAACCTGCTTATCTATTAGAAATGACACATTCCTAGCACATTTTTTTTTGTTTAAAGGCAAATAAATCACCGTTCTTCAGTCAACATTCCAAATATAACTAAATACCATTCAAATCTGTGGCAAGCTAACCAAATTGAGCCAAGTCATATCGATACCCTGACAAAAGTTTAATAATTTTTATCTTTACTGCTTGCACATGAAGTGTTTTCAAAGACACAGAATCAGCACTCAACTTTATCTCCATATAATTGAAAAGTTGTCAGTGTAACTTGAATTCGGTTTCCACACATAGACATTGCTTCTCTGAGCCTCATACAGAACTTATGTTCCCATTACGAATTTACCAGTGCAATTATTCTTAAAACTCCTTTAGCCAACACTATTAGGTCAGTAATGCTCTTATTTGAAAACTGTAGCAAAGTCAGCATTTACTAGTATTTTTATTCAAAATATAAATTCAAACTATTATTTTTTCATTGAAACGAGTGCTGCTGCTGTTTTTATACGACTTCTTTGGACTGAAACTCAACAGTTGTACAATGGTTTGATCTTTACATGTTAAGACCTTCCTTCTCAAATGTAACTTTAAACTTTGTGTTTGCCTTTAATTGAAAAAGAATATGAAATGGTTCACACATGTTTAAGTCTCTGGAATCTGATTACACAGTGGTCTCAAGTTATGAATGAGGAATGCAGGAGCCTTTCTTAAAATAAGTCATTCCACCATGCTCCAGGTTTCTGAAGCATTGTATCACAGAGAATGCTGATAGAAAAATCCCCTTGTTTGTGCATGTGTGAGTTAATTACAAGCGTGTTACACTTTTCAAATGTATAAAATAGGGGTTTTTTCAGCTTGGATCTATACCTGAATGAAATCTAGGAAATGCTTGTGGTATTGGAAGAGATCTAAAAGCCTCCCCATGTTTCAGAGGGAAATGCCTAATTTCTCACCTTTTGTGTGACAATTGTTATAAGAAAACTTCAAAAGATGTTGGTATTCTAAGACTCTTTTTCCCTAGTTTTAAAATATAAAAGCAATTTGTTACGATGCAATACTTCTGGGTTTTTCTGGATTAGCCATTTTCCTCAAATGGTGACTTACTGGTTTTCACTTTGAACCCGCAGTAACTCTGATGGATGCCACAAATTCATCTAGTCATAGAATTCACATCTATCCATTCGTAACAGAGCTTAAGAACTAATAGACCCTGACAATAAGCTGATGAATGCTGCTTGAAACAGCACTTGGAAAAATTGTTAGATTTTGCTCCTGAACATGAATAAGCTGCTGTTCAGACACCTTGGAGGCACTAGGGGGCAGGTAGCAGCTTGCACAGGGGGACATGTGCCTTTCGGTGTTAAAGCCTAAAAATAATGTGCTTTTAATTGCAGTTGTGATACGTTTGGAAGAATTTCGTTAATTGGCCCTGAGAAATTTGGACTTTTTTGAGTACTAAGCTGAATGAAGGCCTGAATTTATTCTCAGAGCTTTGATTATACCCCTTCAAATTAACTGCGTAATTGCAGTGTTTTTCTTTAAAGATAATGTGAGGCATTTGTAAATGAGGACTTTTTTAATTAAATAGTAATTTTTATGGCTTCTGATTTTAATTATGCAGTAGCATCTTCCCTAATACAGTCAAAAAATTAACTAGGATTCTTTTTTGCAAGAAGTGTTTTGGTTTCAGCAGTTTTCATTAGTTTGGTAAAAAGCATTATATCTACCTAAAACTTCTTTCTGTAGGTGTACCATGCTGTCCTGCTTGTGCTTGCAATCATGTGCTTTTAAAGGGTAAAAAAAAAGTTCAGTTTCATCCTCTGAGACCTATTTTTCTCCTCAGACAGTGGTTTCATTACAGATTTATGCCTGATGTCAGTTTTAACTAGTTTAGCCTAATCTTAGGGTTCAAAGTTATATACTTCTACCTCCTTTTAACAGAAAGTTAATTCAAACATTTCTTTCTCCCTGTCTCACCTCCAAATTTCCTCTTCTGCTTCTCTTTCTATAACTCTTAAATTATCCATCTCATCTTTGAGCTCTTCAAATCTGTTTCTGCAGAAGTGTTGAAATTTATTACCTTGAGATTTGACATTTTACATTCTTCATTGTGACTTTAATATAACAGTAGCTGCCTACTGTATTCCATTCCTAGCAAAATGTGGTCTGACAAACAGTCTTTGAATGTGGTATGGAAAAATCTTAGTGGAGTTCAAATAACAGGGGAAAGATAATGCATATATGTCTTAGAAGTAACAGAAATATCTTAAGACATACCATATTTTTTAAGGCATCAAAGACTATTGAGGTGTGCCAGTGATATAATAATGTCTACTGTTTTCTACTTTATTTTTCTTTTTTAAATGTACTTTTTCTATTGGCACAGTATTTTAAGTAGAAAACAGTAAATCTTTGTATTGCATTTCCACCCCTCTCATTTAATGTGCATGCTTTGCTCGTTTTACTGAAACATGGGATTTTTCTTCTGCTTATGCTGAGTGCAGCTAGCAAAAGCTCCAGTATGTAGCCAAGACCTCATGTACCAAGTACCTGTCTTGGGGATGTAATTTGCTGATCGAGGATACTTTAAATGAGGCAAACATTCATTCTGAAATGTAATCTCATTCAATTGTCCTCGCAAAAAGTTGCTAGCATTTTTTTCAAGCCTAGTGACACTTTTCTATATTTAAAACAGAACTTGCCATTTTCTGGTGGCCTTGTATGAAGTTGGAAGGGGAGAGACATACTCAGTTCCTGAGATTGTTACAGATAAAAATTATTAATTTTCAAAGTGTTTGTCTTGTAGAGCTGCATTCAGTTTCTAGCGCTCAGAAATGTTTTCTAGCACAACGTATCTAATACCGAAGAATGTAGTTTACCCATTGACATGTCAAGTCTGAAATGCTTAAAGTGTTACTCAATTTTAATTTTTGTAATAGATTTCAGATCTGTAGTCTTAACTGCATATTGTTCTTGGCAGTGCATCCTTATTACTTCTCAATATGTATGTGAGAAGATAGGGCTTTGGACAGTGTTCACCTGGCTGTAAATTCAATTGTTACACTACTTTTAAGGTATTTGCATTAGCTGTGTCTTGGACTGCTTTAGAATGCTCAACGTCTCCTGTAATGCAAATAAGTAGGAGAAAGGAATGGACATTGCCTTTTTGTACCACCTTTTTTGGTAGGGTTGTTCAGTTTAAAACTGACTGTGAGCCTCTTTTGAAAGCACGTTTCAGAGGAATTGTCGTGGAAGACAAATTTCCAAACACCAGGGAAGAAGAAAAATTCCAGAAGACTTAGTTGGGTTTGACATATTTTCATACTCGCTTTATTAAGTATTGTGAAATAAGGATCTGTATAATTTTGACGCCCTTGAGTTCTTTTTGTGTTTCACAACATTGTCAGGCAATAATGTGTCAATCTAATGAAAAATACTAAGTAAGTAGAAAGGAGGCTGAGATGTTAGCTAAGGAGGAACGAACTGTGAACCTTTAGTTAGTTGAATGGCTGTTTAATACCGCTTATTAAATGACGCTTCAGCAGGAAATATGTTTAAGCAAAGTAAATTTTGAAGTGCTGTGTTTACAAAGGTTTTACTATTATAGAATCATAGAATCCCTAAGGTTGGAAAGGACCTCCAAGATCATCAAGTCCAACCGTCAACCTAACACCACCATGTCTACTAGATCATATCCTGGAGTGCCACGTCTACATGTTTTTTTAATGTCTCCAGGGACAGTGATTCAACCACCTCTCTGGGCAGTCTGTTCCAACACCTCACTACTCTTTCTGTGAAGAAGTTTTTCCTAATATCCAACCTAAACGTCCCCTGATGCAACTTGACGCCGTTCCCTCTCGTCCTGTTGCTTGTTACTTGGGAAAAGAGACTGACACCCTCCTCAATACAACTTCCTTTCAGGTAGTTGTAGAGGGCAACAAGAAGGTCTCCCCTAAACCTTCTCTTCTCCAAACTAAACAACCCCAGTTCCCTCAGCCGCTTCTCATAAGACCTGTGCTCCAGCCCCTTCACCAGTTTTGTTGCCCTTCTCTGGACACGCTGCAGCAGCTCAATGTCCTTCTTGTAGGAGGGGCCCAAAACTGGACACAGTACTCCAGGTGCGGCCTCACTGGAGGTGAGTACAGGGGGGGATAATGCCCTTATCATCAAATGCCTTTCCTAAAGAAGACAGGAAAGATAAGGGTAGAAGAAATTTTGAAATGGTTTGGAAACCAGTTGTGATTGGAACTGTAAAAATCCCTCCACTATATTTTGTTAAGACAAGCTCATAGGAAGAAGAACGCAATTTATGACAATAGTGTATTTGTACGTGGCTTTTTTTTTAGGTGGTTTGTTGTTGTTCGGTTGGGTTTTTTTAATAACGTGGGGTTTTCATTTAGGTAAAGGTGGTGGTACTGAGAGTTTCCCCCTTTCCCTCCTTTATAATAGCTTTGAAAAGCCTTACACATTCCTTGCGTTCTCTTTGGCAGCAGAAACCCAGTGGAGACTTGCTGAGATAGTTGATATGCCGACTTACTCAACAACCGCTGCATTTTGTGTTCTTTGTATCAACAGATCTTGCTGCGGGAAGGTTGCAAAAAGATACTTGTTGCTGATTCTCTTTCATTATTAAAGAAAATGCATCGAACTCAGATGAAGGGTGTTCTAGTAGACGGTGGGTACAGAGGGAACATGGTGACTTTCAAGGCTTTGAAGTCTTTTACTTGGGTTTGTAGACCTAAGCCACATGACTGTCTGCTTTGGAAGCTGCCCAAAACCTGAGTATTGTACCTTATTTGTAGAGTATCGTACAATGCTAGCTGCTTTCCCCTTCAAAAGGAAGTGCTTTTATGTCAGTAACTACAAGACCCAGCATGTGGTTTTTCCTCTTGATCAATCTCTGCGTAGCCAGTAGTGTATTGTCTCCTGCAGTTTGTCTATAAAGGTGAAAAATGCTGTTCAGTGCCAGCGCCGATAGTCAGACAGTAATAATCTACAACCAAAGCAAAAGGCTACAAGATAGCTTTTGGACATGGCTGAACATATTTTGCAAGGTGCTAATGATGCATGCGAGCAGCGCTGTAATTCCCACCAGTTTAGTGTTAATACCAAGAGGCAAAAACTGACAGAAGGACAGACGATCAAAGCTTCTGATACAGAATGCAGATACGGAGAAATTAGGCATGCACCCTGTGCTCCTTTTTTTCAGTTTGCCTTGTGCATCTGCAGCACTGATCCTAGACAGCCTTGCTCCTGCAATTCTACCATAGTCAGAATGAGAAGACATAAACGTTTGTCATGCTGTTAATAGAAATTCTGCTTCAGTATTGCAATTCAATTTTTAATATATGCTGTTAGGCATCTTAAGTAAATTCTTTTAAGACCAAGCTCCGTATCTGTAATAGCAGTATGTTCATGCCTGCTTCATAAAAAAAGTAAACATTGAGTTTGTTGACAAAGCTATTACAAGTTTGGTTTGGTTTTGTTTTTCCAGAGGAGAATATTTGTGAATCGTGCCTGTCTCCAATACTTCCTTCAGGTAGGATGCTTTTCTGGAAGAGAAAGAGGTTGTCTGTTTTGTTTATTTTTAGAGGAACTACTGTTTGCTCTTATTCTTAGAAATGTGTGGTAGTCTTCCTTGATAATCACCATATAAATTTCACTCTCCTGTGCAAAGCTTGCTTATGAATTCTGACATGGGAGCGGAGTGTAATTTGAACTCTTTTTTGTTGCAGTAAACCCAGATATTTTTTCTTTCTTACTCATTTTTTACTTTCTTATTGTCTGTTTTGAAATACATGAAATGGAACGCATCTTTTAATTCCATCAATGTAGGTATTCTCAAAGATTATTAGAACCACAAAACTAAGCTGTTGCCACCAAATTGTGTCTGATCTGTTGAACAGTTTATGCTGCTGAACAGGTAGATTATAAAATTTTATGGAATATACCTTTTGTCTGAGTGGTGGAAAACTTAGCTTCAGTCACTGCTGTCATATTTAAAACAACTTAAAACAGACTGTAGTTCTAAAACATCATCTAAATGTAATCTTGAAACTAGAAATTCAGGATATTATTTTGAAGGTATACATTCTGCAAGGCAACTAGAGTTCAGAAATACTAATACAGTTCTTTGACAGCTTAAGAATAAATAGTTTTACCAGGATAGTATCTGTCATGGCATCTTCAAACAAGAATATGAAAGACAATGTATATGTATGAACCTTGTTGTTGTTGTTGTGTAGCCCAATAGAATCACTTACAGTTTTTTTAATCTGGTTTCTACAATTTTTCACTTAAATAAAAACTATACTACAATCACATGCACCAGTGTATAAACCACAGCAGCCACATGGTGATAGAAACCCTGGCAGAGCTGAAGGTGCTAGTGCCTTGAAGTATGCATGTCGAGGGAATGGGAGCCAAGGAACCGAATGTGGATGACAATGCTGAGTGAGATGCTTATTCTTTGGATATGTGAATTTTGTATGTAGGCTTCTATTTGGGCAAAATATTCATGTGGGATTCAAAAGGCACATCGTACACTTAGGCAGCTTCTTGCCAGATTTGAAGATCATGGCGTGAAGTGTGGGCACTGGAACTGCTTAATGTTCTGGTACTCCCCACGCTAGCGCAAGAAATGTTTTGATAACTTTTCTTTGAAATGGCTGAATTATTTGGTGGTCGTTTACTCTTCTGCCTCCCCAAATTTAGCATGTAGCACATACTGACGTGAGGAAATTTTTGTTGAAAAGTTATATAGCATTTAAGCGACAGAACTAAATTGTAACTCCATCATTGGGATACATTACCTGAAACCATCACTCTGCCTAGTTTCTATAAACAAGTCAGAATAATTTGGAAATGAATTTGATGGAAAGATACTACCTCATGTTTCTATGTGTATAATGGAATACGGGCACATGCTTCAGTAGCCACCGAATCCTTTGTTTCAATGCCCTCTTGTAAAGAATTTACTTTTCTCTTTCCTAGATGCATCCAAGTCCTTCAACGTGGTAGTGTTCCACTGCAGACATATGTTTCACAAAGAGTGCCTCCCAGTATCTAACACAGTAAGGAATTGGCTTAATCCCTTCTGACACCTTTGCCAAAGATAAAAGGACAAATTATTTCCTTTTGTTAACTGTGGAGAAGGGCATGGGTCTATCAGGAATTATAATGTGATTACAGTAATTATTTGTGATGAGACCCTCTACTAGTAGGGTGTTTAGGCATTTGCAACTGAAGTACATCCAATTTAGAAAGAAATTGCTGCTGTTTGGGACGTATTTTATCACTTTCTGCAATCTGAATATGCAGTGCAGCTTTGAGACTACAGGGAATTGGGGGGGGGGGCTTTATTAATTCTTTCCCATTGCAGCTCTCACTTTAAGTATGTTTAATTAAAGACGAGAGTAAAGATAGTTTGTCAAGTGAACCATATTAAATCATTTTGACCTGGAAGAAAAAAACCACTCATTTCAGAGTGAATATTTAAATACCTTTGTAATCATCTTTATGCTCAGAATATGTTTTTCTTCATCAGGGAATTCCACCCAACTCCCCAATGTAAACAAATCAAAAAACTAACTTCTAGGTATAGCCAGTTTTGAATTTAGGAATGAAAGCATCAGAATGGTAATAAAATCACAAAGAAAATGGAATTTAAGCTTTTCTCATTCTGTCTCTGCCTGTATCTGAAAGTTAACATCTAGTGAAAAAATAACTTTGGTGAATCACTTAATCTGCAAGTAACCAAGCAAAGTACTTGTGGCCATATGGTACAACATGTATGCTTAAATATGTTATGAAAATCTTAATGTTTGCATCATTGGCATGAGAAAGCCTAACATCTAGTAAATATTTATTCAAACAATATTTACCACAAATTTTATTATTTGATCATTTTATTATGATTATGGAGATAATCATTGATATTTTTTACTCTATTTTTCATTTTTGTTGTGGAGGAAATCTGATGTCACTCTTCTTGAGGGTGGTGGTAATACACTGGGGGTGAGTTGGTGAGGTGTATTGCCCTGTGACTCCAGACTCCAGAGTCGCCTGCTTTATTGTGTTCTGCTATATCACCTTCCTACACCCAGCTGTGAATGTGTCTGTAGGGAACAGCCCAGCTCTGAATAGTGAAGTTGAGAAAGGCATTTTTCATTCATCTTCCCACATTGTAACTTGGCTACATCTTTCTAAGAGATTCTTGTTTCCTTTTTAATGTCCAGGTATCCCCTGTCCAATTCTGCAACATATGCAGTGCCAAACACCGAGGACCAGGAAGCGCAATCCTGGAGATGAAGAAATAGCAGTCCCCGAGGTCTCCATGCCCATCTGTGACACCAACTTTGTTAGGACAATGCAGAGCCACTGTAGTTTCTGTTAGTCATCATTTCTGTATATAATTCTAATTGTGATTTAAAGCTGGTTTCTGTAAGTTATCCAGCTTATTGAACGTTTTCAGGAAAGAGAAAATGTGAAAACCTTTCCATTGTAAGTCTTTGTTATGCAATTCATGTTTCACTATTCCTTTGCTCAGCTTGTAACTTAACTCTGGAACAGAAAAGAGAAATAAAATGTGAAGAATAAAACCCCAAGTTTGGAGATTCATGCTTGCTGTCAGCTAACGTGCCTCAGTTTGGAACTGTATCGGGTTTATGGTTAGATATTGTAAAGAAAGGTGAATTACTGTGACTTCAGCTCACCAGACTACTTTAGTCATGATCTAGTCTATTAGCTGACTGTTCAACTTGAGACCCATAAGGAGTCTGGCTGCTTTCAGTGGAACTGCTTCAGATCTTGAAGCTGGCTGTGTGCCGAATCATGCACTAAATTAACAAGCTCATTAACTGTTAATTCCACACACTGGCAATTTACCTAGGTTGTATGGTGACACATTCACAGTTTGTGATAAACTGGTGTTATTTTATCAATTGATCTTCACACTGCAGTAGTTTAAGGTAGGTTTTTCTCATGTTAAACTCATCCAGAAACTTTCTTCTAAAATGTTAGCTGTAGGTCTTTACGCTTATTTTGTAACTGCTGTTCTAGTGGATGACTTCAAAAAAACCCCAAAACATCTGGCCTCTCAAAGAGTGGATCTGCAGGAGTTTCTATAGGCCTTGGCAATTTAAGAGCTAAGTTAAATAAGTCTATTTGCATGTTAACAAAAAACATATTTATTTTTAATTTCAACCATGTTTTGTTTTGTTGATCCAAAGGAGGTGATCTTTCAGACTGTGTTCACTAATGTAATCTATTTATAATATTCTCTGATGAAATTAAATATAAGCAATTTTTCCCTAAGAAACATAATTTTTGATAACTCCCAAGATATTTTTCCTCTTTTTAATAACTGGAGCTTGAAAGTAAAAATACATTCTTTTACCATCAAATTGTTATGTTTAAACAAGTAGTAACGTCCGAAGTTTTGAAACAACAGTATAGTGATACTGCAGTGTACCTGTAAAAGTGGAAAAATAGAACACCTCTAAGCTCTCCTCTACCTTAGTCCCAAGTAAATAATCTCTGTCGTAGAAAGTTGGATATCTATTTTATGTACATTCACAATACTTTTTTTATATCCTCTGGGCAGTTGGCTGAGCTGGTCTGGCAATCCAGTGAGTTATTTGTGTTTGTCCACTGTGTAGATATAATACTGAACTAAATTTTTAATTGTATTAGAAATGCTAGGATTTGCTCTATATGGTTACTGAAGGCAAAACTATAATTAAAACAATAGCTCTCGAAAACAGCAATAACGTTCTATTGTGATGATACAGACAACTCAGAATGAAATGGTGCTGATTATTTATGGACATACAGTAGATGAAATAACAGGATAGGAGTGTTAGCATAGTCTGCATACATCAAGCTTCACCCGTGAGAATTACTGTCTGGCTCTGTAGCCGTTCATTTTCAGCGGCTAGTGCACATTCTCAGGTACGTTGTTCATTTGTACCTTCTTTACTACATTGATCAGGAAGGCTGCTTTGATTCCTAGTAAACAAAATGCTCCAGTGAGCTCAGGGGCTATTTCACCATGATATTTCAGCTACTGCATACCTGGAGACAAGTTTAGAAACTTTTTGAAAAACCTCTTCCTTAGTAGCTCTAAGCAGCTTTTCTGTATTACACCCTAAGAGTGCACTCTACAGTGCGATAAGCTGTCAGCTTTTGGGAGGAAAAAGTCAAA
Organism: Psophia crepitans; assembly: GCA_013399095.1. NCBI lineage: Eukaryota > Metazoa > Chordata > Aves > Gruiformes > Psophiidae > Psophia > Psophia crepitans. Next base: position 18,756 of record VWZZ01000505.1, read on the forward strand.
TGGCTCCTATACAGCTACACCACAAAGTGTTCTGTAGCTCGGAGTTCTGTGATAATGTAAAGCAGATATGTTGTTTACTTCAGCTTGGCCATAAATTCCCTAAAGCATTTGAGTGTTCAGTGACTCAGTTTGCTAGGCTGCCATCACTGGCAATCATACTGCATTATACCCTGGCATATTCTTTGCATTATGCAAGTAATTTGAAATCACTGTATGAAAATCTAATCAAAATCTTCTATAAATCCAAACCTCCTTTCATTTGGGCTGCAGGGAGTACCCTTTTCATGTTCCTGAATTCTAATTTGGTCATTACGATTCAGCAAGAAATGTACAGTCCTGACTTTGATTCACTTTTCTTCCTAAGAAACCTTCACATCTTAGAAAATGTCTGAGGTTAGTTTCTAAAATATTCAGCTACCCAAGAGCTTTTCTTCTGGAGAACAGCTCTGCCTAAGAAGTAGCCTTAAAGTTGCATAATCCTTCAGAAAATTGTGGAATAGCACTTACCCAGAGCTTACTTAAGATGTCAGTCCATTTATCAAAGTGCTTGTGCTTCTAAGGTAAACTTCAGCTAAATTTAACATGGATATTACTATTTTTTCAGGGATCCATCCAGTTCTGTGATTTCTTCACTAGTGACCAATGAAGCTAATTGATGGGCTGAGTAAGAACGTATTGGTCTGCTGTATCAAAGTGACAAAAGTATTTTGGTTAAATTGAATCTTCGGATGATTTTTCTCATCTTTGTTCTATTATTTTGAGCCCCACAATGCTGTGTGATAGGCTGGGTGGCAAGGTTGGGCTACACTGAAGAACTTCGGTGGGTCCGGGTGAGAAGCTGGTGGTATTTGGTGAGAGTGAGGCTGTTCAATCCTGCTGAGAGCTCAGTTCAAAGTGGTAGCATCAGGATAAAGGTTGCAAAATCAGGAGTTAATCTGTTCCGAGCAGACTTGTGAGGACTGGAGGGACCTGCCAGCAATTTGTAGGGCAAGTAAAAAGTGCCCTGTTGCTGTTGTAAAAAATTAATTATTTATTGGGTGATCTTTATATTGCTGATAGGCAATGTCTGAGAGGGACTGGGACAGGCTCTGCGGATCTTTTGGGTCTCATTAAAGTTGAGAGGTGCATGACTGGCTTTTGCCATCTTCTGCCACAGCTGAATGTGTGTGCCAGCAGCCCAGAAAGCCAACTGTGTCCTGGGCTTCTGTACTGGCTTTGGCCAGGATAGGATTGATTTTCAGAAGGACCCAGGCCAGGTGAGCCGAGCTGGCCGGGGCTATTCCATACCATGTGCCATTATGCCCCCATAAAAAGGGGCTGGCTGGGGAGGGGTGGGTTGGTGCTGCTCCAGGATGGGCTGGGTGGGGGCTGAACGTTGGGTCAGTGTGGATCGGTAAAGCGCTCTCCTTGTTATGGCGTTTATCCCATTATAACTCCTGCTGCTTTGTTGTTTCCCATTCCCTTTGCTGACCCATGAACGGTCGTTATCTCAACTCGAGGACGTTTCCCCTCTGTTGTTCCCATTCTCCCTGCTGTCTTGCCAATGGGGGAGTGAGCAAGCGGCTGCGTGGGGCTCAGCTGCTGCTGGGGCTGAACCACAACAGCTGCATCAAAAACTGTGGCCAGCAGGTCCAGGGAGGTGATTGTCCCCCTCTACTCCGCTCTGGTGAGACCCCACCTGCAGTACTGCGTCCAGCTCCGGGGTCCCCAGTACAGGAAAGACATGGAGCTGCTGGAGCGAGTCCAGAGGAGGGCCCCAAAGTTGATCAGAGGGCTGGAGCACCTCTCCTCTGAGGACAGGCTGAGGGAGCTGGGTTTGTTCAGCCTGGAGAAGAGAAGGCTCCAGGGAGACCTAATTGTGGCCTTCCAGTACCTAAAGGGGCCTACAGGAAAGATGGAGAGGGGCTGTTTACAAGGGCAGGGAGTGACAGGACAAGGGGGATTAGGTTTAAACTAAAAGAAGGGAGATGTAGATTAGATGTTAGGAAGAAATTCTTCCTGGGAGGATGGTGAGGCACTGGAACAGGTTGTCAGAGAAGCTGTGGAGGCCCCATCCCTGGAAGAGTTCAAGGCCAGGTTGGATGGGGCTTTGGGCACCCTGGTCTAGTGTAGGGTGTCCCTGCCCATGGCAGGGGAGTTGGAACTAGATGATGTTTGAGGTCCCTTCCAACCCTAACCATTAAAAAATATATATATATTATTTTTTTGGAGAAAAACATGGTTTCCAATAAGAAACTCTCCAGTCTATGGGCAGTTTTGCCAAGCTTCTAGAATATAGTTTCAAAATTCCTTGAAGAAGAAATCAAATACCTTTTTTTTTTAATATCTCACAAGTCCAAGCTGTATTTGTGATATCCAAATGTCATCTTTATTATAGAACTGGCCTTATTTATTGATTTCTTTCTGAAATGCAGTGAACTAAATCAGATTTCCATCTACAAGCCAGATTCTTGAAGAATACTGAGGGAATTTATCCTCTTCATGTTGCAGGGGCACATGTGTTAATTTCTAATATTTTTATCAAGCATTCCAGTACTTTCCACGTCTATAAGAACTTACCAGAAAGCCTTCAAACTCTTTTATTTAAATTATTCATTATTATGTCAAATTGAAGTTTTGTATCACTGTTATATTCAGTGGAACCAAATTTTCATTAAGTTAAATTTCTTTATGGCCTTCACTTTTACAGTTTAAAATATAACAAAAAAATAGACTACCTCACAAGATAATGTACGCTATATATAGTATTACCTTAAGAATTTTTTGAAGCATTATCTCGTGCATCTTAACAGGATGTTTGCTGTTTCCTTGCTGTCTCCATTAGAAGAAAGAATGGAAAAGGTCAAAACTTTGATAATTTATTTGGCTAGGGCAATACCTCCAAGTAGGTGATCATGAGAGAACCAAAGTAGGTTGATTACCTTTTACATAAATTCAAGAGGGAACTGCCAAAAATAAACTCCCATAGCCCTTAGAGAAAAATCAAAATGCTTCTTCGTCTAATTCTGAGGCAGTTCTCCAAGTACACTAGTCTTGTTATCTCTTTAAACAGTAATTCTTACAGAATTACTACTTTTTCAACCACTTTGCCCAGTGTTGAAACTGGCAAAAAACACTGTTTCAAACAGTGTTGAAACATTTGCACTAAAATGTGGGGATAAAACTTGCTATTTCTCAAGAATTTCTTAGGAAAAAAAGAAAAGTTGGGTTTTTTTATTAAATCCTTCTAATGTTTACTAGTCCTTCTACTTGAGTAGTATTTGATCAGTAACAGCAGCAGGAGCACTTAAAGATATATCACTCAATTTTTCCAGCATTTTTTTTCTAACTATTCTCTCAGCAGACACCAGTACTTGGGAATCATAGCTACATTGCAAACACTAATGATATAATTTATATCGAAAATTCCGCTAGGATAGAACACTTAGGGAAGATCAGCAAGCATTTGGATTGTACTTTTCCGTTCTACACTTGCAGTCTTTAAAGCTAACCAAAAGTGAATACTTATATTCAGAATAGATTAGAACTTTATGAAAATTTCATTTTAAGTTAATAATTCCTGTGCTGATGTGAAAATCGAGAATTCTGTACTTCAGAAGCACCTTTCCCAGGTAAGCAAAAAATTACATTACTAAAGTAGTTAAACAGGTCAGCTACAGTTTTCTGTTTTGTTTCAAGGAGGGGCAAAGAATTTTGCAATACTACATGTTTTCAGGTCCCTATCTAAATTTAGAATTCTAGGGACAGCTAACTAGGCTATTTAGCTCATCTCCTCTCCTCTACCTTTTCGATATACAGTGCAAACAATTTGTACCCAATGTAATGCTGTTTCTGTGTGTGGTCATGAAAATGACAGCACACTGTGATTCACTTACTTACCTGTTGATTTGGACTTCCTTCACCAACTACTTAACATGCTATTTCATTCACCATCAGACGTCTCACAGAGGACGTGGTCAAGTGATACGAGCAGCCATATGGGCTGCTTGCATCAGAAAGGGAAAATTACCGAAAAGAATAAATTGCCTGCCAGCTTGGGAACCAGGTTTTTAAACCAGAAACATCCTTAAAAAGTGCAGCTGGAGTCTTTGAAGCACAGCTCTGTACCTAGAAACTGAAGAAAGTCTAAGATCAGTTAGTGCAACTAACAATGAACTGTATTGGCAACTTATCATGTGAAAAGGTGAAAAATAGTCTGGAGAGAGGGGAAAACATCCTGAGAAATTCTAACTGCAAGAACAGGGAAACAGTCTGCAAAAACAGAATTTGGTCTGCAAGAACAGAAAACAACGTCATCTGTTGTATATTCCAGGTTAAAAATAGAAGTCAGTAGCACTGCGATGGTTTGGCTCCTTCTAGCATCTAATTCACTTGATACCTGTATTAGATATCCATACAAGCAAGGTATCGTAAGTATATCTGCTGTCACATTGTTGATAACTTCATTAATGCTAAGTTTGGAGTAACCTGTAATAGTATAAATCTACTTGGTTGTGGCTTTAATATTTTTTTACTGTACTATTGATTGAGGCCATATTATTGATTGCTGATACTAATTTGTAATAGCTGGGCATAATATAAAGTGTCCCTTTATTAATCATAGTCATACTTGCAAGTGGTTCTTTTTGTGGTAGTAAATTTGTAGTGGTGATTTCTGTGGTATTTGCAGTAATCTGCAATAAAGTAAAGAAATCTAGAGGATGAAGCGATGCATGATCTGATCCTCACTGAGCTCTAAAACTATGGCTGCTACATACTCCTGACTAGAGAGTTATAAATAACGTATATAAGTAAGAGTGAAAATGGAAGATAGGCAGGAGTTTGTGGGAAGCAGAAGGAGGAGGAGGAAATAAAACAAAGCAGTTGACCAGAACTGGCTTTGGGCAAGGAGAAAGCAGAGAGATAGCTGCATAGGAAGCCATCTTCATAAGGCATCTAAATATTCTGAAACAAGAGCTGATCTATGAACAAGCTATTTTCTCTATATTGAAACAGGAGAGACTGGCTGTTGCAGCAGGACTTGCTTCCAAAATGGCTAACCTTCATCTCCAGGTACAACCTGTCAGGTGACACTGCTGCCAGGGTGGAGGAATCACTACACATAGGTTTTCATCTGTTGTACATGGAATATCCTCTCCTAGCAACAAGACGTGTCACTGCTCATCTCAAAGGAATTAATGCTTGGCTTAGCAAAATTCAAACCACTTAAGTCTGGCTGAGAAGTCATGAGTCAAGTATAGGCTGGAAAGAACAGTATGGTTGAGGGAGGAAAATGTAAAGAGTAGAGGTGAGGACAATGGATCATGTGGAATTCTATCCAAATATAAGCAAGACAATATAGGTCCCAATGCTGGCATTTTTCTGAATCACAGCTGCTTGACTCAGCAACTTAGATTACCACCTTTTCCATCTTTTCAACACTCAGTAAACATAAGTAGGTCATGTCCATTCACTTTCAATTTTACCATCATATGTTTAATCAATAAAATTTGTTAGAAGGAAAAATATAAGCTGACACCAAAAATAAAAATTAAATACGTGCTGTGGAACTCATAAGTTCTGCTTAGTACTAGGTCCATTAATTATATTTTTTGTAAACTAGGCTGGTAGCTACTTGCATATTCTTATTGTGGATAAACAGAAAGCTTCATAAATCAGCACTGCCTAAACGAAGTTTTCTTCCTTACCCTCAATGATGAGATCCAGTACTATTTCAAGTAAGCTGCCTTTGTTATCTTTATAATGATCTTTAATATGATAATGATACCTCAAGTCTTGCTACCACATTCACTTCCTGTGTTGTTTCATCAAGTTTTCATGGACAGTTAAAGTATATTTAACAGCAGAGTGCTGGGCACTAACATGATCATCTTACCTTTCTATTTTCGGATCCCCTATAAGCTAACCAAGACTCTAGTTCTAATCAGAGCAGTTTGGGCTTTCGTGGAGTTGGCAGAGGCTGTCAGAAGAGGTCTCAAATTGGCTGACAGTAGGTAAGATTTGCAAATAGTTTTCTCTTTGATCTGGCTGCAGTATTAGAGGTGAGAAGCCGAGCAGACTATGCCACTTGCGTTCTAGCCAGGGATTCTTCCCTCGTTATAGTACTCCACGGATTTATTCTGTGACCCTACTGCTACATCCTGACACTCTGTTGGCCCATGTTCCAACGCAGCGTGTGTGTGGGGTCTGGGATTCTGTTTTTCTCTATTACACAAATATATTTCTTGCACTGGAGCTTGCCAAATAAATGTAATTCTTCCAGGCACTGGTTGAAATCGTGCAGGAGAACAACGCACAGTGCTGGCAGAAGAGGGCAGTACTGCATGCAGATGAACTTCTGGTTACTCAGGAACCCGTCTTGCCCCTTTCCTACATCGTTAAATTGGCATTGGATTCATTTTTCCTTGTCTGTTTTCGATATTAGTCTCTTTAGCATTATAACCAATGTCCCAGGCTTTCTTTAAAACAGCTGAAAGCAGCAGGGTACATTGTACCAGCCAAGAGGCTGATTCAGTAGAGGGAGCAGCTTGAAGCAGTTACCTACTGACACCAGACACACGGCTGTGCAAAAAGTGGTAAAAACCACTTTGCAAAAGCATCAACAGAATTCTCGCAGGCTGCTTTATATTGCTGGGGAAGTGGGGAGGAATGCCCTGCTGTCAGCCAGCCATGTGGTTTGCTGTCTCCTTGGGATGGAACTCCTCACCAGCACAATGTGTTAGAGAAACACGGTAATTCCTCATGGAAAAGGAGGTTTCTCATGCTTGCCTGTGCAGAAGAGAGGCGCAGGGACATGGAGGTTCTTATACCTGCCCCGCTATTGGGAACGTACTGGCTAAAACACAGAATGGTGAATTTGGAAGGCCAAGGGCCAAAACAAAAATTTGTTTAGGGAGCCATAGGTGAGGATAGGTGTACAATCCTTGGGACATTGTGCTGGGCTTGGGAGAGGACTTTACTGTCTTTTCTATAGTGCTATAAGCCTCACTGCCAAATTCAACTGTGTAAGAAGTAACACCTAGAGTTTTACTGAGAAACAAAGTGCTTTTGTGTAAATTAATTAGCTATTAAGGGTCCTCCCCTCTTTTGAGACCGTGTAGTGATTATGTAAGGTGTATGCAATATAGCGTATTTTAAATACCTCAGACGATCAAAGGCTATTCAAACAATTCAGAGAAATTAAAACACCTCAAGACTGATCAATGAAGGCACAGTTCTAGAAAAGGCTAAATTTACTTTTGATTTGACAGACCATCTTTCTTATCACCATTACATTGCACCTTCAAGTCATTTTGTAAGAGCAGTGAACTTTTCTAAAGTCTCTTTGAAGGACTTGATCAAGTAAGCTCCCAGTTCATTGTTTGTCTCCTGAATAGCTGCATCATAACTGCCAAAGAGGGGAGTTGAAGCCTTCACATCCTCCCTGTTCGCTTGGAGTAAAATGAGGTTAAGCTCCTCTGCTACACTTTCATATTTTTGGTGATCAAATCTGCAGAGATTGGCATCATCAATCGGGTATGTAATGCCAATAGGGTAGCAGTCCCTTGGAACTGGGAACTCCACATTTTTCAGCATTGGCAGCTCACACAGAAATCTGAAAAGGTGTTTAAGTGCTTGGGATGATAGTGGGTTTCCAAGAAACTTAAACTCCTGTAGTTTCTGACAGGGGCTTAAACCTAAAATCAACATGTTGACTTGAGTGTCTTGGATGTTACAGTCTTCCAGGGTAAGGCTCCTGAGCACTGAAGAGGAATGGCTGAGAAGTTTAAAAAATGTTGATGGGTAAAGATCAGGTATATTGTGACCACTCAGGTCCAGGGCTTCTAAGTGATTTGCGTGGAAGCTACTGGCTAAATAGGCCATATCAGCATGGTTCAATGAGCAGTTAGAAACGTCCAGCATCTTCAGTGGAGCTTTTAGTGGGCTGCAGAATTAAAGAGAAAAACATTTTATGGCATAAAACATTGAAAATCTACATTGACAAAATATCATTAAACTATCCACATTATGAATGCTGCCATCTGTCACATTCATTATTTTTTCTAACGTCTTTTAAGAGAAGCTGCTGTGGGTTTACCCCAGCCAGTAGCTGAGCACCGCGCAGCCACTTGCTTGCTTCCCCCCTGCCTCAGCATTCTGACGAGGAGGAGAATGGGAAGGAAGAGGCAGACACTCCCCCACCGAGTTGTGATAACGATAGATGACAAGTTTTACTGGGACAGCAAAGGGAGTGGAAAAAGAACAGCAGCAGCAATGGTACTGGTGATACACAGTGCAGCTTCTCGCCCACACATGCTCACACCCGTCCAGAAGCCGGACAGCCCTGAACCGACCCTTGCTGGGTTCCCTTCTGTGCTGTCACATGGGATGCAATACTCCTGCGGCCAGTTTGGGTCACCTGTCCTGGCTGTGTCCCATCCCGGCTTCTGGTGAAAATTAACCCTATCCTAGACAAACCCAGGACAGAAGAACGTGCAAACAACGACAAGTATATTTCCTCCTGAAATCAGTTCCATGTATTAGCCCATACTTTACATTACTCCAACTGTGTTGTTTTAATGGACATTGATCTGGTAACATTCCTTGGGGTTTTTTTGTAACCAGTTATATGTTGTCAAGTGTTGTCAAGTGTTATATGTTGTATTACTTGCTGAATTAATAGCAGGTCATTGCTACCATAAAAGCATTGATGGCTGCTTCTTGTAGAAATAATTCCAGAGATTTAGATAATTTCTATTAAGGAAGGATTAATTCCAAGATGAAAGCCGATCAGTACACTAACAAGGCATCTGCTTTTGTTTCTATTTTCATTTCTAATATATTTTTAAATGCCCAAGAGGCTTACACATTGTATTGTTCTGGAGTTGCAAAGAGACCTTCTGATAAAGAAGACAATTAGAAGAAATGTACCTGAAAAATGTGCAAACATTCTAGCTGAACATAAGAGAATTCTGACAGATGAAAATCAAGAAAACCCTTTCACGCATAGTAAATCTTAGTAAGACTTCTGCCACAGACCTCAGCTGGATCAGGGTTAAAAAGCTGTAATTGATTTCTACCAATATAAGCAGTGCACCATTCACAACTTTTAAATGAAATTACTTTTGTGTACAGGAGGAATTTTAGACCAAGGTGGTTTGTCTTTAAACTTTCATCTTCCTTTTTTTAGATGCTCTGAGAAGCATACAGTTAACTTATTTTCTGTTCAAATATGAACACTGTTCACTGGCAGCTTGTTTGAGAATTGTCAATTTTCCCTCAAAATTCGTCATGAATATGCCTATATTAATGCAGAAATCATCAGATCTCTCTTGCTTTGAGATCAACAAACACAACAAACGACTGAAATAACAGTTTTGATTCAAAGTCATTTAACCCCATGCCCACCTAAAAATACAGTATCTTTGGAACCTTCGTATATTTACTACCTGTTTTTAGAGGACAAAAAATTCACTACAGACCCTGAAAAATACTTGGAATCTGACTCAGGTCTTGCCCAAAGGCCAGCTCAAGCTGATTGTGATATAAGCTCAGCAATGTGTACCCCTGTCTTATATGGTAGCCAAATGTATATTCTCATCATATTCATCAGATAGGCTCTGGAAGACTAATACAACCAATCAGTTCTTCTAAGTGTATTAGATATACATTGTCTTCCAGTTCTCCCCAACAAATACTTTACCTAGATTACTGCTACCCCTCCTCACATACATCTTGAGATACACTCACTTCCCTTATTCTCAGAGATTCTCAGCCTGCTGACAGCACAAAGGACTGCTCTTTACAGTTTGACTGAAAGCAGGATGACCAAATTACCTGAGCAGTTTCTGTATTCTTCCTGTGAGTATGGAAAATGACATACTCAGCTCAGTCAGCTGCGTCATTTCACCCATCTTTTCTCCAATATTAGTAAGCATCTGTTCATCTGTAGCTGTGAACCTCTGCACGTTAAACGTTCGTGCTGGCAAGGTCAAGGACATCAGCAGAGGGAAGTGGATACTGTTGAAGAGTATTTCCAAGTCTTCCATTTCCAAGCGAACATTGTGAACTATTTCCAGTTTGCGCAACAAAGAGGGATCAGTGAGTTTTATGATATAGAAGAATTTCTGCAAAGCCAGGTTGTCAGATCTGAATGCCACACAGCAGATCCTCAGTGGACAATAGCATTTCTTCAGCAGAGCCTGTACTACCAGGTCATAGTTCCGCTCTGTTACAAACAAGTCGATCAGCACATCAATACTGATTTCAGAGGTACCTGGATTGCACTGTGTTTGTGGCAGAGAAACCAGCAATTCTAAACAAAGCTTAGAGAGCAGCTGTGTCCTGGCCCACCTACCCATCGTCTTCTTACACTCACAAAACTGAACTTCAGCATCTTTTATGCCCGTCAGATCGACCACTTTTAACCTTTTCACGTAGGGAGAAGAATGATTCAGCACATAGTCTCTCAGACCTGTCAGACAGCTTTCCAAACACACTGAGCATGTTCTGTGGCTTAGGTCTTCCCGGTAGTCCACAGTAGTTCCCAAAAGCTTTCCAATGTTAAAGTCAGCAAGTGGCCAGTTCTCTACCAAGTCATGAATCACTTCCCCTTGCTCCAGTAAATAGCTGGCTTTAAAAAGAAGAGGAAAAAGATCATGGGCAACATTGCTGAGACTCTTCCTGGCAAACTCTGCATTTGACACAAATGCTTCAGCGCTAATGAATCGGAGAGACTTCATTATTGCGGTGGACTCCTTGCTGTCATGGAGAGCAAATTCTGCGTTTAACTAAAGATCCTAGTTGCATATCACCTTCTATTTTTATCTGCAGCTGCTGTTTGCTGCTAACGGAAGCCTTGCTGGGAAGGCAGAATGAACAGTCACATGCTGATCCTCTGCTTTCTATTTTTGAGCTCTACTGCGATTCTACAGGCAAAGAGCACTTATTCATTTAAATCCCCATATTTACAGCAAACTTAACACAGCAGAGGAGAGACCATTGCCCAGCAAGAAAAGTAAGATCAGGGCAGCACACGTGTATGAGAATATTTCTGTGTCTTTCCGATGCCATACGAAAAAGCACTTTGGGTTCCAACATAAACACATAACCTGATTTCTATTCCACTTTCTTCATTGGAAGATGATATGCTGGGGATTCACATAATTATTTCAATGGGGAAGACTTCTCAGAGTTACCACAGAACTTCTAAAAACTATTGCCATAAGGAAAGACTGAGGTGCTACAGTCACTGAGCTACACAGCAATGCCTCCATTTCGCCCTTCTTAGCAGCAAGGAATAGTTACTACAGTAGCTCAGTGGAAAAGACAAAAGGCTCTAGAAGAGCTCAGAGCCTCAGTGACTAGGACACTTGCCTGTGATAGAAGACTGAGGGTCAAGACGAGGTGAACGACACAGAGCACAGAGTTAAAACTTCCTCAGAACTTTGTAGGCAAGTATCCTGTTGCTGTTCTGTAGGCAAGTACCCTTTGAGCAACAGATGGTCTTTCCTTTGCTGTTATTTGAGAAATTATACTTTCATTGTGATGTAGAATGTGAAAACATTTGAAATGTATTATCTTTTCAGGTCAGGAGAAAAACCCTTTCTCACTCAGGTGTTACAAAACTGACAGTTTATCTTTCTTTCAACTGAACTCTTGCCTGTTCACCTTCCACCCTCTTCAGATGATCTCCACCTCTTCTGTTCTGCACCTCATGTTTCTCCAAAGTAATTTTCACAAAGTTTTCTGAGATAATCTACATGGCTGGCAAAACTGACTGTCTTGACATGCCTGTGTGCAAATCCAGAAGAGGTCCTGTCAGATTTATTGACCGGCGTTCCTTTCCATGCCACACCTGATTGTTGGAAATGGACAATATGGAAGATTAAACTCCTGCTGAGAAATTCATGAGGATCTCACAGTACCATGCTGTGTTGAAAAAGTTGCAAATGATAATACAAAATGTAATATGGAAAAAAGTATTGAATTTAGTGTTTCTTTTAAAACAATTATGAAAGAGTGAAAGGAAAGAGTCAAAATGTCTTCCCTAGCAAAAAAGCAATAACTTTGTTCTATGCAGAAGTGTCTACAAATATTTATTTCAGTTTTTCACCTCTATAAATGTTGCTCTATTCTAATGAATATCTAGAACATTGCTAGGGCGGCTTGTCTTGGAACTTCTGGATCACTGGTCCAAATATACTAGGCAAGCAGATAAAGAGGTCCAAATATACTAGGTAAGCAGATAAAAGTTGTGTATATGTCATAATAACTAGCTGTTTAAATTTTGAAAGGCAGTAAAACTATTTACAAAAGTTTCAAACATTTTTTACATTTTTCTTATCACACAGGCATCAGTTACCTGCTGCTGTTTTCAGCATTTACAAAATTGCACAAAATATTGTAATACCTACGTCATCATCTGCTGTACATGAACTGGAGCTGAAAAACAGAGGAAAACATTTAATACCTTGACAAGTTCTATATATTTCATTGTAAATGTTTGGGGTTTTTTTAATTATTAGTGATACCACTTATCTATTTGAAGGCAAAATTAAGCTGATACAAATCAAAAAACTGCAAAAATAAAAAGCTTACTCAGAATGATATAGTCTGGTCATTTAAAACACATTTAGGATTTTTCTATTTCTTTTCTTTTTTTAACATATTCCATAATGGGTTTACTTTTAAAAAATCAGTGAAGTGTGGAATGAATTTTTCACAAAACAGATGTGCAATTATCTGGAAAAGGCAGGTCAGAAGGGGTTGAAAAAAGTCTTCATGGACATGTGATCCAGACCTGTCAAAACAATTATTAAACATTTTAAAACAGTTTTATTTAATGGTAGAAGAAATCATGATAAATGAATTAAAAAAAAAATCAACCAAAAATAAAGTTCATGATTCTCTAGCATTCAAGCTGGTTTAGTATTGGCTTTGTGCTTGCATGACAATAAATATCAGATTAATTTTAACAGAATAAAACAAATATTTTTTCAGTTACTACTGAAAAGGACTAATCAGAGCAGTGTAAAAAATGTTCATCAAGTAGATTTTAATAGGTTTTAACTTCTAAAAACAGTATATTAGAAATAAAAGTATTAAATGATAAAATAGCTGGTTTTCAATTTAACTTCAAGTAGGCTACCACTGAGAACTTCAGAACTGTCATCCTAAATGTGTGAAGAAACTAAATATTACTTAAATGGATCAAATATAGAAGAATTTAACTATTGAGAAATTCACTTTTATAATCCATTACAGGATGTATACATCTATCAGCAGCTACAGAAGCACTTCTGGGCCAGATCAAAATGACATGGAGCAGAGAAGAATAAAGGCAATCCATTACTTTTGCACAGATCTTCTGTGTCTACATGTAACATTTATTGGCATAGTCATGTAAAAGCAAAATTTGGAGGTTCACGTTTGCAAAGATGCAGCTCTGGCATAACTAAGGGAAAAGCACAGAGAAGACTGATTTATTAAGGAATGAAAGTTAAGCAAAGAAAGGAGTATAAAGCTATGTAACAACACAATAAACAAAGTTCATTCTAAATTCAGAAGATGCTGAGAAGACTGCTCTGCAGAGAATGTAGGGGAAGGAAGACAGGGCAGTTCTAATTATTTTTGTGGAATTTCTCAGTCCAAAAATAACCTGTCACAATAAGCATGTTCTGCTTTTTTTTTTTTACAGTTACAAACTTTATTCTCCTTGAAATGTTACAGAAACGACACTAAAAGTCAATCTAAAAATTTTCAAAGAAGTCATCTTTCACAGACAATTTTGTGGTTGTCAGGAATGTAGAGTTCAGATAGTTATGTTAATAGTTATGTGTGATAATGTTTTAAAATTCCCACAGAAAATGGCAATCCAAGAGACGGGTGGAAAGCATTGGGAATAACTTCTTAAGCCAAGTAATAGACAGCCCTACTAGAAAGAATGCATTACTGGACTTGTTGATCACCAGTACAAGTGAGCTAATCAGAAACATCAAGACTGGAGGCAGTCTGGGCTGCAGTGATCATGCACTGGTGGAGTTCACAGTCCTGAAGGATATGAAGTCAGGTGGAGAATAACGTCAGAACCCCAAATTTTAGGAAAGCAAACTTCCAGCTGTTAGTCATCATAGAATCATAGAATGGCCTGGATTCAAAGGAAACTTAAAGATCATCTAGTTTTAACCCCCCTGCCATGGGCAGGGATACCTTCCACTGGACCATGTTGCTCAAAGTCCCATCCAATGTGGTCTTAAACAGCTCCAGGGATGAGGAATCCAAAGCTTCTCTGGGCTTCTATAGGTATGTCAGACTGATAAGGGAGATTAAAAAAAGCATACTACATTGCATCTATTTTTAAAAAAGGTAGAAAGGAGGAGCCTGGGAACTAGCCTCTGTGTCCAAGGTGATGGAGCACATCCTCATAGAAGCTATACTAAAACACACAGAGAACAGGGAGGTGATTCAAGACAGCCAGCACAGCTTCACCAAGGGCAAGTCTTGCCTGACCAACCTAGAGGCCTTCTATGATGGAGTGACTACATCAGTGGATGGAGTGACTACATCAGAGGACAAGGGAAGAGCTGCAGATGTCATCTCTCTGGACTTCTCTAAGGCCTTTGACATGGTTCCCCACAACATCCTCCTCTCGCAATTGGAGAGAGATGGCTTTGATGGATGGCCTATTAGGTGGATAAGGATTTGGCTGGATGACTGCATGCAGAGAATAGCAGTCAAAGGCTCAATGTCCAGATGGACCAGTGACAGGTGGTGTCCCTCAGGGGTCCATATTGGGACCAGTATTTTTTAATATCTTCATCAATGGCATAGACAGTGGGATCAAGTGCACCCTCTCAGCAATTTTGTAGATGACACCAAGCTGTGTCGTGCAGTTGACACACCTGATGGATAGGATGGCAATCAGAGGGACCTGTACAAACTTGAGAAGTGGGCCCATGTGAACCTCATGAGGTTCAACAAGGCTAAGTAAAAAAGGATATACACCTGGGTCGAGGCAACCCAAGTGTCAGTACAGACTGGGGGGATGAAGGGATTGAGAGCAGCCCTGAGCAGAAAGACTTGGTGGGGTACTGGTGAATGAAAAGCTGGACATGAGTCGGCAGTATGTGCTCACAGCCCAGAAAGCCAACCGTATCCTGGACTGCATGAAAAGAAGTGTGACCAGTAGCCTGAGAGAGAGGATACTGCCCCTCTATTCTGCTCTCATGAGACCCCCAGCTGGAGTACTGCATCCAGCCCTTGGGTATTGCATCCAGCTCTGGGATCCTCAGCCAAGGAAAGATATAGCCTGTTGGACTGGTTCCAGAGGAGGGCCACAAAAATGATGAGTGGGATGGAACACCTCTCCTCTGAGGATAGTCTGAGAGGGTTGTAGTTGTTAAGCCTGGAGAAGGGAAGGCTCCAGGGACTGAACTGCAGTTTTTTAGTATTTAAAGGGGGCTTATAAGAAAGATGGAGACCGACTTTTTAGTAGGACCTGTAGCAATATGACAAGGGGTAGTAGTTTTAAACTAAAAGGGGAGATTCAGCCTAGATGTAAAGACAAAGTTGTAGGATGAGGGTGGTGAGGCCTGGAACAGGTTGTCCAGAGAGGTGGTAGATGCCCCATCCCTGTAAATATTCAAGGTCAGATTGGATGGGGCTCTGAGCAACCTAATGTAGTTGAAGATGACTGCTCATGGCAGGGGAAGGGTTGGACTAGATGGCCTTTAAAGGTCCTTTCCAACCTATTCTAAAACTATTCTAAAATTGCTTTGTTTCAAAATTACTATTTTCCAGTTTAGTTTTTTAATGCTTTATGAACAGTTTAAGCCTGAAGTGATCAATACATTTTTCTATCTATGCAAGAAATTCTATGTATTCCCTTTCTCAGCAAGGGGGAAATTCTTGTGTCTCTTTGCAGAAACGTGGGTTGTGTTTGTAGCCCACCCTACATGGGATATAGCCTGGAGTTCTAGTTGTTGGTCCCCACAGACAGAAAGATGGTGACACCTCATGCCTATTTGGGAATGACCTGATATTAATACATGAAAAAATCTCACTAGAATGTTTTTTGGCACAGGAATTAATCGATACAACATTCTCATGGAGTAGTTAGAAAAAGCATTTCTAAGCACTCCCTCTTAACCACAGTATTCGTGTTCTTGTGTCACATATTAGTGCCTCAGAACAGTAATTTCCTTGACAAGGAAATGTTCCAGTTCCCACAAAAGCTCTCCTTTGACAAAGCAGGGGGAGCAGAGGAATAGCAACATGTTAACCTGCAGAGCAGAAGCACTTTAAGGAAACACATAAAATTTTAAGCCAAGCTCAGCACTA
The DNA here is from genome assembly GCA_013399095.1 of Psophia crepitans. Lineage (NCBI taxonomy): Eukaryota > Metazoa > Chordata > Aves > Gruiformes > Psophiidae > Psophia > Psophia crepitans. The sequence continues at coordinate 35,076 of VWZZ01000505.1, forward strand.
ATACCACTGTAAACCTGCAAGGCTGCTGTGATCTAAACCAGACAATGTGTGCCAAGCTTAGACTGAAGTACCTCAGAGGCAGTGCTCTTGGTCTCGCAGCTGGCTGGCTAATAAGGTTAATATGGGTTGTCCTGGGTTTGGATAGGAGAGGGTTAATTTTCACCAGAAGCTGGTGACCCAAACTGGTCAAAGGGGGTATTTCATATGAGTGTGTTTTGAATTGTATGGTCGTTGGGTGAAAAACTGCATTGTGTATCGACAGTTTTGTATATCCTGTTATCAGTACTGTTGTTGTTTCCCTTTCCCTTTGCTGTCCCAGTAAACTGTTCTTCTCTCAACCCTATAAGGCTTCACTGTTGTCTCCCATTCTTCTCATCCTGCCTGGAGGGGGTGGGGGTAGTGGCCATGTGGTGCTCAGCTGTGGCTGTGGCTAAACTACAACAGGGTCATTGCTGATGACTGGGATGAAGAAGGATAAAGTAAAGCAATCTCTGGCTGTGGGCTGTGTAGAGGAATGCTTCAGTAGAGTAGGTTGACCTTGGATCCATGTTGGCTAGTGTGTCAGCCTTGGTCTTATCCAAAATGAAGAGCTCTATTCCCTTTTCTACCATACATATGAAATAGATCTACATAGGTTCCTAATACAAAAACAAATGCCATCTGGGAATAGTACACATATTCACAGATTGGTACGGGTTGGAAGGGACCTCTACAGATGACCTAGTCCAACCCCTCTGCTAAAGTAGGATGACCTAGAGCAGGTAGCACAGGAATGCATGCATGTGTTTTTTTAATATATCCAGAGAAGGAGACCCCACAACCTCTCTGGGCAGCCTGTTCCAGTGTTCTGTCACCCTCAGCATAGAAGTTTTTCCTCACATTCAGATGGAAATTCCTGTGTTCCAGTTTGTGCCCATTGCCTGTTGCCCTGTGCCTGGGCACCCCTGAGAAGAGTCTGGCCCCTTCCTCTAGACACCTTTAGATATTTATGAGCATTCAAGTGCTTTTTTCCCTAATAATCCAAATACAAGATGCATTCTTTACACTGACAGACCTGTAGGAAACTGCAGGGAATCGCTCCTGTGACAGGGCACATTTTAGCCACTTTTAGTGCAGAGAGCATTACCCCACTCCTGATGAACAAATGTTCGTTCTCTGCTTGGAGATTTACTGAGCAGTGAAGCATGACTGTCTGCAACAGTAGAAAAAAAACTTGATCCCAGTTCGTAGATGGGAAGATACAATTTGGAAAAGTCACGATGCAGACAAGCCTGGTTCCCTCTGCTGGCACTCACCAAACAACAAATTCACTGGGAAAGCCATCTGGAGGTCACCTCTGAAGACCAGCAGTATTATGTAGTCACTGCTTATACTCACTGCAACGCATTTCCTGAATTGAACCATCCTGCACAGACACTGACTTTCCTCCTAGCACAAGCAGAAAAACTAAGAGCTGTAGAACAACTGTCCTCTCAGCTACTTACCAAGCATGAGCCAAAGAGGGATATGGGGAAAATGCTATTACAAAAAGGTGAAAAACACCTAAAGGTTTCTTGAAAGTGACTTTGGGAATTCAGCAAATATTTGCAGTGCAAACCATCATATCTCCTGTAAATATTACAGTGGCCCAAAGCCAGATATCACAGGTCATTTACAATTCCTCCAGTTTACTGTCATAATTAGAATGTGGCTTTTCCTTCAGATCCAGTAGAAAAAGTGTGCTTGTGCTTCCAGGTGACAAATAGGACTAATTATGCCATTAACGATCATTTCAGGATTGTTATCTCAGAAAGAGGTACAACAGCGATATTCCCAAGCATATTGAAGAAAGAATATTCCAGTTCTGTTACTCTGCATCATTCACTGATGATGTAGAAGAGAACCAGAAATTGAAATATTTTCTTTGGTCAGTTCACCACAAATGTTTTTCGGCTTTGCATATAGCCTTCAACGCATGCTGATACCAGGAGAATGCATTCTTCCTAACTCTTACAGCATGAAAATATTTGTGAAATAGACTCCAAATTCAAGGATCTCTGTATGTGCTCTGTTATACACTCAAATGTTTAGGAAATGCTTAGCAAATTACTTAAATTCCCAGCAAATGACTCAAATGCTTAAGCAGAAGTTAAGCTGAGAGGAAGATGGAGAAAGAAGCTTTTACCAAATATGCCCAAGTCATAGGCAGGCTGTAAGGCGAGATTCATACAAGCTCTGTCTTAAAACTGTATATATAACGGCCATATCCGTATTACACCTTCCATACATACTCCATCTCCTCCAATTAAAAATCTATTGCATCTAGCACACATCCAGAGCAGATGCATAAAAAATCCCCAGCAATGTGGTGCTTTGTCTATTAGGAACAAGTAACCATAGTCAGAAGTTACATTTAATTATTTGGAAATGAGCAAGCTACACTGTTCACAGAGTTATACAATATGTCAGGTTGGTAGGGACCCATAAGGATCATCGAGTCCAATTACCCGTTTCTCTCGGAACAACCTGAAGAACCTTTTACCTTTTCTTATCTGGTATTATAACACTAGCGTGTGACTGAAAAGATTGCATCATTATATATTCTGTTTCATAAAAAGGACAAGAACTTAGGTCTTAATTGCCCTTGCTAGATTCATCTGAACCCATGGGCCCAGAGGTTGCATTCAGGCTCCCTTCTGGGCCCTCGCTCTGTCAGCACTGGGCAGGCGTGACTGTCACAGCTTCAGCTGCCTTTCTGGCTGAAGCCTGGTGATCAGGACCCTGACCTGCAGACTGACCTGTTGGCTGATCTGATCCTGCCTGTCACTATGGAGTTTCTGGTGCTCTGGACTCTTGACTCTCATCCCTGGGCCTGCCTTCCTTGGATCCTCCAGGACTGTGCGCTGACTGGCAACAACCCTGTCCTGCCAGCCTTGGTATCATGATAACCTCCCAGCTCCCCTGTTTCTTAGGGAGCAGCTAACCTGATTTCGCATAAAATCAGTAATAACGAAGTTAGATTACTTCATTGCTAATGCTTTAGGAGATTTAAACATATTAGCCAGGTAGTTCTAAATGCTAAAATTATTAGCAGGCACTGGACCCTAGAGGTGACACAGATTGACTGACAATAGCATAAATTTGTCACAGGCTGAGATTTGCTATTGTGATGATACAATAGGCAACAGAATTTGTAGTTAACTCAAAACTAGAGTGACTAGAAGAATACATCCTCCTTTGATAATGGGACTTACGTGTCTGAGAAAGCAATAGCTGACAGACAGTGGGGAATCTGCAGTGCTCCAGCTCTTTCAGAAAGTGTTGGCATGGAAATCATGGAGTTCTGTGAGGTTCCTTCCAAATTCTTTCCTTCCAAATCCTGAAGTAAATTTTTTTTCTATTTCTTGAAAAATAGTTGTTGATGATATATCCTAATGATCTAACACAGGCTCTTTCTGTTGTAATCGTCTCATCCACTAATGCTATGGCATTAGACAAGTCACGTAGCCTAGTGGCTAAAGGACTGGACAGGCAGTCAAAATACATAGCTCTCTTTCTTATCTACACTACTGATCTGCAGAGTGACTGTTCTCTTACAACTCAGTTTCCTCATTTTTAACTACTGACTGTGGTAAATAACGAAAAAAAAAAAGACTGAAACATCCGCTAATGAGAGGATTACCTGCATTTGTAAAGCTCAAAAGGATTACAAATTACAGCTTTAAAAACATAGACACCTTTAAAAATTATAGTCAACACCAGCGTGGATACTCTTATTAGACAACTGGAGCATAACATGGAAGATAAAGCAATAACGCCTGTCAAGAGCATACTTTGCTTACAATAAGAAACCTACTTTCTAGTAGACCTGTAAAATTTCACAGGGTTCATTCTTTCCAGAAGGCTTCCTTCTGCCTATCTCAAATATGAAGAGTCCAGAATTCACAGGACAGCCAGGATCCACCTTAGCAACATATAGTAAGGTAGGAATAGGGAAGAGGGAGAAAAGAAGGAAGAGAAGCCAACCTAAGAAGCCTTTGGACCTAAGCCAAGGAACTCATATCAGTGTTTTTATTCATTGTAAAAAAACACCATGAAACTTCCAATTCAAATGGAAGAACTTCTCTCTTTTCCAAAGTTTTATCAATTGAGGATGAAATTGCTGTTTCTCCTAAGACAGCTCCATAGCTTTGCTGAAATGTAAGAGCAACCTTTCTCCTACACTATATACTTTCTACTTTCTTGGCTGCTAAAGGGAAAATTGTTTCTTCAACTCAGCCTTTACTCTAGCTTTCTAGATGCTGCACAGGTTAGACAGGATATTATTACAATTTCATATTACTAACTATTGCATCTTAATCAGCCATGTTAATATTGTTTTCTTTGGTTTTACATCTCAAATCCAATAGATTGACTGAAAAAAATGTGTGATGCTAAAATCCTGAGTGTCTGAGCTTTGATTTTCTGATCATATTTCTTTGCAACCAGGAAAGGAAGAAAAAAGAAAGAAAGGGGGGAAAAGGAAATAAAAAAGGCATTTCTTACTGTTCTATTCATAAGATTCTAGAACTGGAACTTTGCAATGAAGCAAGTGCCACAGTTATCCCCAAAAGAAGAAAGGAGTTAACACAATTTTGTCCATCACTCTCCAGCTACCTCACTTTGTTACAACCATAAAAAGCTTCTTTTGGGTTTTCTAAACAGCTGGGAAGACAGTAGCAAAACCAACCTTAATTGTAGAGTATCTTCATCTAGCAAGGACTCAATGTATAGTTAAAATCAGTAAGAGATCTTAAGTTCAGTAACATAAGTAGTAAGAGGGTCTTTTTCCCCACAATATGCATGAACTAGAAATCATAATCTGATTCCAACTTTAAAAAAAAAAATTGTTGAAAGGCTGGTGAATACATCAATCTAGTATTGGAAGGGGGGGAGCGGACTAAGAGGGCTAAACAGGCTTAAGTCTGTGCTATTAAAAGAGCACGTATTTCCTCTGTCTCCAGACAAACATCCTACTCTTTCAGAATACGTTTCCCATTCACCAGACTGTGTTCTGTTCCCATAAAAACGTCAGGGTTTCAACACTTCAACACCAATGAGTGTTCTCTAACTTTTCCAGCAGACATTGCAAGAATCTGGATATTACTGGGCGAAGGAGAAAGACATTTGAAGTGGCCTTACTTTTCTGGGAACATGAACAAAGTATAAAGAAAATGCTTAAAATTTAAAGATTTTAGAAGTGCTACAGTAAAAATGTATTACTGAAAGTTGAAAAGAAAGCTGTTCAAATATCAGATGATTCAGGTATATCAAACCAGAAAAGTTTATCTAAGCTTTAAATTTATGTTATGTTACAGCAGTACATTTTGTTAGCAGTTGCTTCCACTAAAATGTATACTGTCTTTTAAAAAGTGTTTGCTCCCAGAAAAACTTTCTTTTTTTCCATGTAAAAATATTTTAAATAAATCACTGAATTTAAAGCAAACTTATGCTCAGAAGAAAAACAAATATCCAGAACAGGTTTTAGTAAAAATATGTTTTTACTAAACTGTGCTGACGTTCCAGTGCAGTGGATCCTGGGGGCATGAAACATATATTTAAAAAAACGTATTTCAATTTTTTCCACTATTAAAGGGGGAAAAGTAATTTAAAGAACATGCTTGATAAATTGTTTTTATTAAATAGGAAACAGCTCCTTGTCTAGGCATCCTCAATTAAATTAATGTTAAAGCATTTTCCTGCCTTACTAAAGAAACATAATAGTAGTTTGAATGAAAAATTCAGACAGAGAGAATGGAGAAGTCATCGTAAAAAGAGAATAATCATTACAACTGCTGTTGTTTCCTTCACAAACATTAGAAATATCACAAAATGATATTTCTGATAAAACACTAATGCTAGAAGAGGATGAGTAAAATCTTGGACTCAGAAAAGCCACCATTCTTTCAGTCAATACTTTCCTCATTCACTCTGGAAACATCGCGTAAAAGGTCTCAAGAGATTACACAAATGCTAACACAATGGAAATATTTACAGCCTTGTGTACGTTAGAAAATTGCAGGTGTATGCAAAGTAACAGAAGATTAGCGGTTCTCTAAGTTGGAAATTCTATTAACAGAGTTGTACTACCCTGAGTTTGATTCTTTACCGCCTTGCAGCTGTGCAGTAACCCACATCTAAACAGGGACAGGGGAGCTGTCAGGCCACTTCTGATTTTGAATGGGAGCCTTCTAACAGCAGAGATCCGTAAGACTAGAAAGAAGAAAATGGAGCTAGAGAAAAAGCTAGGAAAGCAGACACAGGAAATGTTGTGGTATCTCTAAAGCACTGATGCTCTGTGCAGTTTCTTTTGCAGTCTTCTAGACATAAAGACAGACCGTCCCTGACATGAAAGCTGCACATGCAAAGAGCAAAGTTACTGGATATTCAATCTAGTCTAAGATGTAACCTATTCTGTGTTTTAAAATAGTCAGCCTCTCATGCTTCTTCCTTTGTTTACCAGAAGTTCATGAGTTTTGGGGGTTTGTTTGTTTGTTTGAGGATTTTTATTATTTTTTTTTTGAAAAGGTTCATCACATTTACCATTTCCTTAGAGCACAGAGAAAAAAAAAGAAAAAAGAGAAATTGAAATGTCTTTTTTCAACAAACAGGAAACAACTACCTCTTTTAGTAGCTGTTATTATTTTACTTGGGGATTGAAAAGGGGGAAGATGTAGAAAATTTGGTGCTTTATTTGTAAAAAACATCAAGTTTATTAATAACTAGCATTTGTTATCTCCATAACTGCTCTGGTCTTTGACAAAACAAATGTTTGGCATTTTTCCACTACAGTAATAAAATATTTAATCCAGAAAAAAAGACAGTAAGTTATTTAGAGGAGTAAAATACCTGTACAGAACCAAGACAAAAAAGATCCCCTGGATCTATCTGTATGCAGCATGCCTCAGTAAACACAAATCTGCTGGTATAAGTACATCTGTTCATCTTGATAGCTAATGGACAACCACAAAGTTTACCTTTGCCCTAGGGAAAAAGATTTTCTATTACACAACAGATGTGCTCATATTCGAAATATCTTTGAAAACAGTGCTTCACCAACTATAAAACACTAAATACAAGACAAGTTTTGTTCAAATCGTTTTATTATAAACTCATAACCATCAGCTCATATTTGTTAAAGGCTGATATGTTATTCAGTCTGATATGTGCACAGAATGTAAAACCTGGGGAAAAAATGGCTCAGTGGTTCTTGCCTTAAGTGGAAACTAAAAAAAAAAATAATTAACAAACAAACAAAAAAAACCCCCACAACACAAAAAAAAAACAAAGAAACAAAACCCCCCAAAACCAGGAAAAGAATCTCATATATTCTAATCCAGAGCTGCGGAGTAAAAACTTCATCCAGCAAAGGCAAGGTAGACATTAGCTAACAATTCTAGTGGGAAACTACATAATGTAAAAATAAAACAAAACAACTAAAAAAGGAAAAAAAGGCAGCTTCAAGTATACTTGGAACTCTAATGATCATTTGTCAATTTCTCATTACACTTTTGTACAACTACTATTTCTGTGTTTGATTCCAGTAGAACCCTTCTGAGCAGAAACACCTAAGAAATACAAGCAAATATGACTTTTTACCTAACAATAAACAACAAATAAAATTCAGTATGAAAAGATGACAGATGTGAAAGTTCAATTCTGAATGGCAGAGAGTTTTGAACTACCTAACTGCTGCATTTCTTTAATATTTTAAGAAAAAACAGGACTTCAGAAAATACTTACCTGTCTCTAATACCATACTTACCTCAAAAATGTCTTCGAATAGCTTTCAGAAAAGTAAGTGATAATGTACCTTTTCCTTCCTGTGATCTAATTAAGCCATTTAAGTTTTGTTTATGAAACAATTAAATGAGCATCTTTTATGAAACATCTTTCAGAAATCTTTACCTGTTTCTTCTCTCTAATGAACATGCGATGGTGTAGAAACACGATGAAGGGCACAAATTCTAAAACTTTTAATTTTAAACATTTATGAACAGGGCCATGTTACTGCCCTAAGCAGAATGTGATAAACCGCTAGTTTCCTTTACAGCATGGTTTAGATTGACATTCAAATAAGAGGTTTTTAGAGGGGGTAAAGCAGGTAAGGGATTAGAAATACGTGCAGAAGAGGTACCCTTTAAAATTGCATCTTCCCATCCATCTCCAACAGGGGTAGATAATTGCACTGTGATACCATTCCAAAATTTCAATTGCTACAGCTCCAAAGAAAAAAGTAACCGAACTACTACTTTCTGAAACAGAAAAATGTCAACTGCATTATTTAAATAGCTTCCAAGAGCTAAAGCAACGTTATTCTTTACAGTATCTTCCCAAGAGCTTTTCCCTCTCTAATGTTAGATTACTCCAATTATGAACTTCCGTATTCAGGGGGTGGGGTGGTATTATTTTCCCAGCTCCTAATGATAAAGAGATTATTGTGTTACTACACCAGCAACTGCAGGTCGTGCAGTTCATCTGCCCAGTTAAGTAACAAGATACCATAGGAAGGGTAAGGAATGAAGAGGAGCAGACCAAAGGCAAAATGGAGGAAGGTGGGCATCGTAACATCTGTCAGGAAGGCAACAAATAACCTGTTTCTTATTAAATTACAATGAAAACACAGGCATTATTTTGAATCGCAAAGCGATTTTTACTTTCTCAAGAAATAAATATCCTGTATTTTAATGATACTTTCAGCTACAAATGTATACCCCATTAACATTAAGAAGAGAGCTGAGGACCTGACTTCCTGCAATGACGCCTATGTTACATTAGCTCTACACCACAGGAGCTCTTCCACAGAATCTATTTTTGTTGTCTGGCTGTAAGGTTGATACATACAATCTAGCTCCAGATTTCAACATTCCACTTGGTTCCAAAGATGCCATGACTAAGAATCTTTGCAAAATACCCTCATTTTACTTCCAATTTCTTAAATAACAATAAATTTCTACTTACATAGCAAACAAATCAAACAGTTGTCTCTCTTTTTTTCTTCTTTCCTTGTTTTTATGCCCCAAAACCACTTACAAATGTTTTCAAGTGACAAGTATTGTTTGTTAAGAAAATTTGCAACTGGTCCCTGATTTACAAGAGTAAATACTTATTCATGTACATGAGGTGTCCCAGCCAACCTGGGGCACACCAAATGTGGTTTTAAACAGAGTTCTTATACCCATCAAGTGTTGAGGTGCAACACAGTTTGACTAATTACTAACACCCATCCTACCGATTACTAATTTTAGCAAAATCTTGAAAGCAACTATATTGCTGAAGCATTCCTGCTGCTTGTCTGAAGTGCAGTTGTCCCTGGAGTAAGTTTTGCTACAGTTACTTGTCTATGATGCCAGACAATGCTGAGAGGGTTTCAAAAATGTCTTAGAGGAGTGAGGATGCTGGCGTTATCTTGGTTGTCCAGGGGTATATATTTATCCTTCATGCACAGCTCCAGGCTTCCAATAAACAAACCAGACCAGGCTGTCCTTCAGTCTTTTTTATTCAAGCATTAACAGTAACAAAGTCTCCAGTAAAATTCCACTACCTCATTGCATAGTAGTGTATAATGTGAACTAATAAATTAGCAATGTTGATACACTTTCATACTACAAAGACTGATTGATAAAATAGATAAGAATGGGAATGTTCATAAAGGGTTACATCAAGCTGCTATAGCATGACTCATGTTGGAGCTAGCGACAATTGGATAGACAGAATTATGTGAACAATTATAAATAAAATCTCACTACTTCATATGCAAGAAAGAAATGCAAGGTTAAAGAACTTCCACTACCTCTTTTTTTTTGTTTCAGCAGTGTGGCTACTTAAAGCAATGCAATACCATGAAAAAATTTTAACCCAGTGTACACCTGCATGATGCTACCTATGTTATTTGGGTTATACAAAGCCTCATATCTTGCTAAAAACTGCATTTTGTTGCATAAACAGAGCCTGGTAACATAGACAACGTTAGCAATGACACCTCACAACTAAGTACACTTTCTTTTTAGAAATTTTAATCCAACCTGTAGTAATAGGAAGTTTATTGATCAAAGCACTTCAAACATAAGTGTAGGGTGATCAGATCCCAATTTCAAGTATCTTTGTGCAGAATGAATGACGTACAGAGAAATTCCAGAATAAAAGCCTGGAAAGGTATGCTTCCAATCTTCTCTCTCTCATGAATCTGTTACTGTCAGCATCTCTGATGCAAAGGAGGAAAGTCATCTGCACCACCACCACAAACCAGTGTTTATATTTCATAAGCAGCACAGTAAAGCATACATACCAACACACAGATGGCATGGTTGTCTATTATGCCATAAAAAGATAAGCCTGGAATCAGAAAGAACATTCAAATAGAGAAATGCTGACTACTGGGGGAGGTGGGGAACCAACCAACCAACCAACCAAAGAAAACCAACCCAGGAACTTTACAGATTAAAGACTCCTAAACAAAATATTTGTCTTTTGTGAAAACTGAGACAGTCTGAAGCAACAATAGAATGTTGTTGTATGGGGGTGGAGGGAATCAAAGCAGCAAAAGATAAACTCTTTTATACTGGTTTACATAAAATCATTTATGTTGTCATTCGATTGTTTATGGAAACAGCTATTTAAATTAACTGTTCAAAACCCTCTTCAAATGTTTGCTTTTATACTAATTTGGTAAACGCAAGCCTTTTGGATATTAGCAGACATGCTAGAGTGATGACTTTCCACAGGAAAAAAGTCATATAAAAGTATTTTAAAAATGTTCAGAAAAAAAAAAGTCTCAAGGTATGCACTTATCTCTAGAGACAGAAGATTATTTGAAAGCTGAATCGCTGACAGATTAACAATTCCTTTAGCAAGAATTAACGCAATCTCTCAACGCAAGCCTTTTGGGGGCTGATTCTTCCTATCATCTTTATAGGTCATCTTTATACTAGACAACATGTCTTTTTTCCTGGAGGTAAGCAGAATACAGATTTGACAGCAAACAGATTCATTAAGCACATATAACATTTGGATAACTGAGACATGTTATGGAGTATTTTCTTTCTTCTCAAGAGTTAGGTAATGGCTGTTGCCAGGACTAATACTTTGGACTGTTCACAATAAAACTCTCTCTTGGCATGGACAGGCTATGTACATTTGGCTTATTGCCAATAAAGCAAGCAAGTCAACGTTAGTGAGTTACAATGCGTAAAAGTAATCTGAAGTCCTACCAAAGCACAAAACCCAGAATGACTCAAAGTTGAAGTAGAAGACAGCAGCTGCCATGTGGTAGGTAAAATGCTCTTGAACATGACAAACATTTGTCATGATTGAACATTTGTCAGGCGAAGAATAATTTTGTCAGACAGTGCACCACGGCAGGAGTAAAGGCTAAACAGAATGGGCTGTGTATATGGAATACCTAATATATGTACATACTCCAGAGAGGAAAAAAAAAGGACATACCTAATGTGTCTGAGTTTTAAACTCAAGCTTTTCTTTCAGTTCTGCACAGCTCAGGTTCTTTTCTGCCTGTACTACAATATGTCATATTGATGTATTTTTCAGCCCAACATCAGAAGGTGGTCAGTAAAACAAAGGCTTTTACAGTTTATTTGTTCAATTGTACAAGGGAATGGAAAAAAAAAGGATTCTGTTTCTCAGCAATATACATAAAATACGATAAAATATGAATTATGTACTTAGCTTACAGATACATACATCTATACTTACATATCCTACTATCAGACAAATCATATTAAAAAGTATACACAAGTGCTCTGAACTGAGTTCACATTGAACACACAAGCCACTATCTCAATAGCAGATTATGCCATATCCATGACATCAGTGTAGATTTATTTAAGTGATTTAAGAGCAATAATCAAGACAACAGTTAGTTTGCAAGGAATTTTGCTTTGCATGGCATTTACATCCTTTTCTCTCCAATAACTTTTATCTCAAAAGGTGATAAGAAAGGTCATGGAAAAACATCAGTGCCAATGTGCGGAACAGATGTGCTTGCCAAGCGTTGCTGTGTGTTGGTAACGGGGTTATGCTACCAGGGCTGGCCAGATTTAAACAAGGGGTTTGTCCATTTTTAACATCAAAGTACCTCTCAGCCCTGAAGTTCTTGCATCTTGTCCATTCTCACTTGGAATTTCCAACCTCTGGCCATTGCAACAGGAATATTTTTTTTCTCATTTTATCCACTTTTATCAAGAGTCGATAAAATTCAGAAATCCTTCCTGGGACCTATGGAATGCTAGCTTTTTCAACTTATGCCATTATAAACATTAGAATATTATAATGATTATTATGATAATGATAAAATCAAATAATCAAACCTAGCATCCACTATGGTATCATTAGAACATTCCTGATAAAGACTCACATGGAAGTCAGAGGTTGTATTGCATCTTGTTTTTAAAACTGCATCCTTGCAAGTGTTAAAGTTTCTTAATTTGCGAAATGAGTACCTGAAGCTACTCTCTCTTCCCCCTCTATGAATGCCTCTAAACTTGTGCCCTGACAGCATCCCAGGTACTGCTGCATGAATGCTAGCCCAGACTATATTTTGCTGTTCCAGAAGCTGTAAAGCTGTGGAAGCAGAACTGACGGGCTTTACACAAGCAAAACACAATCAGAAGGATGCTCCTGCTGAAAGAAAACAGTAGACAAAGTCAGTAAGAAAGAGCAGGAAGAGTCAGGTGAGAAACATCTGGGAAAACAAATACGCATTCCCTCAACCAGTATTGCTTGCTGCCCCTCTCAGTCTCAGTGATACACTCCTGTACCTTGTCTGCCTCTTTACCCCACACTAGTTAGCTTCTCTTTCCTTCCTATGCCCAGCCACAATCAGTGGTTTTGCAACGGCTCCAGAGCTTTATTCATTTCATCTGAAGTGCTCAACTATGAGTCCTTTCACTTTCCCCAAACCCAAACTTTCTAAGCAATAACACAACTTTGTGCTGCTGTGTAGGAAAACAGGTTTACAGAAGTCCAGATATTCCCTGTAGCACAATCTTACAGAAAAAAGAGGAAATTTCTTTGCATGAAAACAAGCAAACAAATTAAAGCCCTAAAAAATCCAAAAGCATGAGGATGATTACTTACATAAAGGTCCAAATAATGCTACATTTCAACTGACCAGACTGCTAAAGAAATAAACAGTACATTTTTACACTGCTGAGAAATAAAAAGGGAAGATAATTTACCCTGGCATACTGCCAATTCAATTAATTTTTCAATTTATGACAGAAAAGAGAGAGGGAGAAGGCAGACTTTTCCTTTCTCCGTCTCCCATTACATGCTTCTTGCTTTCCCAAAATACATGTTTTCTTTTACAGGGACTTCCTGATACCAAAGCATTCTAGAAAGAGAGAGCTTGTGATGGGCTGGCATACCATTATTTAATCTATAATTAAAGAAAACCTGTCATGCCATCTGTCACAGCCATATGCAGCAGCACATACAAATATTAAATTTAACCAATTTAATTTAGTTCAAGGGTAACAAAATCTTTGTTTTAATTGAAGACTTAAACAAAATGAGGAAAAAAGTTAAAATTAAAAATTAAGTAAAACGAGCATTTAATTCTAGGAGAAGACTGATAAAAAGACTAGTTATCTGGGTAGATGTCCTCTTAGAATGTGCTATTCATGGTAATACCTTTACAGAACAGGTAAGCACTGGGAGGGGAATCCAAAGAAGTGGCTGCCACATCCGATTCCAAACTTGGCTTGATGAAGAGGCCATTTTACCCATAAGTTTCCATGTCCATAGAACAGAACCAGCCTATGGTTTCACAGACTTGGGAGGGAGAAGGGTTGTACCCTTCAAAGGGAGAAGGGTTGTACCCTGTCCCTTCATCCCATCCTCTTTTCCCTGTCACAAGGCTCAGCATCCTAGCTTACACAGGTCTCGTCCTCAATGGATGCAACTCACTGGAAAATTCCAGGGTCTGGGAAGGGAAGGGTTTGTTTTCTTGCTGAGTTCTTTTGAGAGTTAAATTGAGTGAGGGACTAGACACAGTAAATGAGAAGAGTACAAGAGCAGGATCGACCTTTCAGCAGCAGCGAGCAGTTAAATCAGCTCACTGACACTCATTAAGGCATACCCTTGAGTTTTACAAGGGTACGGTATTAAGATAGCTAAGTACAGCCTCTTGTTTGAGAAAACAGAAATTGTTATTCATATTGTGCATTTGCTGGGTTAGGGCATAACAGTCTCATCCTACAAACGTCTACAACTGAATTCCCTATGTCTTAATATGACTTGCGCTGGATAAGCAAATTCACACAGTTTTTCTGAGGAAACAAAGATATATTAATAGCATTAATGACATGAGGTCTGGGTTCTTAAGGGTCCTGAAGTTCCCAGTCAGTAAGGGAGACCTGGCTGTCAAGGTTTAAAGCATCAGGAAGGTGATATTTCAACAGTCAGAGCTGCTAACTACTGCCAGAATCAGGAGAATGCTTTAGCTCACATTATTATTTAACAAACTGAACTGCTATTAAAAAGTTTCCCTCCATTACAAAAACAGCAGGGAGAAGCCAGAAGAAGGCACTAAGGTTCATGTTCCAAAAAGCTAACTCAGATCTCGAGGCTTCTTAAATTAAAGACAGTCAATCTTCTTTAATCTAGAATTGCTTAGCTCATCTAACAATCTACATAATCTACCACAAACTCATCTAGTTTGCCTTTACAGATCATTCACACATTTAATTATTGATTTTTTCCCCCATCTTTCAATGAAATAAAAAAAAAAAAAAAAAAAAAAACGTTGAAGAGTTGTTGAATACTTTCCACTCATTCCCCTGGAGGGAGAGTGGGCACCTGGTTTACCAACTAGCTGTATGCTATTTTTCAGATTATTTATTGTCTTACTAAGGTAATAATTACCATTTTAACCAGGCTTTCTATGCCACCAAACAAAGTTAATCAACTCAATGAAATATAAACAGGAAACTGACAAAATACATAACTTGTTAATTATTTTGCAATGATATGCTAATGTCCAGTGGATTCACACACTTCTTTTAGCTTTTACTTTAGCAAAAGAAAAATAGTTACATTGTCTTAATGTAATTTTTAGCTGAATTTCAGTACCAGTTAACACCAAGAAAAAAACGTACTAAAACCTGCAGATGTTTCTTAAGATACATCTTATTTATAACTACTAATACTACTTTTCTGTAAACACCAGTGTTACTGACACCTTAAGAAAGAATGTTGCCTTTCTTGAACTAGCAGATATTAATAACCAAAACTTTCACTCTCAGTCCTACCTGCATTTAATAACATAGGGCTGCAGTATAATGTAATTAATAATACAAGGTATGTTTAAAATATTAATCATCAAAATATGCAGCAATTCTTCTTTGGATATATCACATCACTCCCATACTGTGGTATGAAAAGCTGCACTGAATATTTGCCATACCCAGTGTTCACAAGTCTCTGTAGAAACCCAGACTTGGCTTTCAAAAATAAATATGTTAGTAAAATGCAAAATTTAAAGACAAGATTTTTATACTAAGAATTTATGAATACCTCCAAGATCTTATTTATCTATTCATCTATCTATTATACAGTTACATATACAGCAGCTCTTACTTGTTTATGCAGTAGAATATAATGTACAAATATAGAATGGCACAAGAACAGGCAAATTCCATTTCAGATAAGGAAAAAAAAACTTTCTTCCTTTAAAAAATAACAGAAGGAACCAAAGCAGGAACTTCATTTTTTATGTAAACTACAGGGGTCCAATTAATTAGTTATTAATTTAAACAACAATTACTTGTCCAGTTCAAATATGTTTCCGATTTTGTAAGCATTCTAAGCTTAAATAAATCTCTTCATATACTGTTTTTATAACTCAGTGAAGAGAATGAGTCTCTGGAAGAGTCAGTTGCTATGATGTTTACCCAGTCACAGATTAACTAGTAGTGAGTGGGGTAGGGAGTTTCCTGTTTAAGAAACCAAAACAGCTGACATTAGGCTTTGATTATTTTTTCATGTTTTACCCTTTCATTTGGCTTGACCATCTACTAGGCATCTTACTGATTATTTCCACAATGCTATTCATCACTGACTTGTACAATAGCCTTCCAGAGGAACAGTCAGAATTCTTTGTGCCCTTTTAACACCTGTCTTTCTCAAAGTGCACCAGCATCCTTCTTTCTCATCAAGTTAATTCAGTAGTTTCTAGATACCTTATCAATCTTAAAAGTCCTGTTGCAATACACACTAAGACTAGAGGGTGACAACAGCACATAGCATAACTCTGGAAAATGCTGGCCACTCCAAGCAGGCTTAATGACACCAAGATGTTTGTAAACTAAATTAAGTTAATGAATAAGGGTGAGAAGAACGTTCTGTAAAACAACTACATTCCACCATTAGGAGAAGACTTTTTTTGATCTCTGAACACAGAAAGATAAAGTTAACGCAGTTTTTATAAAAAAATGAAGAAGGTGAAGGCTGCCAGCAGCTGTGCAGTTCTAAAGTCAGTAGCTCAGAGTAAGGCAATAAATATTTCAGACTGCACTGACAACATACAACTCCCAGCATAGCTAAGGAATCCTTCTATGTAATGAATTAGCTCATTTGTATTAACCAAACCACAGGTGTTCTAAGATACGTGATAAAAACAACACCTGAACAAAACCAGGCCAAAGACAGTGTGTGCATCCTTCTTGGAAATCTTTGCAAAGAATAGTATACAAGGAAAACACTTTTGCATTAAGCAGAAATGCCAAAGAGGAAATAACAGCACTTCATACTGTATCCATCCAACTAGCGTAGAAAGAGACAATGAAAACTTAATAGCTAGACAGAACCCAAAGTCCTAGTGAAGCCTTGTTCACACTGTTTACGCTAGCTAGGCATAGTCAATGGTTCTGAAAGTAAGAAGCTGTACAAAAATAAGATATGCAGCCAGGCATCATGTTTCTTAACACTTTAATTTCAACAATAGTTTCACACACAAGAACTAGAGCCAAAGCCTAGACTTGCCGTATTCCACTTTGTCTCTCTTTTTCCTATAACCACTCGTCCCTCAGTTACATCACTTCTGTAGTTATTAACTAATCTTTTTTTTTTTAATGTTTATTTACGTTAATTGACTTGGCTTAGCTGCACAACAGCATGTGGCTACATTACAGCAAGAGAACTGACGATGAGTTCATTTTTCCTGATGTACAGCTTGCATTTTTAGCTAGCACAAGAATATTTGAGTAGGTGTGGTTTGTAAACCCAGGAAAAAATGGTTTACCATATGTAGTGGATATAGCTAGTACCCTCCCCGCAAGCAGTACACAGTGCTCCATTTCAAAGTTACCAGGTGGCCTGGGGTGCTTCTTCTGCCCCAGTGGGCAAAGCAGCTATAGTTACTGGTGCTCCACAATATATTCCTCATCTTCATAACACAATTTCAAGTCTCCCAGAGCTCAGTCTTCTGCAAGAAAGGGAAGTTGAGGGTAGCAGTCTGTACTTCTTCAAAGAATTCAGGACAAGAGTCTTAGTAATGATTACCTTGATCAGTATCTACTCTCTTGCTTTGAGCTTACGTGCAGAATGTGCACTTCCACATTCTACTTCTTTTTGGATCATACATGAATTAGAAGCAAAAGAATACTAAACCAGGGACAGTGAACAACAGAGGACAAGTCAAAGACTGAAAGAGTATTTCCTGGAAATGTGATTGAAGCAATGGAAAAGATATCGGAATCACAACTTCCTAGTGATTGCAAAGTTTTGCTGCCTCTGCTTTTTTGCTTGGGAACCTGCAAAATGAACTGTGTACTCTCATCTAGGCCGTGGGACAGACACTGAACAATCAGATACATTGGCTGATTCCCTTAGGTCAGAGAAACTTTGGTCATTTCATGTTCCAAAGATCAAGACAGAATCACCAGAAGAGTTGTGCAGACTCACAAGTTTCCTGAGCTGGTGGCAAGTCTAAAAACAAATGCAGAAAACATTTGCGAGGGAAAAAGACAACTTTAGAAGTTTCAGATTTTTATCTATGTCTTGTGTTTTATTCAAGAGAACACAGACTGGACCCAGGCTGTTAGTGAATGTTTATGGGCATCCGCTATTGCCACCAAGTTACTGAAAAAGCTGTACTCCCACTAACTTAAAACAGGAATAAAGCAGATAGTTGCAGTTATGTTCATTGTCAGCAAAAGAAGTGGTCCAATGAGACGTCAATTAAAAAAGTTCACTTCAACTAGATTCTGCTTTTAAAGGAAATACCTGGATATGGCTTTGTTCTGCATGATAAACAATACTTTGTACACAACTTTCCTGATACCCTTTATGGTTATTTTTCTTTTCATTTGTGATACACATCATTTTAACAACTATTTAGAATGGCTCCATTGCTTCATCCTAATGGGAAATTAATCTTAAGTAAATCCAAATGACATCATACTTTGTCAAGATAGTTTAAAAGTTTGTTTGAAATGTTGCAAGTTTATATCTCCTAATGCTCTTTACATCAAAGTGAGAGAGATGGGTCTGGAAATGCATCTTGAATGTAGAGGGATGTGAGTCAGTTTCTGAAGCATGAACCCATTCTTACTTCCATTCTATCATGGAGGTAAGTATTTTATGAAGAAAACAACTATTTTTTAAATTAGTATTCAAAAAGGAAAGCATGGTGTTTTCCAAAACATACAGTGGATGATACAAAAGGTTTTTCAAGCACATCCAGCATTCTGAGCGCATGGTGTTGGATATCCACACACAAATCTTGTTTGAGATCACTAAGAAACAGAGTGGGTGATACAGCATGGACTGAGAATATTGTCATGCCAGAATATTGTGTCAAGCCATGTTGTGTCACTGCACACAGAACATAGACTGTTTTGGTCCCAATGAGATCAGTGTGGGCTCAAAAAGGAGGCAAACATACTATAAATCTCCAATGCTTCAGGCTTTTTGACTATCACACATTCTAACTTAGATTATGAGAGGAATTAAAACCCCACAACCCTGTGTAATGCAAAGCAGCAGGGCATCCTATAAGAATTATCCATTTAGTTCTACCTTGCTGGAAAAAAAATTGTTAAAATTCTTAAGTGTTCCTGAAAAAAACCCCAAAGCTTAAAGATTGACCCTGAAATATTAGTTCATATTTTTAAACATGTAATTTTGGATCAAATGGTCAGAATGTGAGTTGCATAAGAACACCCGATTTTAATCCTGCAATTTGGGAGAAAGATAGTAGTCAGAGAAAGTGTTTTTCTGCACATCACCTCAGTCTAGGCCAGTGTTCCTCAATCTGTGATCTATATGGCATCATAGAGCGTTCCTCAGCACAGCCTCCTCTGTTGAGGTAGTAGTGTTATGTATGGTGATACAACACTTTCTGCCGGTAAGATTTAACATCCCACAAACTCCTTGTTTTTTAAGCAGTTTCATATCCAGGGCTGGACAATTCTGAAGGGTCATCTTTAGATATCTGTTGCATCTGCCTTCTTCAAAGGCATGTCATGTCCACTTACTTAAAAGATGCAGCTGCCAGATAATATTTCAGGACAAACTGGTGCCATTTTAACATTACATAAGGGGTAAAAATATTCTCAAACATTAATGCAGCTACTTGTCCATGAGTATAATAGTTGGGAGTTTGGACTCCACTAATCGCCCATTCGGGATGGACTTTTGGATCCTTTCCTGCTTCTCTAAGTTATCACTGGGAAGGTATTGTAAAAATAAAAACATGGGATGGAAACAAAGAAGGGATACCCAATCCACAACTCAGACCAGCATGACATTCCAATGTTAATAAGACTAAAATTTTCCATTGGAGCATCCCCATGCTAGCTCCAAAGGGGCTGGATATATGCTGGTTTTACAGGTATATTGATTCGTATAATTCATAAGATATGTATAATAAGCTTGGTGTTTAAGGATATCCCCTGTAAGGGATAATGGGTAAAGGGTATTCCACACCACTCTTGTTTACTAAAATTTCCACTTTCGGGAAAAGTGATGTTGCAAGCTTTGTCGCTATTTTGCCATCCCTTTGAAAGATATCCCAGCACGTGCACATATCTTAAATTAAGGTTCTGAGACTATCAATAAACCAAGTTTCAGGAGGATCCCCTAGTCCTGAATCACAAGCGATCATTTTAGAACAATTAAAATGGGGTCTCTCAACTTCCCTGACAGGTGGATCAAACTTAGACTCTGTGAAAACTCATCCCATTTTGGCCCCTGACCCTACTCACATCAAATTATTTCTGTCTTGAGGGATTATATGAGTCTAATTCGGGAGTAGGATACACCATTTTGGGTCCCACTGAGTGGAATAGTTTGCTTCACAGAAATCAGGTTTTGCCAATGGATCAAACAGAGGATCCCATGGGTAATAAGAGGAGTATGTCCTGGCGTGTTTGTCAAAGGTGACATTTCTAGGAGGTATGTCCCCTTTGGTGCTGGTAAATAAGCAGTTTGATCCATCTATCAGAGAAAGAATAGAGATATTAAACGGTGGGCTGGTAGTTTTACACACCACTGTTCAAGACAACTCCAAGTCTTTGGTTTGTTTTGGAGGTTTACTCCAGACTGTATCATTGGCCAGTTATTCTTGACAGCCTAGTTTTTTTGACAGGAGTGTTACAGAGGTGGAATTAGTCATACTAAAGATAAATGACAGATTTACAGGTGACATAAAAAGCCTTAAGCCTTCTTCAGCTGATCTAGGTAGGGTAATGCACAAACCTTTATTTTGGTAACCCCACATCTTAACAAAACCCTCAACTATCTCCCAAGCCACATTTGGCTTGTGGTTCCTCTAACACATAGGGAGAGACAAAGAACATAGGACCAAATCCAGAATTGCCAGTGCTGACCAAAATTGACAATCATGGTTTGGTCATCCATCTCCCTGTCTCACTCAGATTAGGAGTACAAATTCCTGAAAATAGCATCAGCTTCAACTTTCTGAGGTGGAGGATGCTCCCATTCTGTAAAATGAACAACGGAAAAGATACTGATCCTTTCCAGTTGGTAGTTAAAAGGATGGGACAATACATCTGGTATTAATCTTGTGTTCCTTTCCATTGGCATCAGCAGCTACCCATGAATAGGCATTCAGTGCGGTTTTAAGGATCAGAGGCACCTTCCCCACTGTTGGGAGGTCCACCAGAACAGGTTGTCCTTGATAGTGTATGGGTTTTATGGGGTCCTTTTTTTCTCTCTCTCCATCAGACTCCCAGATGCCATAGCCACATTAAATGGACATCTCCCACACAGGGTGAGGTGCCTGCCAGGACTTTAAAGGGCCCTCATAGGGTTATTGACTGTTGCCATATAATTTTTTCAGCCTTCCACAAGGCTAAACTGATGACAAAAAGACCTTTCTCCCAGACCAAGTATCGCTTTTCTGCATCTTTAAAGCTGTGTGAATGAAACCCGATGGGGCAGGTCAGACCCTCCAGTCCCCACTACTATATATGTATAGATGCCCCATGGACTGCAAAACCCCATTCAATTTGGAGAGGATCTGTTGGGTGTATTGGGCCTAAAGCTTGATATGCCCCTGCTTCAAAAACTAATAATTTTAGGGCTTTGTCATGAGTAGGGGTCCAATTCCAGGTAGCTTTTTTGCATGTTAAATCATATAGGGGATGAGCTATGATAGAAAAATCTGGAATATGTTTCCTCCAGAATACCAGCAAGCCTAGGGTATGTTGCAGCTCCTTTTTGTTTTCTGGGATCTTCATTTGCTCTAAGGTAGCCAAGATTTCAGGGACATACACACTGCTTCTCCCTTCCACCATATGCTGAAAAACTTCACCTCAGGGGAGGGGAGTTGTACCTTTTCTGCTGGAACCTGAAGCTCTAAACTTTCCAGGTGAGTAATTATTTTCTTTTGGGTTTATCTCACTGTAGCGGCATCAGACCTCCCACCAACACATCATCAATGTATTGGTACATTTTCACTCCCTGATTTCTGATCTTGGCTTGATGTGCCAAGGTAGGCAAATGCCTATCCTTGGGGCAAATGAGTAAAGGTGTATTGTATACCTTCCCCTGTAAATCCAAATCTATCTTGGTTGCCTTCTTGAAGAGGATCAATGAAAAACATATCTTTTACATCGATCACTGACAATATATTTCTGTGTACTGTGCAAAAGAAATGTAAGCAGATGTTCTTCCCCATACTTCATAGACATTAGTGCCCTTGCATATGAATTGTGACTTTTTTCTTTGAAATCTAGGTAACTGAGTTTGCTGGGTACTCTTACATCTTGCATGAAAAAATTTGTAGCTGAAGAGTTTGCTGTACCTGGAGGGCAAATCCTGATCATGGGCACAAAATTACTAATAGGTAGGACTGGGAAGATCCTAGGATCCTGGGATCTTAGACAGAATTGTACAGGACACCCAGAATTACTTAACATCTCCTGTTTTGAGGGCTGTTAGACCAGCAATAGGATGATTATGCAATTGAGCTGCTTTTGGCTGGGATAGAGTTAATTTTTTTAATTGGAGCTAATATGGGGCTGTGTTTTGGATTTGTGCTGGAAACAAGGTTGATAATTCAGGGATGTTTTCATTACTGCTGAGCAGTGCTCACACAGACTCAAGGACTTTTCTGCTTCTCACACTGTCCCGCCAGTGGAATGGCTGGGACTGTATAAGCTGGGAGGAAGCACAGCTAGGACAGCTGATCCCAACTGACCAAAGGGATATTCTGTTGGGGGTTTGTGTGAAATTAAATCTGAAGGACAGGCTGTTTTTTAGGAGCCTGGGAATGACCTCCAAAGTTTAGTGGAAAACAATAAGGCCCCAAAGTTATCTAATTAAGAGGAAGCTTTAGTCAAAGCTAAGAGGAAGCTTTAGTCAAAACAAGGTGCTGCCCCTGCACTGTGGCCAGTCACAGGAGCCCCACGAACAGCTGGTGTTTACCAGTGATGGAACAGCAGAGGTGTGGGGACAGAATGCCTTGGCCAATGATTGCTGGGCAAGTACTTGTGTTGTGCCGCATGTAACCACCTTTAACAATATATAAACTTGGAAAAAAGAGCAATAAATGCCTGCTTCAGCTAACTCATATTGAGTCATCTGATGCTTTCCGAAGGTCCATCTCCCTGCAATATTCCATATCATATGACATCATGCTCAGCATATAAAGCTGTGGAAAGAAGAATAAAGAGGGGGAACATTCAGAGTGTTGACATTTTTCTTCCCAAGTAACGTCTCTCAACCTGTTTTTGATGCAACCCAGGACAGGGTTGGCTTTCTGGGCTGCTAGCACACACTGCTGACTCATGTTGAGCTTTTCATCAACCAGCACCCTCAAGTCCAGCGTGGGTCCTCCACAGGGTCCCAAGTCCTGCCAGCAAACCTGCTCCAGCCTGGGCTCCTCTCTCCATGGGGCCACAGGTCCGGCCAGGAGCTTGCTCCAGCTTGGGCTTCCCATGGGGTCACAGGTTCTCTAGGTGTCTCTATCTGCTCTTGTGTGGGGTTCACCACAGGCTGCAGGTGGAATCTCTACACCCCATGATCCTTCCTCCATGGGCGGCAGGGGGACAGCCTGCCTCACCATGGTCTTCTCCACGGGCTGCGGGGGAATCTCTGCTTTGGTGCCTGGAGCACCTCCTGCCCCTCCTTCTGCACTGACCTTGTTGCCTCCAAAGTTTCTCCCACCTTCTCACTCCTCTCCCTGGCTGTAAAAAGCTCTTCCAGTTGTTTTTTTTTTTTTCCTTCTTAAATATGTTATCACAGAGGTGCTACCGCTGTTGCTGATGGGCTGGGCCTTGGCCAGTGGCAGGTCCATCTTTGACCCAGCTGGCATCAGCTCTATCAGACACAGGGGAAGCTTCTAGCAGCTTCTTGCAGAAGCCTTCCCTGTAACCGACCCACCCCCGCTACCAAAACCTTGCCACGCAAACCCAATACAGATACTGACGTGATTCCTCAATCCAGCAGAGTCGTAGGTGCTTTTATAATAACTTTATAACCATTGCTCCTGGCATTTCGGAGACTTGCTTTCCTTGCCCAGCAGTGCTGCAGTTCAAGGTTCCTGTTCTGAGGGTTTGACTGTCAGGGCCACTGGTGTTGTCAGGCCAGTTCTACTTCCCTGTTCAGCACATGCAGCCAACGAGCATGCAGAGAGCATACAGGGGCGTACCTCTTGGGCTTTTTGGCAGGCATGGATCTAGGGGTTTGGTACTGTAACAGTGGTCTCCATCCCAGTTTCCAGGGTCAATGCCTATCACTCTACATCCTGCTCAGAGGAACACAAGTGTCCCATACGTCTTCCTCCTCAAAGACTGTGATTCCAGGCACAGCTTTGTACAACACAGCTGGTTTACCCAGTAGATATTCGTAGTTACTCTTATTTGTGTATATTCAGCTCAAAGAATGTCTGTGCATAAGGTAAAACTTGCCTTTTGCCCTTTTGTTGCCTCACTCTGCCCCGTGTTTTGCTGACGGGCAGAGAGCAAGCGGCTGCGTGGGGCTCAGATGGGGCTGAGGCTGAACCACGACTGTCCTTTTTGGCGCCCAACGTGGGGCACGAGGAGTTGAGATAACGATAGGTCCGACCCAAGTGTGTTTAACAAAGCTTCGACAAGTGTTTATAATGATGTTCAAGCAATCTCTGCTCACCGTGATGTTCTGCTTGGTCACCTGGCTGTGGTATGTGAACCCCTGTTTACTCTATGCAATCCCCGTGGTGCTGTTTGTCACCTCTGGGAGGGGGGTTTGTGTTCTCATCCTGTTCTATTGTCTGGTCTCAGCCTATGGTAAGATCACATCGGGGGTCATGAGCGTGAGCTGGTATCTGTATGTAGCATTTCTGTGGTGCCCATACCTTGGACAACACATCTTGGAACTGTTTAATAATTGCAGCTTGTCTATGGGGC
>VWZZ01000506.1:2362-16421 GCA_013399095.1 Psophia crepitans
CCGGCTGTCCCGGTCCGGCTGTCCCGGCCCGGCTGTCCTGTCCCTGCTGTCCCGGCCCGGCTGTCCTGTCCCGGCTGTCCTCGTCCGGCTGTCCTGTCCCTGCTGTCCTGTCCCGGCTGTCCCCTCCCGGCTGTCCCGGGCCGGCTGTCCCGGTCCGGCTGTCCTCTACCTCTCTGTGCTGCCCCTGATGCTGCTTTCCCAGGGCTTGAGACAATTCTGTTGTCTGTAGGCACAGATAACTAAGACATGATAACATCTGCATCAAGTGCATTATCTATATATAAAACTATTTCTTAGTGTTGAACTAAATATACAGGTACATAAAGATTCTTTGAAAGGTGCTTAGCGGCTTGAAATATTAGTACTCTCCTCAGATATAGATTAGTGGTTGTGTTTGAACAGTCCATGCGGTAAATTGTGGTGCTGGGTGATAAATTATATTTCTCGTGTACCAACTTTCTGAAACACTATCCTGCCCCATCTTTCTGTTCCACGCTATGCCTGAGGATGCTGGAGACAGTTCTGCTCTGCAGAAATCTGAATACCGTTTTTGTTAAGCACCTGGTTTTTATCAGTTTCTGGATTGCTTGATAAAGGTAAATCCGACCGCGTTTATCTTTAAATGAGTTTCTATATTTTTTCCTCTGCTTTTTAAAGAAACAATTAGTCCATCAACACGTGTTACGCATTCTGAGCTTTCCCAGTCTATTCTTCACTATTTCCTTGTTAGAATTTTCCCAGCGTCTCGGTTTTTTTCCCAGTATCTCTTGGCCATCACCATTTGAACGGAAATATCCCAAACTCAAATATTCCTGTGCATCTGAAAACTGCCAGTGTTTATTTGTGGCGAGGAAGAATAAAGGAGAGAACACTTTTGCCGAAAGGATTATCTTCCAGTAACTGATGCTGTTTGTTCCCTCGCTCCTCACAGGGCTGTTTTGGCTCAGACTTTGCCCTTTCTCCTGCACTGCGGCCCCGGCTGCTCATCCTTAGCCCCCCCCTCGCATTATTCACAAAACCTTGCCCTAGATGTTCCTGCCGTCCGCCAGTTGCAAGTGGCTTTTTCATCCCTTCCAATGAGACGTTGCTCAGAGATGACAAGCTGCTTGCCAGTAACCCAACCCGACTATTCGGAGTCTCCGGGCACTAAAAGGAGCGGACTCCTCGCATCAGAGGAGCTCCCCCGTGGCTGCCTTCGGAGTGGAAACAGGGCTGTGCGGGTGGACGGAGGATTCATCTAACAGGGAGAGCAGGGCTGGAAAGGACTTGAGACATCGGTTGTCCTGACAGTCTGTCCCGTTCTTCAAGAATCCCAAGTAATGGGGATTTCTCAGGCTACCTAGGCAATCTCTTCCAGGGCTTACAGGTACAAAAGAACCCTTAATGACTAGCCTTAATCTGCCTTTTTGTCTTTTAAATCCTTTGCTTCTCATCTTATCCCCGCTAGACACAGCAAAAAAAAAAAAAAAAGATCACTCCCTTTCTTCTGCTAGCAATCCGTTGGTATTTAAGACTCCTGTCTTGTCTCCTGTCTTCTCTAGAAAAAGCCCCATCATATTTTGGAGCGGAATATGCAGAGAAAGCATTATGTCCAATGGGACAGATAATACATCTCTTTTTCCAGGGCAGAAGATTTTGTCTCCGGCTCTATCAATCTTGCAGACTTTTGCATAAAAGGCTCTCTGATTTATGGAGGATTTTTGGATGCAGAAACCATACAAAATAGACTAATCTCAAATGGGTTCAGTGATAAGATCAACCAGACAACTCACTGATGGCAGATAGAAAGGCAATCAAAAAAGAAATTGGAGTGTTTTGGGGTTGTTTGGGGTTTTTGAGCTATAAAATCAAACTACTCCATTGTGAAAAAAGGGGACTCAAACCACTGGTAAATGCTGCACAGAGGAATTATTAGACAAGCGATAGAGGCTGGCAGTGTCCCAAAACACAAATTGTCTCCGAGACCAAAATATCTCTAAGTAAGCAGGGAACATATTTATGAGTAGTGGTGATTTTCCAGCAGATCTCATCTTGTCATAATGGTCATTTAAGAACAGGGGCCTGCGCTGAGGCATTAAGCTTTGGCAAGCAGCACACAGCCCAAGAAGATAAAGGACGAGCGTGAGGAAGTTTTCCTCAGAGAGCTTCCCACACACCTTCTCCTCTGTTTGCCTTCTCCTCTGTGCTTGTCATGCCCACTCGTTCCCATACCAGGGGAGGACACGGCTGCCTCCCTCGGCAGCCAGCCTCACAGCACAAGCACCTCTCCTCCAGCCGTTGCTGGTAAGGACTGGTGGCACCACAGCACCGTGTCAGCCCCAGCCACAGGCTGCCCATGTGAGAGGCTCCCAGAGCTTCTCCCCTGTCCTTCTGGCATCTTTAGTGCCAAACTTGTCCTCCATCGTGCCAGGGTGCAGCATCCTGGCTCTCCTCTCATGTTCTGACAGTGCACCGCGGAAGAGGTGCGCTGTGGGGCATGGCCGCGCAGACCCGTCACCGGTGCCGTGCTCGGTGTCAGCTAGCTCGTACCACTGGGGTGGCAGGGGCACTGCGCTAGGCGACTGCTCCCACCCACCCAGCCTGCTGAAGAGCCCCATCTCCCAGCCACCAGCTGCGTGGCAGCACCTTCGCTGCGGTGGTGGGAGACCCACGGCCCCTCTGCCCGGAGGGAGCGCACGCCCGTCCTCCCCTCCGCGCGCTGCCGTGCTGGCGCTCGGAGGAGGGACGCGTAGCTCTCCGGCTGGAGCGTACGGTGCAGTAGCCCCTGCGGAGGAGGCAATGGGAGCCTGACTTTCTGGCACCGAACATCGCTCCTCCCAGCCCCGCTCTTGCCTTCTGCATTCAGCGGTCGTCGTCTGCAGTGCGAGGAGAGCTCGGAGAGCCGGGAGAGCAGCACAGGTCTGGCTTTCCCCGGTCAGTCGGCAGAGCTGTGCTCCCATCCTCTCCTGTCCTTTGTAACGGCACCCTACCGATAACGGCGGGCCAAAGGAAGTAATCATTTCCTGCGTCCTCCCCTGAGCCAGGCTTCCGAGCGCCGGCTGGCTCCGGGGGCACGCGGCAGGGACGCCCTGGAGCCGTGCTGCCCCTTGCAGCGGGGCCCGAGGGACGCAGCTCAGACTCCGACCTGTCAGTGCGAGCTGCCGGGAGGGAACTGCAGCCCGGGAGGGCGTCGAGGCGGCGTAGCTGTGGGAGAGCTGCAGAGAACCAGAAGGCAAGGTGTTCCAAATCCTCATCCACTCCGAGTTCAGACTCCTGTTCAGTGCCTGCTCACCTACCTCAGCGTTAAATTCCCAGTCGTTCCTCGGCAAGGATGCCCGAAGCACTTCCCGATCCCCGTGGGGAGACGGTCGCAGCTGTATCCTGGTGCCTGGGGGGATGTGCTGGCCCATCCCTTGCAGATGCTGCTGCAACAGGCAGCGCACTCGCCGTGGGCAAGGTCTGGTTTCTGCTCTGTGCTCTGACGAAGGGAATATAAATCCTCCTTACAGAGAAGTGTTATGATTCAGCTGGAAACTATTTTGGGATTCCAAAGGGAGAATCTCCAGCACAAGAGGAAGCAAAAACCTCCCGGGCGTTAGAAGCGAAGGACTCGCAGAGCGCCGTTTGAAGGATCCAGCGTTTTGCTGGAGTACCCGAGCGGCCTTGCTGCTGCAGGCGCCGGGGGTGCCGGGGAGCGGTACGTCAGCGCCGCAGACGGGGTGATGCTGCTCCTTGGTCGGGCGATGGCATTTGAACGCTACTGCTTCTCTTGTGCTCCAGAAAGCAGCTGCGACTCCAGCCAGCACCTCACCAGCTATGTGAGGTGTGTGTCTGTCCCTGCAGCCCCACCGCTCCCCTCCACACCAGGCCGTCGGTACCCTGCGGGGTACACCAGAGGTCTCGCGGGTCACTGTGGGCGGCTGCACCCCTTCTTGTGAACACCAGAGTCTGCGGGGAGAGGGAGCATCTCCTAAGTGCCTGCCCTGCAGCAAGGCTACGGCATGGGCTCGCACCGGCTGGGTGACGAGCGCCGCAGCGGGGAGGGCTTGTACATCCCCCAGCTACCCGAAAGGAGACCTCACAACCAACTCTGCCCCAGCAGTCCGTCAGAAATGGGGTCTGTTCCTTCTGCAGCTCGCTTGTTTGTACAGAGGGCCGGATAGTGAGTGTCAGGGCCACAGAAGGGAGACGGGGGGGCTGCCCTGCGGAAACTGCTCCAGTGCGGGGTTAGCGCTTGCAGCCGCGCGGTGGCAAGGCGTGCACTGAAACTGTGCTGCAGGCTCACCGAGCCTCCGCTCGTTCTCACCCTGGAGTGCAATAAATTGGCCCTAGCCCATCCATTATTCATTAGTCTGTATTAATGATGGAAGCATATTACAACAGTACTTAGAGGCCCCTGCCAGAGATCCCGCGCTGGGGTGGGTGCTGCGGCACTGCACGGGAGGACGCAGCCCCTGCCCCGCAGAATTTACAGCCCCTTTCAGCCACCCAGCAGGTTTACAAGAGACTGGACACAAACAGCCCGAGACCTGCTACGTGCCAGAAAGAAATATAAAAGAGCCAAGTCCCCAGACCCATTCTTCTTTTCTTCTCCAATAGCCGAAGGATGCAGGGCCTGGCGAGGGGAAGCGTTCCCTCCGTCACGGAACGAGGAGAGCGCAAAGCCAGGCTGGGTGGGCACAAAGCTCCCGGCAGGAGGCGGTGAGGCCGTGCGCTGCTTTCCTGGGGCGCTGTGGGAAGCCCTGTGTCCCCAAACAGGAACCGCGGGGCAGGGGACGCCTTGCCGTCACAGGAGGGTTGCTTTGGGCGAGCAGAGAGACCTTCTCCCGTGACGGCGGCTCTTCTCTGGAGGAAGGGAGTTAACGCCTCGTGCTGCACCTCCTCTGAGGGCGCGTGCTGTTTTGCTCGCGGAACACCGTCGGAGGGCATTCGCGGGGCTGCAGCCGTCGGGAGGGGTCTGCGGAGACGGAGGTGACGGCGCGCTGGCTGCACGACGTGGTTATTTGCATCTTCCTTCGAATTGTTTCTTGTTACATAATGATTTGGTACACAGCGGAGCACTTAACCTAATTTGTATTGATCTCAATTGCTTTCATTTGTGCATACTTAATTCCGAGAGGTAATCAAATTGATTTTTGAGGCCTACTTTTTAAGAGGTTGTAGTAACACAGACATACAGGAGGTTGCTTTAAGTGAATCGCGGCGAAAGGAAAACATTTTAAGCCTTTGGAAATCGTTCTGATGGTCATTTCATTGCGTTCAGCATTACTGGCATAATTACATTTCCTTCACGTTGAGTTGTCTCCAGAATCAAATTGAGCAACATTTTTTAGTTCCATCCCACAGATAACTGGGTTTGGTTGACTTTGGACGACACCCGCGTGAAACCGCATACGGGGGATCGATATTCCCGGCTCATCCTGCCGAGCGCTGGAAAGGACTTACTGCTGGACTAAGGGAGTATCGGTCTCTGCTTGTCCCCTCCTTACCGCCTGCGCTTGGTTTCGCAGCTCCGAAGCAGCTTTGGCCATCAGAGTGAAAATGTCCTAAGACGGGTGGTTATCTGAGGGTGTCAGTTAACTTGAGAAGCTGCAGGGAACCAAATTTTGGGGAGATGAAGACACAGGGAGGTTTTTTCCAGCTAAAGGAGACCGTGAAGTACGGCCCTGAGAAACTTCAGACTGCTGAACAGTCCGCCAGGGTTTCTGGTTAAAAGCCCCTGCTCTGCTCGGTCAAAGGTAGAGACGCCCGAGGGGGGA
This sequence comes from Psophia crepitans, assembly GCA_013399095.1. Lineage (NCBI taxonomy): Eukaryota > Metazoa > Chordata > Aves > Gruiformes > Psophiidae > Psophia > Psophia crepitans. The sequence continues at coordinate 8,101 of VWZZ01000506.1, forward strand.
GCTGGCTTGGTGTCAGATTCCTGGGGCTGGTTTGTGGGAAGCCAGGCTTGCACTGTCTCTGTGCTTCGCGGGACAGAAAATCACAGAAGCGGTTTCATTAACGTTCCCAGTTCCCAAAGGACACTGGTGTCGGGCTCTCGGAAGAGCAATGGGACAGCTCTGCAGGCTCCACAGGTCGCCCTGTGCCTCTCTCTACAGCTTGTGGTCTCAAAGCTTGGTGGCAAAGCCCCCGTGCCCCCAAGCCTCACCGCCCAGTGCCCCCTTCCAGGCCAGCTCCCGCACGTCCGGGGCGTCGCGTCCCGCACTCCCCTCAGCTCCGGCCGCGGTGGCATCGGCCAGTGGAAGGTTTCACATCAACACCGGTCCCTTTGCTTGAGCAGTCGTCGTTTCTATGTCGGCATGCTCGCCACAAGCGGAGCTCCGAGCAGTGCTGACGCGGGCGAGCGGTTTGCACAGTCCCTGTCCCTCTTTCTCAGGTCTGGGACATGGCCCTTCTCGGTCGTACTGGCCACCGGCGGCGCTCACCCAGCCAAGCTCTGCAGATCCTGCTTTCTGAGATGCGTGCTGAGGTGGTTCACAGGCACAGAGCAGCACCCAGACCACCCAGCTCGGCCAGCAGCTCCGCTCCCCCAAGGACTGCTCAGACACCACTCCAGCTCCCGGGACCCTCCCTGTCCTGCCTCTCCTCCTCCTCGCCCTCCTCCTTCTCCTCCTCCTCCTGAGGCTGGTGACCCTTGTGTCCTCATCTCCTCCTGTCTCCCTCTGGGAGCACAGCGCAGGGGGAAGCAGAGGAGCCGAGGGAGGAGGAAGGCTGGGTGTGGAGGGGGGGTTTGGCTGACGCCTGGCGCAGGGCCACCGGTCACAGCGGCGAGCTCCACGTCAGTCCCTTCGGCCTACGTGTGGCAAAGGCAGTTTCTGCAGGAAGGAGTGGGCTTTCTGTGCGTGCACGAACGGCTGCTGGGGACCCTCGCTGCCTGCGGGGATATGCAGCGCTGCTGCTGGCTTTCCGAACGCAGGCCAGCGTTATGCGCTGCAGACCGATGGCTCCGAGCCACGCGTGTTTCAGGCGTTAGCCGTGGGGCCGGTGGCTCTCCTTCCGTGCAAAAAACCTGTCCTGAGAAAACGCCAGATCGTCTGATCCGAACCGTTGCGTTTCACCGAGCTCTCACCAGCTCCGTGGAGAACTCGCCCCGGACCGTGGGTCCCACCTCGCAGGGATCTCCCGGGTGAGCTGGGCCAGGGCTGGAGCACGGTGGGATCCACAGCCCGGCCGTGGGGTGGGCAGGGCTGCTCCGGGCGCTGGGGGCCACCGCGGCTCCTGGGGGGTGAGCGCTCTCGTGCAGGAGGGCGGAGGGCAGACCCCCCCCACGGCGGGGTTAGTGACCCCCCCACGGCGGGGTTAGTGAATCCGCTGCCCTTCGCCGGTAGTTGCCGTGCGCTCGTCTTTATGCTAGAGCAAGTTGCCCCTGCTTTGGTGTTTGTAAACAGAAGGTTTAAGGGCAGACCCTACCAGCTGAAACGCTTCTGGGTATTTTTCAGGGTTTATAGCTGTTTGTGGTGCATGGGCTGGCTGGCTGAGGGAGAAAATGGAAAATAGGAGTTATTGTTGCAGAAAATAAGACAAATGAACTATTAGTAGAAATATTCAATTTAGTGATACTCAGTGACAAAAAAAAACAACAACAAAAAGAGCTTAAATGAGAAGCGTGTGAGGGTCACAAGGAACCCAAAACACAGATGGGCTTGCAGAAATAATATTTTAAAGATCACCACTTTCCTGCGGATCCCTTCCACGGATGATGCGCGGGGTTGCCGGCGCTGGAACAGTCGCAGTACAGCTCAGCCACTGCAGCTCCTGGTTCCAGCGGCGGCGTGACTCCCCGAGCAGTGCGATACCAGTCTTTTTTCATGTGAATTGTGATGAAAGCCATTAAACGCAGGCGGTTTAGAGCAAATTTTCTCCGAGAAAGAGGGGTGTGTCCCAAGACGCGATGGGGTTGGTGGCAGACGTGAGCGGAGGCCCCGTCCTTCCCCCTGCCTGCGGGAGGGGACACGTCGCGGGTGCACCCGACACGCGTGCCCTGGCTGCAGGGGAAGCCGGGACACGGCATGCCCTGCGCTTCCCTGGCTAACGCTGGGTGGAACCAGTGCCAGCCTCACTGACCGGGGGAGCTGGCTCAGGGGTGCGGGGCATTCGGGCAGACAGCCCCTTAGCACAGCTCCGCGGAGCCGGGAGCGGTGCGGTGTCACCCAGCCGCACGGGGCGGCCGGGACCGCTGGCCGGGCTTTGCTTCCCTGGTGACAAGCGGGGCACGGCGCTGGGCTGGCACGTTTCCCAGCTGCCAGGCACCCGCACAGAGAGGTGGGCTTGGGGGAGGCCTTCTGCGAGCTGCTCCGCCGGTCAGCCAGGAGGGACGGGCGCCTGCCCCTGCGCGCGCTACCGCCGGGATCTCGCAAAATATTTCAGCTTAACCTGGGGCTCGCAAACACGCTAACGAAAAGTCCACGGCGAGCCTTGTGTATTTGAAGTTGATCATCTGAATAGCTGCCGTCTGCGCGGAGCGGGACCTTATCCGCGCCGAGAGCTGCAGAGGTTCTGGGGCTCCTTCCCGTCACCTCCTGGTGCCTCGCCGGGCTCGCCTCCTGCCTCACGGCACGTACTCTGGTGCTTTTTTATTCTGTTCTCTTATTTCGAAGCAATACCCCATTCTCTTTTAGAGCAACATTTTTAAAATATTCTCTTAGTTTTAGCTGTGGGACGAAACAGCGCTGGGCGAAGGCAGGCTGTCCCTCCCTGGGGACACAGCCCCGCAGCGCGCTGCCAGGTCTCTGCGTGGCTCCTGACGCCGTTCCGCTTCGGTCAAGGTGAAGTCAGGCTGCACTGAATCCGTTTCTGAGCTCTTTCTGTATTGTTTCTATGTAAAGTGTCTTTAGTCCACTGTAGAAGAAAAGGGAAGGGTTTATAATTGCGTTTTTTTCCCAGCTGTGGCTTTCAGCCCCGGCCAGTTGCCCATTTTCTTCCACAGAATGTGTTCAGTGCTAACCGCAGGTGAGAGATCAGGTTGTTCCTGAGGCAAGATGGCCCCTTCCCTTCCCTTCCCTTCCCTTCCCTTCCCTTCCCTTCCCTTCCNNNNCTTCCCTTCCCTTCCCTTCCCTCTGCTACGGAACCGTCTCTCTGTGGGCAGCTTTCCTGGATAATAACTTCAGTTTGTTAGAGCGCTCACTCCGGTTTCCCTCTGCTGATAAATGCACGTCAAGGAGCAGCATTTGCCTTCACGGTGCCTTTTCGAGAGCAAACTCAACGGTTCAAGGAAAGTATTTACTGAATGCATCGAAAAGCACCTACCTTTGCATTATTTATTAGAAGATACCACTAACTGTAAAGCGCAGAGTATCTCGCCATAAATTAGTGATGTTAGGAAACACGAGACACCTCCCAGCGCCCCGGAACCTATCAGAAACTGCGGCAGAGCTGCAGGCGCTCGTCACGTCCCCGGCGCTGGGGACACCGCCGCCTGGATTCCAGGCAGCAGCCGAAGTGCGGTGGTGAATGCACAAATCCAGCCTGGAATCTGATTTTTCATCTCGGACAGGCAGTAAAACATGATCTGTGGAGTGCGGTGGAGATGCGGGCAGAGACCCCAGATTCTTCCCGCATGATGCCTTTGGGCTAATGACCTGCGCTGACCCGAGTCTGGCCACGGGGACGGGCTCGCCCTGACGCCTCGGCGTGCCCGCGCAGGACCGTCCGTGCCGCCGCGGATCCCAGCAGCTGCCCGGCGCTGGCCGCTGCCTCCGGGAGAGCCGTGCTGGGAACCGCCCCAGGCACTCACCCGTAGCCCCTCGCGCTGCGTCGGGCCCAGCTCCCGGCGCACCCTCCTCTTACCTGTTGGCCACCGCTGGGCTGGGCCAGGCTGCCCGCGGTGCCGTGCTCAGGCCTGGGGGGACCGGTACGGCGCTGACCGCGGGCCGGTTACAGACATTTCCGTTGGCCAAGTCTCACTTCTTGGTTCCCATTTCACTTTCTAGACCTGCAGAATTACTTAATAGCGCTGCTTAAAACCCCGTCCACCCATCAATTCGCTCTGCTCGCTGTGACCCGGCGCGTTACCTAACCCTGTCAACATAGGGATTTTTTATCTCACTGCCCCGNCCAGATTCTTCCCGCGTGATGCCTTTGGGCTAATGACCGGCGCTGAACCGAGTCCGGCCACCGGGACGCCGGGACGGGCTCGCCCTGACGCCTCGGCGTGCCCGCGCAGGACCGTCCGTGCCGCCGCGGATCCCAGCAGCTGCCCGGCGCTGGCCGCTGCCTCCGGGAGAGCCGTGCTGGGAACCGCCCCAGGCACTCACCCGTAGCCCCTCGCGCTGCGTCGGGCCCAGCTCCCGGCGCACCCTCCTCTTACCTGTTGGCCACCGCTGGGCTGGGCCAGGCTGCCCGCGGTGCCGTGCTCAGGCCTGGGGGGACCGGTACGGCGCTGACCGCGGGCCGGTTACAGACATTTCCGTTGGCCGAGTCTCACTTCTTGGTTCCCATTTCACTTTCTAGACCTGCAGAATTACTTAATAGCGCTGCTTAAAACCCCGTCCACCCATCAATTCGCTCTGCTCGCTGTGACCCGGCGCGTTACCTAACCCTGTCAACATAGGGATTTTTTATCTCACTGCCCCGTGCCGACAGCCTTATCGGGCTATTTTTACATCTGGGTGTGCTACAGCAGCGGCGTTGGTTTCAGCCCTTGATGTTCGCCCTGTGCTAATACCTACAGATCAGCTATTAGTACCGATTGTTTGTTAGGCTCCATTAGCGTCGCGTGGCACAGCGGCGGTGCAGCGCTGCCGCCCTGCCGGCCCCGAGCCCTGGCGGGCATTTCTGGCTGGCTTCGCCCTTGGCCTTGGGAGATGCCCCGGGGAGGGGGACGGCGCTGGCCCCCCGCAGCACGGCCGGCTCCCCCGGGCTGTGCAGCCACCCTGTGCCATGCAGCCCTTCCCACCGGCCACCCCGGAGCCCGCTGGGGAGCGGGGAGGCTGCCCTTGCTGAGCCTCCCGCCCCGGAAAGCAGAGGGTCAGGCTCCAAGGCAATAAGGACCGTCTAGAAGGAAGGGGAGATGCATTCTCCGATAAAAGACATCTGCTTTAAAAAAGCTTTGCAATCCTGGGTATTTTAGACTATTTTGTCCTCCTGGAAGGACCTTCAAAACGCGTGCTGTAAACGCAGACGTAGATAAACCCAAATCCCAGGCCAGGTTTCCAGACAGCTCCGTTGGCTTTGTACCCAAGACCTCCCTTGCGCAGCCTGGCCGTGCCGTAGCCGGAGAAGCATCCCCGGTGCACGACGGGCTGCTGCCGTGGCCGAGCCCCAGCGGTCTCTGCGTGGAGTGGAGGGAGAAGGGAGCGGTGCCAGGAGTCAGGCTGGGGTGGAAACCCAGGGGAGGAGGCGAGAAGGGCCGAGGTGACCCAGTGCTAGACCCGCTGCTGTGGCAGCCCAAAGTCACCTCCAGAGACAGGCTCTGGCAAGCGCCGCCAGCAAATGTCGGGGGGAAAAAACCAGCCCATGTGTATGGGCAAAGCTGCACCTTCAGAGGGAATTTCTGCCTGGGAGCGTCGCCTCGGTTCTGGGCTGACCAGTGAGGAGCCTCACGCGGGGCAGCCATGTAACGCCATGCCTGGTTTCAGCGACGCTCCGGAGTTCGCCTCTGGAAAACGCAGTCGCTGCAGTTTGGGACTCAGCTGAGCAGCAGTGATGAAGAGGAGGGAGCTGCGCTGCGGCCCATGGCTCTGCAGGGGGTGTGGGGTGCCCGGGGAGGTGCAGGCGGGGGAAGAAGCTTTGGTTGTCCTTAAACCTTGCGGTCAGGTGCCAGCTGCCAGACGGCTTTGGGGCACGGGCGGCCTGGGGCGGCCCGGACGGGAGCTAGGGGTGCGTGGAGAGCTGATTGCTGACGAGGGACACGTGGCCCCAAGAGCAGGTACGGCTGCCCTTTCCGCTCAGAAAGCCACAATTTCACATCTATTTTTTTTTCATAGCTTTTCACCACTGTGGCCTGCGAGAGACCGCCTGAAAGTGCAGATGTACCGAGAGCTGTCGAATTTGGGGCGCACTAGATGGCTAGAACCTGTTGGTAGATGCTACGCTAGGTAGAACCTGTTGGGGATGGAGAAGACGAATGCGGGGAGCGGAGCAGCCCGTCCTGGCGCAGGCAGAGCAAAGCTGGGAGCGGAGTTCGGCCGTGTGTCCTCCCCTGCCGAGGGGTTTTGCCCGTCGGTCTGCGTCCCTGGGTGTATCGCCCCCACCTCTCGGTCCCGTGGACATCTTCTGGGAGGGGTTCTGCTGGCAGGGGTGCTGCGAGCATCCCTCCTGCCCGCCCGCCCACCGCTGGGTGGGAGTGACGAGGGGAAACGGGTGCAGCGTGGGGTGCGGGCAGCGGGTCCCAGCAATGTCGGGCAGGCCGGGCAGGCAGGTTTTGGGGGTGTGAGCACAAACACCAGCGTAGCCCCCTTGGGATCCTGCCGCGGGGGTCCCGCGTGCCGGCACGGTGCTGGCTCAGCCGGCGGCTGTGCACTGCCGGCTCTGCGGGTCTCGCGGGAGGGGGACGGCTCGTGCCCGCTGCGTACCGGTCTCCGTGCCCGGCGCGTCTGGCGGGGTCTGCGGGCAGCCACGCGCATCCTGACGCTCGCTTTCTCTGTCTCTGCCCACCCCTTCCCAGCCTGCAAACGCAAAGAGCAAGAGCCAAACAAAGAGCGGAACAACTCCCAGAAGAAATCTCGCCTGGTTTTCACGGACCTCCAGCGCAGAACGCTTTTCGCCATCTTCAAGGAGAACAAGCGCCCCTCCAAAGAAATGCAGATCACCATCTCCCAGCAGCTGGGCCTGGAGCTCACCACCGTCAGCAACTTCTTCATGAACGCCCGGCGGCGCAGCCTGGAGAAGTGGCAGGACGACCTGAGCTCCGGGGGCTCCTCCGCGGCCCCCAGCACCTGCACCAAGGCGTGATGGCGAGCGGCCGGCGCGGCGCGGCACGGCGCGGCAAGGGGAGAGAGCAGCTTCGCAGCGGGGCCCTTCGCTGATGACTTAAAGCACAATCCTCCCGGAAACGAACCCCAGCCCAGCTGTAACACACAGGACACTTCTTACGGCTTTTAGTCAGTCTTAGCAGGCGCAAGGTTAAAGTTAACCTCTTCCTACACAATACTAAGCTCAGGACAGGCGAAGCAGGTCTGAAACGTAGGGGAGTCGTTCGTGAGGCAAGTTTCTCCTGAGCCCAAAGAGCCCCGGCCGGCGGGCGTGCCACTGCGAGCCTGCGCAGCCTGCCCGTGCCCGGCGGTTGCCGGCAGGGCGCCGGTGCTGGCCACGCTGCCCTGCACCAAAGCTCGCCGCCGTGGTGCAGCCGCGCGAGAACGGAGCACAAAGTCTGACACGTAGACACTAAAGGATCCAAGAACCCGTTTTTAAAACTCAGGCATGCTTTTGTTAAGTGTTTTAGGGAAAAACAAAAGTTCAAATTTAAGTTTTTGTTTGGTTTTGGGGTTTTTTTTGTTTCTTTTTTTAATTTAATCAATGAGTATAGCTTGATCTTGGAACAGAAAACTTCAGTTCACTTGATCTCAAAGTATCAAGCACAAAGCCAGTAGCTATAGGAACAGGTCCGCTCCTGGACCCACTGCAGCGATGGTTCCAGACGCAGCCTGACTCCCAGAGTCGGCCGGGAACACCTCTGTGGCCACGCGAGCCTCAAGCACAGTTTGCAGTTTGTCACAAGGTCTGTGTTGTACCTAACGCAGATGCACACTCAGGAGGTCAATTTAACTGCTACAGTACCTGGAGCAAACACAATGTTTTGAAAGATCTAGATTTTTTTAGGTCATTAGTAAGTCCTTTTTAGTTCCCAGGAATCCAGTTTCTCCTCGACAGCATCCTTGTTACCGGAACGTATTTAGCGTTCAGTGTATTTTTGTTCATTTTTTTTCGGTATTTTATGGTACTTTCAAGCAGGAGAAAACCCAGAAATAAGCCCTTCAGATGCCACTGACCGTTTTAGACGTGCCGCCTACGGCTTCAATCCGCCATCCAGATCTGTTGCATCCCTCAGTCCCTCTCATCCACCAGTCACCCCAGCTGGCGGGAGCACAGCACACCAAAGAGACAGGATTACTGCAAGCCAAAGATGTTTATAACTTGCCATTCCCTTTCCGTCATCACCGGTGCGGGCGGTTGTTTGGCGACGGGGAAGCCTCCCAAACTCCTCTCTCCGCCTCCGGCAGCTGCCGTGCAGCAGAGCGGGCGGGCAGCGCCGGCAGCCGATGTCAGCAGAGCCCCGGCCGCA
>VWZZ01000507.1:0-37238 GCA_013399095.1 Psophia crepitans
GAACTCCATCACCTGCCAGCAGAGCCAGTGCCGTGTAGACCTCCTCATGACCAAGAAACCCAAAATTTCCCCAGCAACACTAGTCTCTGAGCCACACGTTGATCTTTCCAGTTTTCCTATCCCTCTCAGCATACTGTCCTGCTGCTAACGGGATGGAGGAGAACACTACTTGCACTCCCAACCCTTCTACCAGTCACCCCAGAGCCAAAGTCCCTCTTTACTGCCTTTAGGCTCTTCTCTACAATCTCTTCCCTGCCAATCTGCAGGACCAGCAGTGGGTAGTAATCAGAGGGCTGGACCAGTCTAGGGAGCTTCCTGGTAACGTCTCTAATGCGGGCCCCAGGGAGGCAGCAAACCTCCCTGTGAGATGGGTTCAGCTGGCATACCGGGCCCTCTGTTCCCCTTAGGAGGAAATCACCTATGACAGTTACCCTCCTCTTTTTCTCAACAGAGGCAGTCACCAGGTGTGGGGCTGACTTCCTCACCCTGGGCGACTGCCTAGGAGGACCTTCGCCAACCTGCTCACTTGCCTGGCCCTTCAGTTCCAGAGCCTCATACCTGTTGTATAAAAGCAACTGGGAGGGAGAGGGAGGCCATGAGAGGATTTGCTTGTTCCCCCAAGCAGTGACCTGTTTCCAATCTCCACTATCTTTGAGGTCCCCCTTCTGCTCTGCAGCTTGGTTGAAGATGTCAATCCTAAGGAAGTTGCTGGGTACTCGTACTTGTTGCTGAACTCAGTTCCAGTTTCATCACCTCTGCACCACGCTCAATTTCATCAAAGTTCACACTTCATTAGTCTGGGTAATTCTTACTGTAATACCATTGTTATGGCATATAACAACCATAGTAGTGATGACATGCAGTATTATGCAGCAATTAACATAATACAATTTAAATAATTGTCTATTCTCACCCAAAATCAAATTCCTTTGAGGTACACATTGGACTGCCCTATCTTTCTGCATCACCCACCAAGTGCACCCAGGTCCTTGAGCAAAAGCAACCCTATGGACGGGTTTGCCTTTGCCGAAGTCGGGAGTAACCCAGACTGTCTTCCCAAACGTATTCTCCGTGTGCACTGCAGGGACTTTATCCCCTTCTACAGTACGTAGAAGTTTCGATTAGGCAGGGCCAGCTTAGTTGGTAGACCCCCTAGTGTTAACTGACCAGGTGGCCTTTGCTAAATGTGTATCCCAATGTTTGAGGGTCCTACCACTCATTGCTCTCAGTGTAGTTTTTAACAGTCCACTGTATCATTCAATTTTCCTGGAGGCTGGTGCATGGTAGAGGATGTGATACACCCACTCAATGCCTCGCTGGCTCTTTGGTCCAGGTGTCTGTGAGATTGTTTCAGAAATTAGTTCCGTTGTCTGACTCAATTCTTTCTGGGGTGCTATGTCACCACACGACTTGTTTTTCAAGGCCAAGGATAACGTTCCAGGCAGTAGCATGGGACACATGATAGGCTTCCAGCCATCCGCTGGTTGCTTCCACCACTGTAAGTACATATTGCTTGTCTTGTGGGTTTATGGGTGTGATATAATCTGCCAGGCCTCCCCATATTTATATTTTAGTCATCGTCCTCTGTATCACAGAGGCTTTAACTGCCTGGCTTGTTTGATTGCAGCGTATGTTTCACACTCATGGATAACTTGTGCAATGGTGTCCATGGTTAAATCCACCTCTCAGTCATAACTCATCTATATGTTGTATCTCTTGATGGTCTGAGGTGACATGGGCCCAGTGAGCTATAAATAACTCACCCTTATGTTGTCAGTCCAAATCCACTTGTGCCAATTCAGTCTTAGCAGCCTGATCCACTTGCTGGTTGTTTTGACGTTCCTCGGTGGCCCAACTCTTGGGTATGTGGGCATCTACATGAGTTAAAATATCTTGCCACAGTGGGGCAGCCCAGATGGGTTTGCCTCTGGGCTGCCAGTTGCTCTGCTTCCATTGCTGTAACCACCCCCAGGGGCACTGGTCACCATCCATGAGTCAGTATAGAGGTAGAGCACCAGCCACTTTTCTCATTCTGCAGTATCTAGAGCCGGCTGGATGGCTTTCACCTCTGCAAACTGACTTGATTCACCTTCTCCTTCAGCTGCTTCCGTGACTCGTGTAGGACTCCATACAGCAGCCTTACACCTCTGATGTTTTCGCACAATGCAAGAGGACCCACCAGCGAACAGAGCATATTGCTTCTCATTTTCTGGCAGTTTATTATATGGTGGGGCCTCTTCAGCCTGTATCACCTCTTCTGGTGATATTCCAAAATCTTTGCCATCTGGCCAGTCTACGATCACTTCCAAGATTCCTGGGAAACTGGGGTTTCCTGTTCAAGCCTGCTGTGTGATCCGTGTGACCCACTTACTCCATGTAGCATCAGCTGCATGAAGTGTAGAGAGGACACCCCACCCCTTTGAACATCCAGCCCAGCACTGGCAGTTGAGGTGCCAGGAGCTGTGCTTCAGTACCAACCACCTCTGAAGCAGATTGAATCACTTCGTATGCTGTCAGTATCTCTTTTTCAGTTGGAGTGTAGTAGGCTTTGGATCCTCTGTATGCCTGACTCCAAAACCCCAGGGGTCAACCTCAAGTATCCCCTGGTGCTTTCTGCCAGAGACTTTGGGTAGGGCCATTCTCCCTGTCTGCAGCATAAACCACATTTTTTACATCTGGTCCTGCGCTACTGTCCTACTTCATGGACAATTTCGTTTTGCTCAGGGTCCCATTTGAAATCATTCTTCTTCTGTGTGATCTGATAGAAAGGGCTTACAATCGACTGTAATTTGGAATACGCATTTGCCAGAAACCCACAACTCCTAAGAACGCTTGTGTTTCTTTTTGGTACTTGGTGGAAATATAGCTGTTATTTTGTTGATCACATCCATTGGGATATGATGACATCCGTCTTGCCATTTTATTCCTAAAACCTGGATCTCCTGTGCAGGTCCCTTGACATTACTTTGTTTTATGGCAAAACCAGATTTCAGAAGGATTTTGACTATTTTCTTCCCTTTCTCCAAGACTATTTCTGCTGTGTTGCCCCACGCAAAGATTTCATCAACGTATTGGAGGTACTCTAGAGCTTCACCCTGTTGCAGTGCAGTCTGGATCAGTCCATAGCAGTGGGATCAGTGGCACTGTATTTCCATCCCTGGGGCAGTCTGTTCCAGGTGTGCTGGATGCCCTGTCAAGTGAAAGCAAACTGTGTCCTGCACTCTGCTGCCGAACACATTGTGGAAAAGGCATTTGCAATATTGATTGTGGCACACTGTGTGTCTGCCTTTGACTTCAGTTCATATTGAAGTTCCAGCATATCTGTCATGGCAGCACTCAGCAGCAGCATGACTTCCTTCAGGCCATGATACTCTACTACCCTCCACCCCCCATTAGACTTTCACACTGGCTGTATGGGACTGTTAAAGGGTGAGTTGGCCAGACACTTCATTTGCTGTTGGTTCCTCTTCATTTTTCCAGGCCAGTACTGCCAATGATTGGGCATATGGTGGTGGTGCACTCTGTGCAAACCTCTGCCACATGGGTCAGGTACATTGGACTTCATCTGGATTTGTGGGTAACTGCGCACTGTCCAGGTCATAGCAAACCATTTCCTGTATCACTAATTCCCTTGGGCACTGGATACCTCTCCCCATGGTGGTCCACTTGCCTGAGTGACATATAACATTTTCTTTGAAGGAATACTTTTCTCTCATGCCTGATAAGAGTTGCCTCCAGAGGCTGAGGGCTTGTGTCCCTTTTTCAATTGCCTTGTTTCTCTAAATGCTTATGCACAATAAAAGAGCTGTAGTTATTTTGGAATTAACCTAAACACACTATAAGCATAGAGCTTGGGTGTTTCATTTAGTTCTCTGCCAGAGTGTGTAGGTGGTGAGTTCTGCCGTGCATCTGTGAACAAGGGATCATGTACAACCACATCGCGGTAGGGCTCTATAATTTCCAAACCTAAATTACAATGCAGGTAAGTGCACTCAGCAGTAATTTAGGACAAAATATGCTACAGAGATCTTGAAATTAATCATCAATCCAAGTATTACAGAACAAGAAATTTCAGAACAAAGGCTACCTTGAAAAGAAAATCAAACTATGTCAGGATAGAGCAGTGCAGCTCTGGCACTCAGTGGTGATACCTGGCAGAAATTATGGGAGTGGCAGGTAAAGACATTTTAGGGTTTCTAATCTTCAGTTAAATTTCATGTAGTAGCATGAAATGCCTCCACTTGCTTGTTCCATCACTGACAGGGGGAAGATAAGGATGTAGACAGCTCTCAAAGCATAGCAGCAGCACTGACCTAGTGGCTTTTTAACCAGGATCAAACGCTTGTCAGTGAGCTAGAAGACTAGTAGCCAGCTATGCTGAGAGCTACAGGCAGATCAATATCTACTTTTTCCCCTTAGAAATATCATTAAATGGAGCTGTGCCTCCAGTTGAAGGCACAGGCAACCTTTTGCTCTTCTTGCACTCCCTTTCAGAGGCCTTTTTTCATTCCAAGGCCCTACCCAAGCATCTAGGGTATCTAGGGTTGTCTGCTCAGAACTTGACTGACTCTCAGGAGGCAGTGTGCAAAGACTCCTAAGCAAAATCCCAGCAGGCTAAGAGAGACACATGTTCCAGAAGCAAGCAGAGTGGAGACATTTAGCTTAAGCTATAATATACTATAAACTACATGGCAAGCTGAAAAAGCCCTATCTCTCATCGCCCAGTTAATTAGTTTGAGTGCAGTGCCATGAGGATGCAGTGATACTGATTCCAGTTCTGGGGTTAGCGCAGCCAGCTGGGCTATCTGATATCTCAGTAGTCTGGTATAGACACACATATAGTTAGTTACCTTATAAGGGACACTGACCTAATTATCTCTCTTCACAATTTTTTACTCAAAGAAGTTCCTTTTGTCTGAAAGTCTGAAAAAACCTTCAAAATTTTGGCCATCCTGTAGATGCTGCAGCAGAAATAATCAAGAGTTGTACCTCCAAAAGCCTACGGTCTGGACAAAGTCACATATTCTCTTCAATATGACAAAATCTAGAAAACAAATTAGATGATACAGCTAGCTGTTTAGTCATACTGGAACTAAGAAACAGTGCTAGGCTTTCCTCATTGATCAAACTTGCTGCCTTCTGGACGTACAGAAGGTTTGGCTGATTCTTAGTCTTTCTGTCTATGTGTAGATTGACGGTCTGTGAACGTCTTTGGGCTCACAAATACAGATATGAGCTTTACCTCTATCCTGATTCCACATCAGGGTGTGACTTCACTATACATCATCACTTCTGTCCTTTTCTCTCATGTCTTGATTAAGATGAGAATAAAATCAAGGGTTGTGCATTAGAAAGAGGCTGCAGCACTCATTCACTTCTCTATCTATGCAGTCAGGGGACAGGGACTCTGAGGTCCACCACAGTGCACATCTTCAATATAAACTTCTGAAACAGTATCCATGGGTTTTCCCTCATCACATTTCTTTTAAATTTTTTTTCCTAGAGAGAAGATCCTTTCTAGAATTTTTTACTGATTTCCAGTTGTCCAGAATAGTTATGTGTCCTGGTTTCAGGTGAGACAGAGATAATTTTCTTCATAGTAGCTAGTATGGGGCTATGTTTTGGATTCGTGCTGAAAACAGTGTTGATAATATAGAGACGTTTTTGTTATGTAGAGATGTTTTTGTTATTGTTGGACAGTGCTTACACAGAGTCAAGGCCTTTTCTGCTTCTGACACTGCCCCACCAGCGGGATGGCTGGGGGTGCACAATAAGTTAGGAGGGGACACAGACAGGACAGGTGACTCCAACTACCCAAAGGGATATTCCATGCTGTATGATGTCATGCTCAGAATACAAGGGGCTTGGGGAAGAGGAAGCAGGGGAGCGAGGAGTGGCGGCGTTCAGAGTGATGGCGTTTGTCCTCCCAAGTAACCGTTACATGTGACAGATCCCTGCTTTCCTGGGGATGGCTGAACACCTGCCTGCCCATGGGAAGTGGTGAATGAATTCCTTGTTTTGCTTCGCTTCTGTGCGCAGGTTTTGCTTTATTTATTAAACTCTCTTTATCTCAGTCCACGAATTTTCTCACTTTCACTCTTCCAATTCTCTCTCCATCCCACCAAGGGGGAAGTGAGTGAGCAGCTGCAACTGGCCAGGGTAAAACCAGGACATTATGAAAGCCTATTTCCAGTCTTCATGCACCCAAAAGTTGTCCAAATAAAGAGAACATCTGCTTTTCTTCTTCTTCCCTTGTTTATAAACATGGACCATCTTTTCAATAAGAAAGAACTTATTTTTAGCCCTGTTCTAATGAAAAAGACTTTTAGTTTCTGTTATAAGGCTTCAGCTTTTCCAGGCTGAGAAACATTTGGATTTTTTTTTTTTTTTCATTTTGGCTTTCATGTGTCAAATGCAACACAGTTTCACCCATCTTCTCTTTTTCTACCTCTTTAGTCTTCTTTTGGGGTAACTCGCAGTTACACTTTGTCCCAGCCATCACAGTATTTCTTCATGAGTGTACTTTGTTTCCCTCCAGTCAAAACTGCTTACTGATTGTTGGTTTTATATTACTTTTTGGAAGGCTAATCTCACTTAATATTTATGCCTGGGGCCATATCCTAATTCTTCATCAAATGCACTTGGTTTTGGGGTTCTGTGAGGATTTATCCTATAGCAGGGCATTCATTTTAGGAGGACTGCTTTGCTTGCCCTAAAATCACAGAATCATAGAATGGTTTGAGTTGGAAGGGACCTCAAAGATCATCTAGTTCCAACCACCCCCCCACCATGGACAGGGACACCCTCCACTAGACCAGGTTGCCCAAAGCCCCATCCAGCCTGGCCTTGAACACTGCCAGGGATGGGGCCTTCACAGCTTCTCTGGGCAACCTGGTCCTCTCTCTCACCACCCTCACAGTAAAGAATTTCTTCCTTATATCTAATCTAAATCTCCCCTTTTTTAGCTTAAACCCATTACCCCTTGTCCTGTCACTACACTCTCTGATAAACAGTCCCTCTCTGTTTTTCCTGTAGGTCCCCATTAGGTATTGGAAGGCTACAAGTAGGTCTCCCTGGCGCCTTCTCTTCTCCAGGCTGAACAAGCCCAACTCTCTCAGCCTGTCCTCATAGGAGAGATGCTCCATCCCAGCTGCAGTAACCCTTTTTGTTAGTCCCTGGTGCATCAGTGGCTGGCTTTTTATATTGCAGTTGTCAGTGTAGTCAAGGCTGCCATATTTGATTTGTTCAGCCTTATCGTTTGGTATGGGGTCTGCCTCAGCTTTGCAAAATTTACCAGATTACCCAAACTACCACCCCTTACACCCTCATTTACTCCAGTTTCTGGAGGAATCTTGCCATACACATTAGCATCCATGTCCTTTCCTGAACTGCTACCTCCAGTTTCTCCGGGATGTTATATTATTTAGGAGTTGTGTCTTTCTGTCTGAAATTTGTAGTTTCTTACATGCTTTATTTTAATAAGTGCTGTAGGCTGATTATTCTAGACCTACTCCTCTAGTTCTTCAGACACATTTACCATACTCTGGAGCTTTCTCCAGAATACTTTATTGCTGCTCCTGAACCTTTTCCATCGTGGTTTCCTTGTGACAGGCAATATGGTGCTTCTGGGATTCAGGGTCTGCCTTTTTTATTCTCAAGTTAAGCTATTTCTGCTGCCTAGACAGTGGTGGAGGACTTGTGCTCAGACGCAGTTTAAAGTTACAGAATCCCAGCTGAACGTTGAAGAGTTCATCTTTCAAGTAATAAAATATTCATTTGTTCCCACTGGCATTTTAAAATACATTAAAGAAGCATTTATACTGATTTTCCCATTTTTTAAAGCTTGTGTTTTGAAAACTCATTTGGATAATATCTAATCCGATGGTTTCTTTTAAAACTTTCACAGATTTGAAAATATATGAGTATTGTTGAAATACCTCAGATGGCTGTTCATGTTAAATAAAGCACTCCTCCCTTGAAATAGAGGATATTGTTCTTTGAGTGCGACAGATCTCTGAGAAAGCTGTTAGTTGCCACACTTTTGGTAAATATTAAAGACATAATCATGGGTGAAACCAGTATCTGTTTGTAGAAATATATCATAAAACACGGAAAAAGATTAATCACCACTGAATGGAGTTCTCTAGTAGGAAAACATTTTCTAGTAATTCTTACAAAAAATGGCTCAATAAAACACTTGATCTAATTTTCTTATAAAAAGCTTTTAATTAAGGAAAGTTAGAAAAATTTCATGTATGCATTTTCTTCCGCATGGCTATGTGATGGAATTCGCATAGTCCACATTGACGGAAGTATAAAGAAGTTAAGGCTGATTCTAGGTGATAAGAAGAAAACTTTCCTCCCGACAGAGAAATTCTCAGTGTTGCCAGGTACAAAAGGAAGGTATACACGTGTAACTTTGGCACAGTGTACACTGGGGAGGACAACTGATACAAGAAGCTCTAAACAATAAAAGAGCCTAGAAAGCTGATGGAACTTGTTTTTTTTCTTAGATATTAGAATGCTTGCATGAGTGTAAGGAGGCTTTTGGATCATAGAATGTTTCCTCTTTAGCCAAAGTTGTTTAAATCCTTCTGTGACGGAAGAAGTGATGACGTTAGGGAGGACTCAGATTCTTGATTTTCCTGGCAGGCTTAACATGTAAGAAAACAAGAATAAGCTGACTACTTCTGTGAGGAGGAAAAAAACAACCAAAGGAAAACTGATTCAGAAAGGATCTATATGCCATATCCAAAGCCATGTTCCAGAGTCCAAACTCCAGATAACAGGGAAAGCCAACTGCATATTTGGAACTCCACTGAGTAAGATTTGCTTATTGTATGCTAAAACTCAGCACTCACCTTTCTGGTATCTGGAAACCTATTTTCTTATTAAGAGCTGAGAGCATAATTTCGTAACTGGAAGGATGATGGCATGTGATGTTTAGGTTTCCTCTGGAGAGTGTAGATCAAAACAAGTCTTGTTCAGCTCAGTCTTCAGATGTTCATTTAGAAGCAGTAAGAGTTGTGATGATTTAGGGTATTAGCATTTTATTTCAGGTTAAGCATGCACTTTCAAAGTAAATCTGATCCTCTCCAGTTATCATGCTTTGATTCATGCAGTGGAGCAACCTGAAACTAGAAATTTACTCTGGGAGCCCTCCTAACATGCCCCAACTACTAATTCAGTTGACAGTACTAGAGTTAGTCTGGAATAACCCCCACCCAAGACACATATAGACTGAAATCAGGCCCACAGAATCAACTGTTTTACTTTACAGATTCATCCCTGCTCTGCCATGGCACTTGCTAATACAAACAAGGTCACAGTCTCAGTGTATTTGTGTTTATGTATAATCACACTTACCATCTCTACTCATTACATAGTACATATGAGAAAAAGCATGAGATTCCTTTTTAGATCTTGGCTTGCACACATTGCAAACATTGGTTTCGTGGATATCTAAACAAACCAATTTCACTGTGGATGTTTACACAAGGATGAAATACTACTTCTAGGTATTAAGAAAAACAGAACTTGTGGAAGTTGATGTCACAAAAAGAATGACACATAAACAGGGCTATAAATTATATTCTATTAACTTGTCCGTTCTGCATGAAAGTAAATAGCACGCAATGACTCTAGTTTCAGTGAGACCCTATACTCTAGATATGTGATATTTGGGGCTGTAAAATCACAGGCTTCTGTAGTGTTTTTATATTTCTCCAATGATTCTGCATCATAGGCAGAAAAGCAGAGCTGATCCTGTTGCTGTGCAAATAGACTGTGCTGCACAAGCCTGAGACAAGCTCACATGTTGAGGAGAGTGCACTTAGGACAATACGTGCACTTATGACAATAAATGATGCTCTGTACTATGTATTGATCACAGGAAAATAGAACCAAATGAAATGGCTACCTGAATATCTGTAAGAGTCACACAAAATACTGACTACTAATGTTGCCTTTCTCAAGGAAATTATGAACATCATTCTTAGAAGGGGGAAAAGAAACATCTTTCCATTCACAAAGATGACTCACAAAACGGCTATGCATACAATAAGGCATGTTCATACAACTCTGAACATGGTTTATAGGCCTCAGCTCCTTTTTTCACACTGACTTTAAATCAACTTGTTAGCCTAACAGCAGTTATCTGCAAGAAACTGCCACTGACAACATGAACCACACTGCCTTTACTTAGATAAATGTACATATTTTGCATAATGTGATACCTCCAGGCAAGAAGCTAGAGGAGCAACTCTAGCATGAAGTTTACACATTAATTTGTTATGTTTGTATGTTACGTGAGCAGAGAGACAGGAGGAGTCTGTGTTTACTGTAACGTAAACCTTTTTCATTAATTCACCTCTGTACACCTGGCTTATATGTATGAGCTTTATACTTGCTTCAGACCTGTGCTCTCTTTCCCAGCTAGAGAAATGGGTTACAGATACTGTATGATGGGCTCTGAGCTACCAGTTTTGATGGTGAGTATAAGTAAGTGCAGCTGTACACAGTCAGCCTTCTACTGTCATTTCACTTGTCACCTCTACTCCCTTTCCTCCTTCTTGCTCCCTCTGCACACAGGCTACTTGCTCGATTAGAAATATGTGACTGACATTTAACCCTTTCACCCCATGACGTCTGTGTGATTCTCTGCTGCAGCTAGGAGGGCAGAGAAGAAGTGAAGACAGAGAAAACAGTGCGATTAATAAAACAGAAACTACTCTTAGCAAAGACTTAATGTCGGACAAACTTCAGCCTGGAATACAGAACAGCTATGCCAGCAGATACCCTGGGATAATATTCTGAGAAGCAGTTTAGAAGAAAATCTGGGAAGGAGCACAGTGAGGAAGCGGCATCAGCATTTCAGTCATATAAGTGGTATATGCCACCTTAGTTTTTCATGCAAAGAAAACTATGAATATATTTCTGAAAGATGATCAATTAAATTACTGTTATGGAGGATACTGCAATAGAGTGATGTCATGCTAAATACAGTACTGTTAAAAAGAATTTAATCTGTACCCCTTACTCTTAACAAAGCTTTCTAAAAAATACATCTCAGTGAATTAAATTTGTAATTCTACTGATAAAACTATGATCTGTACTTTCCATTTGATTTTTCTTTTCAAAGAATCCAGGGTTATAGCCCCTCTGACATCAAAGTCAGTACTGGAGGAGAGATTAGCATTGGAGCATGGAGTTTCACAGCAATATGTGCACAGATTTCCTGACATGTTTGAATCCTGAAAGATCAAAAAGATTTGTATATGTTGAATTAACGAGGTGTCTGTCATGCTCATAAGAAACATACATTTTTTAACACACCAGTAACTTTTAGGACTTTGCTGAGAAGGCTTTTACAATTTTACTATGTTTAAATGATTTAGTATTTGCAACTATTGCAGGCAG
This sequence comes from Psophia crepitans, assembly GCA_013399095.1. Lineage (NCBI taxonomy): Eukaryota > Metazoa > Chordata > Aves > Gruiformes > Psophiidae > Psophia > Psophia crepitans. The sequence goes on from VWZZ01000507.1 coordinate 11,419, forward strand.
AAAAACTTAGAGCAAAAGTGATTTTTTTTAAAGTGGCTAATGGAGCAGATCCTAGAGAACAGAAGCTAAGTTACTCCTAATATCAGGTCTTACAGGAAAAAAAGTCCAATACTAGAACCCCAGTGAACAAATACTCTTGAGCGTTCTCTCTGCATAGCTTTATTCACTAAGTGTCACATTAAGGTTAGAAAAGCAGCCGTAGAATCATTCCTGTCATGAAACAGTGTTTCATACAGTACTGTCTAGAATCTGCCACATTGCAATCTCCCAGTTTCAGCTTTATTTTCTTTGCTAACCAGGGTTAACACAAACTAGAGTCTCAGTCGCTTTCGTTCAGTGCATTTGGATGTTAAAGGTAAAGGGCACACTAAATGCCAGCTTTGGATAATTTACAGCTCTGATCTTGCACTATCTGAAAATAAACAGACTCTTTACATGTGGGAACACTGACTGCTGAACAAGAGCTTGACATCCTGATCTTCATCATGAACAATTCAGTGCTCCAATTTACCTAGAACTGGAACAGCTTGCATGAACAGAGACTTAACCTCAAGGAAAGGAAGGGAAGAGATAAAAAATAATATGTCACTATAGGGCTTACTCTAATGTGAGCCTAGAATGAAAGAAACAGGATGGACCCTGCATAGTTATTACTACAGGGGAGAGAGGACAGGAAAAATGTTTAGGATGGATATTAAGTTACTGTTAAAAGTAGGTCAAGCTATTCATTCCCTAGGAGTAAACCTAAATTTCAGACTTACCAGCAACACAGTGCTGACCTCAAAAATCTTCCTTTGTTTCATTTGTAACCAAAATGTTCCTGTGTGTCACAGCTGCATGTGGCAGAAGAAATAGGAAGCAAATGGTAGGACCAAGAGAGCCTTTTACTGATGAACGCCACCTCAGTTAGAGCTCTCTCTGGGAAGGAACGTGGAAGAGTAAGATGAGTGGCTTGTTGAAAATAAAAAAGAACCCAAAGGATGCAAAGAATTTATAAATTATGTAAAAACTTGCCTTAGGCTCAAAGATAACAGGCATTGTCAGAAATCTCTGAGACACATCAATCACCTCTATCTTCCAACATAATATTTGCACCAATACGAAGGAGAAGGCTGAGCAGAAATATGCAAGTACAGATCCACACAAACCACATAGCCAACAGCGGAACTTGCTCTTAGAAGAAAGTATTGAGCTTCACTGCTAAAATGCCAAAGTTATGACCTGAGTCCTGGACTAGTTTGAAACACTCAAATATTGCACTTGTGCAACAAGTAGTGGTGGTAATTGTGAGAAAGCAATTGCAGCACCAGAGCAGTTGTAGGCACAAGGAGAGTGACATGTGAACGTGTTGCATAGACGTACAGGCTGGTATTGCTGTGACAATTTGTAGCTCTCCTACTTCCCCAGGAAAAATATGGCTTCTCAACTGGAAGGCCCTTGGCTGTGCTCTAACACTACGCTTATTCTCTGCGATGAAGCAGAGCCTAGTCATACTTCCTCCCTAGAAAGACATCAAGGAAGGACACTTTAGCAGCATGGAAATCAATAGCTGTGGTCCATATTTTAAAAAGTGAGTATTAAATCACCTACACACACACTCTGAGCACAAGTTTTAAGACTTTGAGCAAAACAAGTGATCCCTTTGCCTTCGTTTTCCAGTTTGTAATGCTGGACTATTACCTGTCTGGAACTGATATTATTTAACCATGAGGGTATTATTTAACTAATGCTCATTACACATTTAAAGTTTTATAGAATTCGCACCTTTCTATTAGAGTATTACATGGTTTCAATGCTGATTTTCCTAGAATTAAAATCACTTCCTTATGCAGTGTGGGGGATATCAGTTATCTGAGGCTAACATATGGTACACTTATATGCATTCTAGCAAGTTTTTTCCCTTGCTCCTTTGAGAGGGTTTATGTGGATTTTGAGAGAATTATGAAAGTTGTAATGCAAAAGCTGATGGAACTCTTTAATCTCAACGTGAGAGCACCATCTAGAGGCAACTAAAGTGCCCTGTACGAGGCTAAGTGCACCCAAGATCCCAATAAACTGACAAATTGCTTTTGAATGTAATCAGAATGCTTTGAGAAAATAATCTCAAAATTCTCTGTATTAAGAGATAATTTTTTCTCCTAGACTGTTTATTATTGTGAAAGGTAATAAACTGGTGTGAAATCTCCAGTGTCTTTTGCAGTATGTGAGAAAACAACAGTCAAAAAAGTATAATAATTTCATAGAATCATAGAATCACAGAATGGTTTGGGTTGGAAGGGACCACAAGGATCACCTAGTTCCAACCCCACCATCATGGGCAGGGACACCCTACACTAGACCAGGTTGCCCAAAGCCCCATCCAACCTGGCCTTCAACACTGCCAGGGATGGAGCCTCCACAACTTCTCTGGACAACCTGTTCCAGGGCCTCACCACCCTCACAGGGAAGAATTTATTCCTAACATCTAATCTAAATCTCCCCTTTTTTAGTTTAAACCCATTCCCCCTTGTCCTGTCACTGCACTCCCTAAGAAACAGTCCCTCGCCAGCTTTCCTGTAGGTCCCCTTTAGGTATCGGTAGGCCGCGATTAGGTCTCCCCGGAGCCTTCTCTTCTCTAGGCTGAACAACCCAAACTCCCTCAGCCTGTCCTTGTAGGAGAGATGCTCCAGCCCTCTGATCAACTTTGTGGCCTTCCTCTGGACTTGCTCCAGCAGCTCCATGTCTTTCCTGTACTGAGGACTCCAGAGCTGGACACAGAACTCCAGGTGGGGTCTCACAAGAGCAGAGTAGAGAGGGAGAATCCCCTCCCTCGACCTGCTGGCCACACTATTTCTGATGCATAACACCCATGGTTGAAGAATGATGCAGTCTTTCTTCCAGTTCTCTGGAAGCATGACTACAGTTGCTCAACATGCTGAAACATATGATATTTGTGTGCCCCAGTCTGAGACGCGTGTTAATGCAAGGATTTCTTCAAGCAACAGTCCATACTAGAGTACTCCACGATCAGCATCCACCTGAGTGCATTTAGACATCCTCTCACATGCAGTAAAAATCATTTGCTTCCATTTTGATCTTTGTGAGGTTATACTTTATATAGTTAATATCTGATAGGGGATTATTGGAGTTGCTAAGTATTACATGGCTTGACAGCTCTTTCGCATAGGCAAACCAGTTGTAATCCCACTGAAACCGTTGAGTATCTTGGTTAAAACTGCAGTGAATTAGAAACAAAGCAAGCCTGCCCTCTCCCTCCCCTCCTCTCTGCTGCCCAGAACTTCCTATTTAGGAAGACTGGACATGTTTATGCCTCCTTAGAGGATTTTGATTTTTCACTGCAAGACATAAAACACAAGATACTACAATACATGTAAATGAGTGGAAAATTGTGTCTATATGCTTTTGGTTTATGTGATAGACAGTGAGCCTGCTGTCTTAACAACTGTCAGATGCATCCATAAGATTCTGAAGTAATCCCAAAGTATGCTTAGCTGTCATGGAAAGACCACTTAGACCGGGGCAATAATACTAACTGTATGGTTTCTGAACGCATCAGAAGGATGACCAGATCCCTAAGTTACTATGGGCTGTGTAGTATCACAAAGTATAACTACATTTTTGTCATGGAAAAATCACATTTGAAATCCATTCTGCATCCTAGACCTGCTAGGTCTTATTTTCACGCAGGTACTTTTCTTTACATATGGAGGAAATGCGTAAAGCTCAGATATCACTAAAAACCTGAAAAAATCCTCATAAAATAGCTCACAATAATATATATTTTACTACAGTATAACTACATACCAGTCCCTTAGGTAATTATTTTTGCTTTCAGAATTCTGTTCTAGGTGCTTTCAGTTATGTTCAATGTGCTTTTAATAATTAACAAACACTCTCAAACAATCACATTGTTGTATGACATTTGCAATTAACTAATTACCTATGCCTATCCAGCCCAGAGCAAGTGTCATTTTAGCTCGATAGGTACATCCACACCAGCTATATTATAGTTAGCTCAAGCCACACTAGCATCAGCAAGAATATCTTCAAAGAGCTTGTTTTTGGGCCCAGCCATGGTGAAGCTCGTGCCACCAGATCTTCATTATATTTGCTGTATTAAGTAGCTGGATTATAAAGAGCTCGAATGTGTCTATCCACATTGCTTTTACAACTTCACCTAGCTGTGCAGATATGCCCTAGATAGACATTTTATGGCATTATAGTGTATTTTATAAATTCAGTGTAGTCCCACTGATACCACAGCAGTACTTAGTGGTTATGAGGATTCCTTGAAACCAGAGTGACACAGCCCACTGGTTCTGCAGCCCTTTTACTTTCCACTTTTTGCTCTTTCTCTTCCTGTAGCTCCATTGCCTTCTACCTCTCTCTATACTTAATTAGGGGTAAACTACTGTAAGGGACATTTAAAGATGGCCAGCAAAGGACTTTCTAAAAACTCTAATTATTCTTTTGTATTTCTTTACATTGGTTAAAGGAAAAAGAAAAGACCTTTTTTAATGTCAAGTGAAAGACTTCCTTTCTCCTCCCATGTTAGTCCCTCTCCCCTCACTTAATTTTACTGACCTCGTCATGTCTTGCTCAATCTCTTCCTGGAGACAGATGTGTCCCCTTTTCTTGATTATGCACTGTACACATGGGCAGTGAGATGACACGTCTCAAACAACTGTTTCCTCCTCCAGTTGATTCACTGGTTGCAGTGGTTAAACAGGAGCTAAAAAAAATAATTAATGACCTTTTAATAAAAAAATTCTTTCAATTATTCAGCCTTTTTCTTTCCCTGGGATATCACTATCTCCTTTTCTGACACCATGAAGTTTTCTAGGGTAGATAAGGTCTTAATTTTACTGTTATAAATACTTTTTACACTTTGTACTTTTAATGCTTCCTTAGTGTTTGCTAAGGAGAATAAAATCTAGCAGGTCAGGGATTACTTTTTCTTTTAGGTTTATGTCTGGAAATCATGTGGCCTGGGCACGGGACCTGCACAGGGTCAAATAGATAGCGTATGTTCTCTGCAGGTTGATTGGATTTAGTTTTCTGTGCTGGAAACAAATGTCATGTGACAAAATGTGACAAAATCCAGTTGTGTCCACTCCTTGTAAGTGTAGCAGAGGACAGAGTTAGCTTTGCATGTTGGAGGAGAGTTAGGAATTTTCTGGGATTGCAGTTGAAATCTGCTTGAAGGATAATTCCAGGTGTAAGGATACCACAAGATAACTGAATCCAAGGATATTTCTAAGGATCAAATGACAGCCTTGAGGATATATTTGAATCTCCCTGGGGAAATCAACATAAAAGCTATACAAGTAAAATTTTAGTCTCATTGGAAAATAAGAAACTGTCAGGGTATTGGGTTTCTGTATGTTTTGGGTTTTGGGGTTTTTGTTTTTTTTTTTTTGTACTGGAGGAACTAGAGAGTGGGAAAATTACTTTAACAGTGATCAATGGTTCTCAATTGTTATACGTTGGATCACACGATACAGCTCAAATCCTAAAAAAGTGAAAGTTAAACATTTTCAGAAGCTTCTTAATTATGTGGTTTTAAAATATTTAAAGTCCTATTTCCATGAAAAGCATGTGACAGTTATGAATAAGGAACAGTATAACACAGTCCGTTTTCATAATGAACAGATCTTTGGAGACACACGATTCTGGAGGTTAAGATTGTATTACTGCATCAGAATACTGACGTAAATGCTATTGTGTGAATAAGATATTGTGTGAATAAGATATTGTGTGAATCACTATTACTACATCTGCTTGTTACTTATACCTGATTTATCTCAAATATCTACAAATTTTGTTCATATAGGCTTAGTTTCCATTGGTTTCATCTGGCTGGAAATCTGACAGTCTTTGCTTTGCAGCTGATTAGAAATGTTCATATGCCTAATTCATACCGCTCAATATTTGTGGCAGTGACATCTAGCTGGCAGGAGGAGTCAGCAGGTAAGGTGATAACATCCTAAAGCATTCTTTCTAAATCTGTGAGCATTCGTCTGTCAACACTTACACTGAACACAGAAATTAGCTACATCACAGTCCTGATTCAACCTTTGTGCAACCACAGTTCACTGACCATCAGAATTACTGCGGGGTTAACTTGGGCCAGTTTCTCTTTGTTAACACAGGAGAGACCATGGAAAGGTTATGTTGTATTCTGTAGTATTTGCGAAGCAAATTGTTCAGATACTTTTTTTTAGGAGTAGGCCTTTCTGCTGTTTTCTTCTCACACACGTGAGAGATTCGCTTCTCAGTAACGTGAATAAGGCATCCCATATTTTTAGTTTCAGTAGCAAAAGCAAACCTGTTCTCTGTGTTCTTGCTGATAATTGGATGGCCACACACTTCAGGTAAAGAAACCCTTTCCCTTCTCTGCACAAGAGGGCAGCGTTGCCAACGGCATCCTCAGCTGCAGCGCTGTGCCTGCACTCGGATGCTTTTTCAGTTGTCGCTATTTGTTCAGCAACTTTTGTGTGTTTAATAGAGAAAGGTCTTTGAAATAAAATACAGAGGAAAATGTTTTCTCTTTAGAGGTATTTTACAATCTGTCATGTCCCCTCTAGCACTACAATCTGGAAAAAAACCATGTTTGATAACATACTAATCAGTCCCTGATATACAAAGTGACCTCGCTCAGATTTCTAATAAATATATGAATTGAAGCATATTCATGTACAAAAGCTAAGCAATTTTCCCCCAAGCTTCTTAGCATTTTTTCTCATTTCTCCAGCAAGTAAACTCCTACCCCTGCTGGGACAAGGGACAAGTGTACATGGGACACTTGAATCTTTTATTGTGGATGTTATCAAAGGAAACAGCCTTTGAAAAGAAAGTCCTCAGGTCAAACATCGGTTAAATCCTAAAGTTCCAGAAATTATCCCTATGCCAGGAGTTGGAGGGAATCTCTTAAAAACCCATGGCCTCCTAAAAATTTCACTAACTTGGCAGAGGCACAATTTACACACCTTTTTTTTAATTTAAGCTTGCCTGCTTTTGAGTAAAATAGAGGTCCTTTGATCACCTCAATAAACTGACATCATATATCAGAATTTAATACTAAGCTTCCTGCTGTGCGTCCCTACCTTTATAATGGTAACAGAACTGTCTTTGCTAATGAATTCCTGGTTGCCTCTCAGAGCAGAAAGCTGGGAGCTAGGGAATTTGATCTGTAGGCCAAATTCTCCTTTTAGGATCACTGGCACAAGTGAAGGGAGTTTCCCTAGCAAGAACATTAGGCTTGTAAGAGGAGTGTTGTCTGAGCAAACTTCCATGAGGTTCTGTGGTTGCAAAACTGTACCAATAAAAAAAAGAAACATCCTGGCAGTCTGGTTTCAAGGGCCACTTAAGAAAATTTGGTCCATCTAATTTACACTGAAGGAAGCCACCGCCACTGAACTCTTGAAAGTGTTGCCAGAGCTCTTTCGGGTCAGAAAACAAAAATATTGAATATATTATACTCTGTGTGCATACACTGAATAAAGAGAAAAGCATTATAAAGTGCTGCTTCTCCTTGTTGCATGTGTGATTTAGACAGCATAAGTTCAAATGACACCTTCTCCCACATAATATTTTGTACCTTTGATTTGTTTTTCTGGTTCTAAGAAAGATATCTGAAGAAGTCAAGATGTACAGATGTAATGATAACATGAGCCAAGGAAAATGCATGCTAGGCAAAGAATGACCTTTGTGATACATCTATGTCAGCAGATCCACCCTTGATTACAAATATTCATGACTAATGACTAATCATAATGGGACACTTATTGTTGAGATGCTGCAAATGATCAGATTTTCAAAAGCTTTTCTATTTGAATGTTTTGCCAGTGCTTGCTGAAACCCCTCGAGAGGCAACAATTTTCTATGAAAGTCACCAAAGCGAACTTGTAGCCAAGATAATGCGTGATAAATATCCTAAACAAAGTAAAACACATTGATTTAAAAAAGAAATTAAATGCTAAGTATTCTTTCCTTTCACATAAATGCTTTTTCAATATCTGGATTCTTTTTCTGATGAAAATAGAAAGTGAGGGGACAAAATCCTTGTGGGAAACTCATGCTCCAGTGGATGATATCTCTTGACAAGTGATACAGAATACAGGAATTTTTAAATCAGGTCATACTCACGGCCCATTTTGTCTTCATTATCTACTATATTATTAGCATATTCAAGTCATTCTGAACAATAAGTAAAGCAGGATCTTTTTTGTTTATTTTGGTTAATCTTGCATTTTTTTGTTATTCCGTTTTAATTACTAAGGCAACCGATGTACCTAAATAAAGCTTACTATTGTATAATACACTAGATCACTCCAAGAGCCTTTTTCAAAGACTGATATGACTGGTTCACTGTCCTCCAGAACAGAGGCTATTTCTATTGAATGTTTTGCTTACTGTGAACAAAACTAAATACTGAAGATCCTTTAACTAGCATGCATAACTTGTTCTTTCTCTAGTTACTATATCACTTTCCTTGTAAATTAGTGACATTTGAAAAGCCTAGTTCAGCTTCCTTTGTACAGCTACAATGGCGTTATTTTCAATCAACCTCTCTTTATAGATCTTTAAATAGAATACATTGTCTTTTTTTTTCCTTGCTTTTTACTTTGCATATGAAACTGCTATGCAACTACCTCAGCCAAGAATCCTTTTTTTATATATATTTTTAAATTGCTGCAGGGACATGGTGAAAACTGTGATCTAACTTGTCTCCATGTCCTGCATATTTTTTTCCTTTTCATCAAGGATGGTATTGGAAACTACAGGTCAATCAACCTCACTTTTGTTCCTGTACAATCATAGCATGATAGAAGTCATCGCGGCAGTCTTGGAAGCCATTTCTGGGCACATAAGGAGAAAAGTGACAGGGAATGCCCATCACGGCTTTGGCCAACCTGATTGCCTTCTATAACGAAATGACTGTGGAATGAGGAGAGAACAGTGGATGCTGTCTACTTTGACCTTTGCAAAGCTTTTGACACAATCTTCCACACTATACTTGTACCAAGATGGGACTCAGTCTAGACAGATGGACTACTAGATGGATGAAAAACTGCCTGGATCATCAAATTCAAAGAACAGTGGTTAATGGTTTGTACTTCACCTGGGGTCCAATTACAAGCAGAGTTCCTCAGGGGTTTACTCTGGGACCTATCTTTTTTCATAACTTTACCAATGACCTGGAGAATTAGACAGAACGTGTCTTCTGCAAACACGTTAGTGACGCCAACCTGGGGGGTGCAGTTGATAGGTCAAAGGCAGGCTTGCCATTCAGAAGGACCTAGCATTAGGTTAGAGGAGTGGGTTTACAGAAATCTCGAGAAATTCAGCAGGGACAAATGCCAAGTCCTGCACCTGGAATGGACTAATACCTTGCAATAGTGAAGGCTAGGGACTGACTGGTTAGAGAGAACACTGCTGAAAAGGACCTCAGGGTCCTGGTGGACAGTAAGCTAAACACAATTCAGCAGTATGCCCTGGCAGCAATGCAGGCTAACAGTACACTGGGCTCTATCAGCACAGCACAGCCAGCAGACCCCCAGTACAGAAGAGACACTCAAGTTGATCAAATTCTGCAGAGGACCACCATGATGGCCAGGGGCTTGAAGCAGTCGCCCTATGAAGAGAAGCTGAGAAAAGCTTATCCAGCCTGGAAGAGACCTAGGAGGGCCTAATAACAGCCTTTCTGTATCTAAGAGGAGGTTATCAAGAAGACAGAGCCAGCCTTTTTACCAACGTGCACTGTGAGAGAATGAGAGACAATGGCCGCAAATGAGATATGTGAGATTCTGACTAAGAAAAAAAGTTTCCCCTTAAAGGTAATTAAACACTGAAACAGGTTGCCCAGAGACCTTCTGGGATCTTTGTCTTTGCAGATTTTCAAAGCTCAACTGGATAAAGCCCTGAGCAACTTGGTCTGAAATCAGTGTTGACCCTGCTTTGAGCACGCGGTTGGACTACAGAACCTCTGAGAATCTAAGTGATTTAGTGAAACCGGAGATATTTGAAAGCCTTTTCTTTTAAAAATGTTACGTGGACAGTAGTCTCTTCTGAACATTGAGAACTCGGGTAAGCCCTTTGTATTGTTTCATGGTCTGTACTCAAAAAATAAAAATGCAAGATATTTACTTGGAAATGCAAAATATTGATGTGATGTCATCACCTGGTTCATCACCTAGCTCTGATGCTATTTACAATGCAGCCACAGAAGCTGAGTGACTTGTTAACACCTGTGTTTCACCATCACAAAGGACTAGGATGTAAGTAAATGCCTGTGGCAAAGTATTTATCATACTTGTGCAGTGAGATAATACAGAGAAGTGTTTTATTACATGGAGGTGGGATTGGCACCAACAATAACAGCTGTCAGTGTAAGGCTCCCCAGAAATCCAAAAAATGACAGTCATTCCATTCAGTGTTCATATTCTTGCAAAGAGCTTTTACTTCATGCTTCAAAAGAACACAGCTATAAATTAAGCAGAGCAATATATATTTGGATTTCTTCAGAAATATGGTCGGTAGCATGCCATATTACTGATTATAAATTAAGAATAAAAACCAACAGAGAACCACAACAGAGATGGATAAAATAGTGAAGGCTGAAGGAAAGAAAATAGGAATGTCTGGAGAGCACAAAACATGAGACATACAAAGAGTGCAAATCTAGTAACACCCAAGAAGCTTAAAAAACCCAATCTGCTGATTTTGGGTAATACCTCAGTGAAGATCAATATAGTGAAGAAAAGATGAGATTGCAGCCCTAGTAGAGTGGGAAATATGTGCCTCTTGCAGGTGTTAGATCACTTGTGGCAAAGAACTCACAAACATTACATAATAGAGCAGTAATAGACTCACAGCCCTCTGGTCTGCACTGCCACCTGGAATGCAGGACTTCACATACCAAACAAGTTCAGCTTTTGGTCTCTGCAACCGTAATGTTACACAGCATGGACCACTTTTATGGGAAGTATCTCCACTGACATGCAGTGATGCAAGGAACTCTTGGTGATATCTCTTATCATTCTATGTAGATTTCGGCTTTGAAATTTGTGGACATAGTATTTCCTATTTCTGTTTGCTCATCTGTAAAATGCCTGAAGTAGTTCTTCCCTCAAAGATGGTATGAGAATTATCATAAGCGAGAGACCTGTTAGGTGTTAGTGATAACACAGCTGTAGAGCACTCTTTCATGGAAGGATACTATTCCTCTAAGTATTTCCTTAATGTGGTGAGGTCATATTGGAGCATGTGTGTCTTCAGATCTGCCCATTCCAATGCAATATCCTCTCTTTACATTATTAGGCTGCTAAGCCACAGTAGCAATGACATATGTGATGGCTCAGCTTGAGAAGGCAGTAACTGGACATAAAATTGCATGCATTAAGGACTCCTGTGGTAATCTGTTTGCAAATACTTGCAATACACAACTTCACTATAAAAGGCCATTAAAGTTTTGGAGAGTTAGCATTCAATCCAAGAATGGCATTTCCACTTATAACACACTGGGTCCAGATTTCATGGAATCATAGAATCATATAATTTGTGTACAGTTGTTCCTTTAAGGGCAGATTTCAGAATGCCAGGATGACGTCTTCCCTTTAGTATATGGTGGTTCTTAAATATTACTGTTTTCCAGAGGAAGAAACTCTTCTCCAGCTTCCATTGTAACCTTAAGTTCAAGGACAGTCTATCAAATGTACATGATTCAGTCTGAGTATTTGCTTCTCCCATACAACTCAGTCATGTGCATCCAATCTAGTGTGTCAAAAATATGTGGTTTTGACCCTAACTAGATGACCTTTGAGATCCCTACCAACCCTAACCATTCTATGATTCTATAACTATAGAATCAGTGTTATAGTCTGATATTTCTGATCTGATCTTCTTTTTAAATGCACTTTAACAAATATCTGCAGCCAAAGTCCAAATCCTCAGATGCTGAAACTCAGCATTGCTGCTTTCAGTTAGTATGACTATGTCAACTGAACAACTGCTCCACTGAGTATTGAATGTAAGCTAGAGGGATGCACTAATTTACACAGTGCTGCGCAAAGAACCCAATTTGCAGAGTGAACGAGTATGTTTAGAGAACAGAGTTATGTAATTCATCTATTTTGGGGATTAGCCATCCCTGAAGTTCTGAAAAAGGTAACTGGGTTGGGCTATTTATAGAGTCCGTTCCTATAGTTACAGCACAGATGCTAGCATGGAAGAAAAACAAACTTAGCTCAAGCCATCTCCTCTCTGCACCTTAGTAAATTTATGCTCTCACAAATGTTTAGATCTCTGAGATACAAAGAGATTTGGGGATCCAGGATGCTACTATTGCCTCAACATCTGTTTGCACATTAGTATGCCCTATTTCCTGTTAGCTTCTGAGCTTCTGACCATGCCTTTGTTTTTCAGGTCATTTGTATTAGAGAGACATGCAGACACTGCTTTTAAAGAAGTTTCTCAGTGTATGGGGGAGGAAAAGGGGCACTAATCTTGGGAAAAGTAACGCAGTAATTGCGTAAATTATTCTGATCTTTAATTTCACAAGGCTGCTAGGGATGATGGCTCAGAATTCTTCCTTTACATGGTTCTCTGTTTTCTAAGATGCATTTGTAGGATCACTATAAAACTATGAAGCCCATTGTTACTGCTACAGGATGTGCATAAGAATTAATGAAAAAATACAATCCATATTCAAAGAGTTCACAATCTTGAGGTCATGCAGAACTGTGCAACTTACAGGAAGGGAAGGAACAGTTTGCGGTAGGATAGTGTAGGTTTGGGCTTCTTCTTATAGATTCTGCCTTTTTATATATAATTTTTTGTCTACATATAGTCATTGTTATCTTTTCTTAAATATTGACAACCTGCCAATTGTTTTCGTAGCAGGCAGTAAGAAGAGGGCAAAGGAGACAAGAGGAGGAACGTTACCTGGCTAATGGAGAAAAGGCTGTTCCTAACATAGGGTTTACCACAGGAAAAAAATCAAGTTAGGGACAGAATTCTATAGGGATGACCATTTCAGTAAGGACTATGAAGCATGCAAAATGAAGTGACTTGCTTAGGTAGAATCGGTTAATTCTTACCTTCACTAGTCTATCCTATGAAGCAGGGAGATCACACTGTAAACCAAACGGTAGCAGAAAATGAGGGCAGAACTATAGGGTTAGATCCTTCCCTACTCAGCATTCTATATTGTCATTCATGCACAGTGCAACCTAAGCAAATTTTGATTTGTTTGTATCCTGGCCCAAACTGCATAGGTTAAAATGACAATATGCAGTGCACAAAGTGGGGATTTAGGCCTTTTACAAAAAGCCTAGAAAATTAAGATGAAGAGTCTGAATTTCATATGGAAGAAGAGACATGGGCTAGGAATAAATTTCAGCAGAGGCTAAGCAGAGAACTAAACAGTGTAACAAGAAAAAAATTTAAATTGAGACAGTCTTATAGCTTTGTGGGAGAGGAGAAATGAATGCCAGCAAGGAAGATCTAAAAGATACATACTGACTAGTATGATTTAATTCACTGAAACTGCCACTACAGTTTATAATAATGCTCTCCTCTATTGAAGATCACAGAAAAGGCAAGGGTGATGACTTGTAGCACCGAACTCCAATTTTTTCTTCTTTTGAATCTCACTGTCTCAACATAGAAACTGAAACAGAGAGAAACAAAGAAATAAAAGCAAATAACTGTTAAGCACTGAGACCCTATACATCTTTCCATAAAGTGCATCTTCTTGTAGACTATATTGGCAAATCCAGCTAGACAAAACAAGGAAGTAAAAAGAAGAACAGGAAGTGACTGATGCTCAAAATGCATATAAGGTGCTAGACTTCTTGATGAACTAGATTATGGGAATTACTGTAGGAATTTCATGTTAGTACTGATATTTCAGGAAGGTCTAAGAAAAATGAGTGTTAAGAAAATTACTGGTCAACATAGGAGGACTTAAATTATACCTATAATGCAAATAAAACACATGTATTTAAAATGTCTTTTGAGTTCTGTAAAAGAAAACTATTAATTCAAGAATTCGATTTTGACAACTATTAATAATCTGGCTAATAATTTAGTGAAAAGGATGGATTAAATGAAGCAGACAAAATACAGAAAAGTATTATCCCTTTAGAAAATAGTATAAATATGCGTACAAATACATTAAGAGAATATCTTGAAGAAACTTCAGGTCAAAATATTTAATTACTGAGTTGATCTTCAATAAGTCTTGTACTTAGAAATTTTCATTTAAAGGTCTTTATTTTGGGGGCAAGGTCCTTAATATATAACTTAAAACATTTTATTTGCTGTAGTTAATACCTCAAATAATGAAAAGCTTCATAAAAAATACAGCACATACTTTTGTCCTTAGTAACATCATTATTAGAGGGTCTGCATCTTCTTGCATGTTTGCATTGCACCTAGCACAATGTTTTCTTTCAAAACACAAACAAAACAATGACTTCTGTCAGTTCTCTTTTTTTCAAGTTTTTCAACTGACTATGGACAAAGATTTTTTCAGGACATTCACTGGATTGAAGGAAAGGTCTGAAATGTTATCATTTGTTCGTAAATTGTACTCGTCATTCCCATGAGATTTCATCAAGGTCCAGATTGCTTACTTGGATGCTATCTGCTCATCTGCAGTCACTGCAAAAAATATGGGAATATGAACTTGAAATGTCTTTTCAGTAGAAAGGATAGAAAAAATATGTGGCTACCTGCATAAAGCATGCAGACCTTCATTTTTCTGTCCTGTATCATCCAGAGTCTTCATGGTTATTTTATGCAGAGCTAGCACATTCATTTACAATGGTTTTGTTAGGTCAAACCTGATACTTGAAGATATCTGCTGCTCCCTACTTCCCACTTCCAGGATCAAGTGGATACTAATATTTAATTATTCAAAGCTTTTTTAGTAGATGTCTTAATTGCTTTTAAAACAATGATTTTATAGAATGTGCACATATGTGCCTCTGTGTGTGTAGTTGTACGCTGAAGAGAGGGTCCCTGAATCCTGAAGTCTTGACTGAGGTGCTTCAGACTGGAAAAGGACGGGGGTGGATTTTAGACTCACTCCTGTTTCAATGTTAGATGCATTTCCCTCTGGGATTACTTGTGCTCTCAAAACAGGTCTCCTCATGTGGCTTGTCAGGGATGCCATGTTGGTTTCAAGGATGACAAAAAAGAAGATCAGCCCTCATTAGAGCTCCAACTACATTGCGTGTCATTAAAAGGGAACTCAAACCTGCACAAAGTATTTAGAGCCAGTAATAGGCCAATAAACTCTCTGGCCTATATATTATTATGTATGTGTGTGCATGTGCATATGCACAATTCTACTTGATCCCAAAAATCCAATAATAGAACAGCAGTTGTGAGTACTGTACCCATTTCCTATCTTCTGAAAAAGATCATAAAATACTGTATTGTTCATTATAGCAATTAATTCAGCAAAATATTGACATTCCGCTGGTCCTGTGTGGAGCCAGAAGTTGGACTCGATGATCCTTATGGGTCCCTTCCAACTCGGGATAGTCTATGATTCTACAATCCTATGATTCTAGCATGGCGTTTCAGTGTCATGAGGGCTAATATCTCACTAAATAATTATTGACTGTAAAATAATTTACAAGAACTTTTAAATCTGAATTAAAACCTCTATTTTCACACACAATTCTGTAAATACTTACATAGTTTACAATTCACTAACAGTAGTTTAAAAACGTGCCGATATGTATGTGTTGAAACTAACCATTACTTTTCTTGTTGTTCATGATGCACAACAGATTTTTTGTCACTGACCACTGAAATACGTCTCTGTAGAGACCAAGAGGTACCTCATGTTCATTACTTTCTTCAACAACCATTTTCACATTCCTTCAGGCTGTTCTGGGCTGTTTCATCAAGCTTCAGATTCTTCTCATGAGCGAGAGATGAGGTAAGCAGGGCTCTCCATTTAGGCTTCAAAACAGCCATGTAATGCTATGTGAAATTCTATGCAGCCACGGTATAGGGTGGCATGCAGAGAGCAAACACTCATACATTCATGATCATATCATCAAAGTCTAGCATGTCCATGACAGATCAATAGAGAAATTCCGTTATAAACTGGATAGCTCTGTTAGATAACATGGCAAAGTTACACTGAGAGCAAAAAGGGGTGTCCATTCAGACATCATATATGTTTCACTTAATCAGTGAAAACTCTAGAAATAATCTGGATCATAATTATCATTAGGGTGTCCAGCTTATCTCCCTCAGTAAGCAAGTGTATGTGAAGTCAGGTGAATGGGACTAGAATCTATCAGCTTCTGTTTTCTCTCTAATCTTTTTCTCAGTGTTGTTTGCATTTAACCTGTCTTTGCCTAAATATCTAGAACCTAGAATCAAACATCATCAGTATATACCTTCCTCAGAAAGAAATCAGGGAGATTCAGAAACATTGTCATTCTCAGATGAAAGATTTTATGTAACTGGAGAAAAACATATTGGCAAGCAATTATTTCCACATTCACATTTGCCAGTAGCTGCTAAAAACACATTGTATGAAGCAGATTGGACAATTAAAACTGTGATAGGCTATCTTTTGATTTTCACATAAGTCTCTGCTGTATTTTATCTAATTGGAAACTGGCATGTGGCTGAAGCTTCATCTAGCTGCAAGAACCCAAAAACCACCTGAAGAAACGCAACATTGCTTACATAAATTACCAAACACGCTGCTGTGGTATTTGAAAAGCCACAAATCTTGTCAATCAAATGAAGTTCTAGAGAGTTTACTGACTGTCACTTTGGCTCTTCATTGTGTCAAGGCAGAAACATTCCTTGGACACATTTAGAAAGGTTGCCTCACCAGTCATCCAGTGTGTCACCAATTACTTTGTTCCCTTCCTCGATGATCTACTAACATTCTCTTGGCCATAGTTACAGTTAGAAGGCATTTGATCTGGAACCACCCACTGGAACAAGCAAAGCGGAAAAAGCCTGCTTTTGTGAATAGCACAGAAACAATCTGACTGCAGTATTTAAGCCTTATACCTAGAGGATGAAGAATTCTGTAGAAATATTAATACACAAGATTATATAACTGATTTGTGAAAGTACGCTTTAGTCACTTAAGAATATAATTTTAGAAAGCTTTGTGTCCTCTAACCATATTCCAGTCATGTACCTCAGGATGTGTTTCACTTCAAGATGCAGTATAATATTTTTCCCTGACAAAATGAATAGAATGTATGAATTAGATTATAAAGAATTCAGAATTCCTAGGATGTGGCCATTGTTCACGTACCTGTCTGTAAAATCCTTCTAATGGCTATCCGCTCATTTTCAGTCCCAGTCTGATTACGTTCAGTGGCACAAATTCAACTTTGAGTGGCATGCCACCTGCAAACAAAGCAACACAGATTTTTTTTCATGCACAGTTGATTCAATTATCTGTACAATCTGTAAGGGAAGGTCAGGGAAGGGTAGTTCACTGACAGGTCAAGAAAAAGTCTTGTCAGAGGAAAAGGTTGTGGTCAGCTCTTCCCTCCCACACTTTCATTTCGGCATCTTCAGTTCCTCAGCCCTCTCCCTCGTCTTCAGAAATGCCATGCCCTTGTTTGATGTCCATAATGCATCATGGCATAGAGAAACCATTACTGTAATAAACTCTGGAGTATATTGCTATATTGTCTCATTTCCAGTATAACATTCTATTGTTTTAGATGAGGATAAAAGAGAACACTCGATTCAAGCTTAGACCTAGCCTGAGACAGCTTGCTGACATACATGAAGAAATAATCACAAATTTCAACTCCAATCTTTAAAGTATTATTGTACTTCAGCCTAAGTCTCACAAAAAGTTAACCATTCTCACTTCTTCCTCTTTCAAAGGAAAAGACATTTCATATTGATAATGCAACATACACACTAATAGTTTGCAATGAATTTCTGAATCAGTTGCCTTTGGTAGATACCTGAAACATTTAATGGTTAATAGATTCTTGACTGCTTTATTCAGTTGTACCCACCGTTTCATGCATTGGCTCACTCATAGCCTGCTGTTTTCAGAATATGGAAACTCAGAATCCACTGTGCTTTTCCTCCTCTTATTCAAAGAGAAGTAAAAATTGTCTCCTGTAGATAAGTCCATATTTGCAGGCACTAGAAATGTACCCTCACTAGTAGAATGCAATTTCCTAAGAAACTTGGGGGCTTTTTCATCCATATTTTGCCATTGTATTTATATACACAGCCTTATACCTACAAAGGATCGTGAAATGTTTTTTCATTGAGGAGAAAATATTTTATTTTTTCTTTCTGTCATAAAATTCTATATATCCCTTTTTCATCATAGTGTCTATAAATTTGGGGAGTCTTAAGTCTCCTACTGAACAGCATTTCAGCAAATGTTAGCCCTCATTTCCTGGGTTTGGCTCTTCCATTAAGTAGTGCTCAAAAGAGATCTGAATTTTTTAAAGGGATGCTTAAGAAAGAGAAAAATTTGAACCTGAACATGAATCTTCATCTTTCTCACGCATTAAAAGAGCTCAATACCATGCACTGTGTCCAAACAAAAATGTACACAATTACAGTATTCTGTAAAAGAACTACATTCATTTGGCTCATTATCTGTCGTTCCCACATTTGATATGCCAAGATTAGCAGCTGTATTTTCAAAAATTGTTATTTCTGATATCAGGGATAATAATCAAATCAAATAAGTTATTTTTTCTGCTTATACAGATAAAGCTATGTCAGTTTTGAGTTGTAATTTATTTTCTTTAATTATCATCACAAGCTCTATTTGTTTACAAATAGTGGGGTATATATTTAATATTTTGATTGGTTTTATTATTTTTGTATCTTCACTCATCTGAGGCAAACTGTGTAATTCTAATTTATCTTGTGTATTTTTTCACATGTGAATATTTTTAAAGTATCACATTTAGCCAACTTTGAGATCTTAGGTACAACCTATTTAGTACCTTTGAGTAAAAATGACAATAAATAAAAAATCCTATTTCAGAGCTGTTTTAAAGACCAGGTGTGCAGTAAATAAGCCAGCTAAAATTATGTCCTGCAACTGCAACTAAAACAATAACATCAGCAACTCAAGTCTGCTAAGGCTCATTTTGCAATTGTTACTAACGGCTTATTGGCAATTTTTGCTATCAGTTGCTGCCATTTTATATGAAAGCATGAGTTTTTTGCATACAGACATTAGATTTTCTAATGCTTGTCCTGTAGTGAAGGCTTTCCTGTTGTATGCTAGGGGTTCCATATGAATGCCAGGCCTTTGTAAAAATACTGCCATGAGGCTTTGCATTAAGGGTTCTACATATGTTTATTATGGTAAAATCTAAAAAACGGAGCTTTTCATTATCAGCATAGATAATGTAGAGAGTTTTCAAATCCTTTCCTGGCGCGCCATATCCAACGTACATTTTTAGGCACGAAAGCCTTCAGGTTAGTATCCTTAGTGGCCACATCAGATACAAATCTCCTCGTCGCCCCCATACCTTTGTATGCTTTCTTTTTGTGGGAGTGGAAGGATATTGACAACTGACAGTACAATGTTGGAAGCCATCTCTACCCTGTTTTCTTGAACTTGTTTAAGTGGATTATTTCTTTACTTCTAAGTTTACTATTTACTGAGGGAACCATGAGATCTCTTTAGAACTTTTTGGAGTTTCTGGTTCTTTCTTTCTTTCCCCCATGAGAATACCATCTATGTAAATCAGTATTATAAAATAGATTTTTTACCTCTTTGTGAAATACAGCAGGTATATAGCGTAACGGAAAAACATTCATGGTAAAAGCCAGAATAGCTTCCAAATGGTGTATTAAAATGTGCAGATGTAAACTTTCTTTTTTTTTTTCCCTCTGGAGAAATATGCTGGAACAAAGCTTGCAGCCAAAAATAATTTTTCTTCATACATACGTGAGAGTATTGCTGATTTACACATTTCATTTCTCAGAAATGCAGAGAACTCTATATTTCTTTTCCAAAATTTATAAAGTACTAAATTATATTGCAGCCTCTTCAAATGCCTCCATTTTATCTAGCACATTTGAGAGATTCAGGAATATTCATAGGTATAGGTATAACAGAACAGTGAGGATCTAACACTGTATTTTAACAACTTTTCAGTACCACCAGCTTGTTATTAAAAACATGATCCTCTATTATCTTGGGGCTTCTGCTCCTCTCTAGTATATTCTTTCACAAAGAAACCTAGTACCTGACATGACATGACTGTTCTTATTTCCCCCAAGTATTATAGGTGTTAGCTTTTCAATACTTTGTTTTAATCTTGCATTTGTAGATCACTAACCTCACTGCCTAATTTAAGTTTTACCTGCCTGCATTTAACACCACAGTTTTCTTTGCAAATCCTTCCAACAGCTTCAGAAATCATGTTATCTTGGGCACAAATCTATGAGTGATAGGGAATTTGAATTTAAAAGTCAAACTTCTTCACAGATACCCAGGATACTTTCTTTTTGCTGAGACCCTTCTTTTCCCTGTAAATGCCAAATTAACAAAAGCATCCGAGGGTGGGTACATGAGGGTCAGGAGGGTGTGTGTTGAGAGTGACATCAACTGAGACAATAAAAGGGCTTCTAAGTTCCTTAGAAGCTCTATTTTAAAGTTACATTTAAGGGGTCCACTAAACCAATTCAGTAGTCTTTAAATATACTTGACATCAAGAGACAGTCATCTGTCGACACACCCAAACCAGAAATCTGTTTAAGATACTATCTGGTAAGTATATTCTATTTTATTTCCAAGTTCTCTAGAAGACTTCTTTAGAAAATTTTATAATTGATTCTCTATTCATTTTTACATTGGCTTCTTTTCAGACTATCTTAAAAATAAAGTGAATATTTGCAAGATCAAACTGTTTTATTATCTGAAACAAATTTGTGAAATGAAAAAATCTGAGACAGTGAGTTAGAAGTATGAATCCAACCCCTGAATTTGTAATATTGGGTTAGATGGACTGCTAGGACCACATTCATACTACCATGTAAGATATCATATAATAAATGCTTTTCTGACCTAGAGTAAAGCTGCAGAAAATATTGCAAAAATGGAATTGTGGAGTTTTATATTTCTTAAGTTCCAGTTACTCAGTATCAAATTTCTTAAGCTATAACAAAAAGATGCCTTTTCTGGCTGCCAGTACTGAAAATCCAAACTGGAAACTGATATTTGGAGTGTATAATTTCTGGCTGCTGTAGCATCATCAGTAATAAACATTTTTCAAATATATCCCCAGTGGCAGTTTTGCTGATGTTGTACAAAGCAGAGTAGATTTCATACTGACAATGCAAGATTATCACTGAAAAAAATGAGGGCTCAATTCTAATTTCTCTTATGTAATTAAATGGGGAATGACATAACTCAGTAGAGTTATGCCTTTATTTTCAAGAAACATGTCAGCCTCTTCATTCTAAAGAATATGCAAAAAAATAGATAAAACCAAAACTTTTCACTTACATAGCTATATACGAGTATATACTCCATAATTGGAGTATATTATTATTATTATTATTATTATTATTATTATTATTATTATTATTATTATTATTATTATTATTATTATTATCCAAGAGATGGGTACCTATATGGTGATGATGCAGGGCAACTAAGGTCGACCAAAGTTCTTAGACATGCCTATGAAGTAACAGTATGTTGCTCACAAAACTAGTATTAGAACTAAATTCTTCATTTGCATTCCTTTCTCTAACCTGTTTCACAAAAAAAAATATTTTTCAAAATCACTTCTCTGATGTCTCTCTCCAACATATATTCTAAACTAAATTTCCTTGGAATTAACAGAAACTACTTGAAATACAAATTTATACATATATTCATTTCTATCTTTGTAGAAAAAATGACTTCTATAAAAAATCTGGCCAGGACTGCAATCATTTTATATGCCATATGCTTTTTTACAAACTCTGATGGAAGACCAATGATGTAAGTACATTATTACACACTTCTGAAGTTTGGAGGATGACTTTAGCTGTTCTTGAGAACATGGTTGGTTTGTCTGTATGTAAGATTATGTGTATGAGAGTCTTTCTGTCCCTGCTTTTGAAACTTTTGGTCAATCTGGCCAAATTCTGCCATCTAGATTCAGTTGTAGAGATCTCATATGCTCTGAGTTCTTACTTATTTTTTGAAAATAGGCAGCTGAGTCAAGAGAGAAAAATCATATAAGTGTTCTCTTAGGAATATCATTGGGTAAGCTGCATCTCTCATTAGACTCTTGGGGAGTGGGTCTACACAGGAATGCATCTTTTTTACTGTGCGAGAATCTAGCTGGAACTCACACTTAGGCACTAACATCAGTCAGCACTGAGACACAAATCCACAGGAAATCATACTGCTTTAGCTCTAGTGGTCACAGAAAACTACCACTGAATAAATGCTAGAGTTTTATTAATTAGTTCCCTATTATCATATAAGCCCTAAGCTCATCTACAGCAGCTAAAATAAAAGATAAATATATAGTCATACAATATTGTCACAAAACTGAACTACTTCCCATATTTGACGCCTTCTTACTAATATATCCATTGCCAATAACCAATCACGATCCATATTCCTTCTCTTCTCCAAATGCCATTCTATCCCTTACAAATTAGAAAGGTAGGTTCTACAGCTCTGTATTGTGATACTTCACAAAACTTCCCAAACCTGTGTTTTTGAGTGAAGATCCAGAACTCAAGAAGGGCCACTATGAGTCTTTTTCTTTGCTATTCTTTCATGCAGGAAAAGATCGGTGAGTGAGATGCAATTAATGCATAATCTTGGAGAGCATCGACACACCGTGGAGAGACAGGACTGGCTTCAAATGAAACTGCAGGATGTGCACAGTGCCCTTGAGGATGCTAGGACCCAGAGGCCTCGAAACAAGAATGATATTGTCATGGGTGAGATGAGAAGTCGGAGGCTTCTCCCTGAGCACTTGCGGGCAGCAATGCAGAAGAAATCCACTGATCTAGACAAAGGTTACATGGATGTACTCTTTAAAACAAAGCCATAATGAAAAAAGCCAGAGCATTATGTCTGTCCAAGAAAGCACGTGTCTGTCTATCATTGATCAAGTAGGGCATTTTATTATTATTTATGCAAACTGCAATAAGGATTAAAGGCTCCATTCGTGATTGTAGCCCCATTGAGTTAGACATTTCACAAACAAATAATAAAATGTATTTACAGTCCACCCATGACCATTGCTGCTAATTTTGGGGTATCTTTTAAATGGCTAACATATCTTATACATTTCCAGCACAGAAAGAAACCCAAACCAGTAAGAAGGTTGAAAAATCATTTAAGACCAGTTCTATTACTCTTACGTGGATAGCATTTGTATGTAATCACTAGACCGACTCATCCTGTTAACCAACAATGAACAAATGCAGCAGAACCTGTCTCCAAAATAGGGCACCATTTTGCCTAGGGTTAAATTTTGTTTAACTTCGTACTAATGAAAATATGTAAACTTAAATCCACAATTATTTTCAGAGGAAGGCCTAAAATCAGATGAACATTAATTGCATAGCAAAAGTTGCATGATAATAATTTAGGAGTAAAGAGTGCAAACATAAAAAATTGAAGTAGGAAGGTAAAGCTTAAGATTAAAGTACAATGGGATAAAATGCAAACAAATTCTGTATGAAATAGAAGAATGAAATTTTGCAAAATATTGAAATGAAGGGAAGGTTTGATAACCTTCCCCTCCTCCAAAAGAGGATAACCTATAATTAACTGCAGTTAACAGTGGGAGCTGCGACGGTAGTAAGTATCTAAGTATGGCACTAACTATAGAACTGGGAAAACATTCTATACCAGACAAATACAACTGAAAAAAAAAATAATCTTGCAATACATATATTTTTATCCCTCATTTTCTCTGTAAACTATCTATCTCTAAATTTCTGTATGTTTTTGCCTCACGTGTATTTTTTGTTTGTGAGACCAGTGGCTCTCATAAATAAAATTACTCATCTTTATATGCAATTTCTTGTAGAATTGGGATGTCAGTTTGCCAAATCCCCAAAATGAGAACCATTAACATGCAGAAGTCAACCTGAAAGAGGAGCCATTAGCTGTAATACACTCAATCTTTAAGCAGGACACAGAAAGAATCAGACATAAATATGGATGGGAAAAAATCAATTATGAGAAGAATAATTTTAAAAAGCAGCAAATTGTTTTGAATGGTATATGCACATATGTGCTTAGGACTCTCAATCATTTATGACTAATAAGAATGTTTTCAGTAGGAATGATGATGGTTGCCTCCAAATTTGTCATTGTCAGAGCTCAAACCTACAGGAAATGCTGCTCTAAGCCAAAGTGTCTGTATGTATGTTCCCATATCACTTCTTATTTGTTTGTTTGATGTCTAGCACACCTTGGGGAACTGAGTAAAAAAATCATAATCATTACAAATATAAATGCAATCTGCCAGAGGCTAGAAAGGTACCTCTAACTGTAGCTCATAATCTAGGCTATACTTTTAGTAATGTAAAGGCCCTGATGCTGCAAGCAGATGGTACGCCTGTGCACATCGTGTGCCCCACACACAGGCAAGGGATCCATACCACTTGTCTATTTGTAGAATCGAGGCCTTAGAGTGCACTTTCTATTTATTCTTTTATCAGACATCTGTGCTAACTTAAATAAAATTGCATTTTTGTACCTATGTCTCACTTCTGTATTACCAAATAAAGTGGACCAAAAGCTCTTGGACATTATTTTAAAGCATAATAACTAACTGACCTTTAGTTATTCTGATATAATTTAGCATTTGGGACAAGATTATTACAGCAATATAAATACAAAAGTAATTATGAAAGCAATTTCTATTTTTCCTTTTGTCTTTCTTGCACATAAAATAATTTTGATAGTTAAACAAAAGCGGTTGACCTAGCAAAAACCTATTTATGTTCCCTTACCATAATGAGGCACGTGCAGAAATTATATAATTGTCAAGTGCCAAATTCATAAACTGTTTCATTTTGATCTAAAAATGTTTTTTTTTACTTTATTATCTAAACAACTTGTTCTTCCTAATCTTCAGCTATCCAGTAGATGAAAAGTGCTTACATAAAGATTTTTCTGTACACTTCAAAAAATACTTGTTGCTTACAAAGGGCTTCAAGATCAGAGACAGATGATATATCACTGAACATCATTTAGCTAGAAATATGGCCACAGACAAACTATGCTCTGTACTGTCTCATTTAGGGCTAAAATCATGTTTGCTTTGCTCACATAGAGTATGGCTCTTCAAATTGACTAAAGACAGCACAGTGGCAGATGAATTAGTGCTAGGTAATGCCCATTAGAAAAAAGATGTAATTTGAATTAAATTACTTACTAATGATAATTATCTAGAAAACAGATTTGTTACGGCTTTTCAGCTTAAACCCCTGATCAGTGTAGCAGCAGTCAAAACACCAAAATGTTCAGAGTGGGGCAGAGGATGTTACAAAAAGTACATTAAGTTAATGACATATTGCAAAGATTCATCTTCATCTGGACTAATACGTGCAATTTTCATAGAATCACAGAATGGTTTGGGTTGGAAGGGACCTCAAAGATCATTTAGTTCCAACCCCCCTGCCATGGGCAGGGACACCCTCCACTAGACCAGGTTGCCCAAAGCCCCATCCAGCCTGGCCTTGAACATTGCCAGGGATGGGGCCTCCACAGCTTCTCTGGGCAACCTGTTCCAGGGCCTCACCACTCTCACAGTAAAGAATTTCTTCCTAATGTCCAATCTAAATCC